>OU342745.1:423402563-423820372 GCA_910589775.1 Avena eriantha | reverse complement strand
GGTATATGGATATTCAGGAACATTATAATAACTCATGGATACACATGAATACAATCATCTCTATGATTGCCTCTAGGGCATATTTCCTTCATTCTCCCACTTGCACTAGAGTCAATCTAGACAGTATCTAATACCTATGCTCTTGTGTGCGCTTCATGCGCAGGCTGCGGGAGTGGCTTAGTCAGGGATCAGCAACATTTGAGTCCGTATGTATTTTGCATAACATGACACTACCTTCATCAATGAACTCACGAATCAGATGGTAGCGCATGCGAATATTTTGTTTCTTCTGGTGCTGTCTAGGTCTTTGGCTTGTGCAATAGCACCATTGTTGTCACAATAAACGTCCAAGGGATTGGACGAGCCCGGAACCACACCAAGAGCGATCAGGAAATTCTAATCCAAACAGCTTCCTTTGCAGCCTCCGAGGCAGCAATATATTCACTTCTTGTTGAAGAGGAGGCCACTGTATCTTGCTTGAACTTTTCCAGCTCACAGCACCACCATTCATGACAAACCACATAACCTGATTGCGATTTCGAGTCATCTGAGTCATTAAGGTAACTCGCATCTGTGTAACCCTTTACAACCGAGTTCAACCTCACCTCCATAAACTAGAACATATCCTTAGTCCTTCTCAAGTACTTAAGGATATTCTTTACTCGCTGTCCAGTGAATCTCACCTGGATCAGCCTGTATCTGCTCGTAACACTTAGAGCATAGGAAACTCTGGGCAAGTACATGTCATTGCATACATGATGGATCCAATAGCCGAAGCATATGGAACCCTACTCATGCTTTCTCGCTCATCAGTGTCGAAGGACACTGAGTCTTGCTGAGTTTAATGCCGTGAGACATGGGCAAGACCCTTCTTAGCCTCTTCCATGCTGAACCGTTTCAACACTTTGTCAATGTACGTACTCTGGCTTAATCCAATTAGCCTCCTTGATCTATCTCTATAGATCTTGATACCCAGAATATATGCCGCTTCTCCCAAGTCCTTCATAGAAAAACTATTTTTCAATGAGGTCTTAACAGACTCGAGCATAGGAATGTCATTTCCAATCAATAATATGTCATCACATATAAGATTAGAAACACAAGTGATTTCCCATTTTCTTCTTATACACACATGGTTCTTGTTCGTTTTTGGTGAAGCCAAACTCCTTTACAACTTCATCAAATCGAATGTTCCAACTCCGAGATGCTTGCTTCAGCCCATAAATAGACTTTTGAAGTTTGCATACTTTTTCCAGCATTGTTTGGATCGACAAAAACCTTCGGGCTGCATCATATACACGTCCTCAGAAAGGATTCCATTTAAGAAAGCCGTCTTGACATCCATCTGCCATATCTCATAATCGAAATGTGCAGCAATGGCTAGAATGATCCGTATAGATTTAAGCATTGCTACGGGCGAGAAAGTCTCGTCGTAGTCAACTCCTTGAACTTGTCGAAAACCTTTTGCAAACAAGTCGAGCTTTATGGATGTGAACATTTCCATCCATATCAATCTTCTTCTTATAGATCCACTTGCACTCGATGGCTTTAAAACCATCAGGCAGGTCAACCAAGTTCCAAACTTGATTGTCTCCCATGGACTCTATCTCGGATCTCATGGCAATCAGCCATTTCTCAGAGTCTGGGTCCACCATCGCTTCTGCATAGGTCGCAGGCTCATCATTGTCTAACAATAATAACTCTCGCGCTTCGCGGAGCCTCGCCGACCTTCGTGGTTGTGGTGCTTCTATTGCCACGGGTTCCTCAACTTGTTCTGCTACAATAGCATCACTCGTAGAAGCATCCCTGACTGGCTCATCTTGAACTTCTTCAAGTCGCACCGACCTTCCACTCGTTCCCTTTGTGAGAAACTCTTTCTCTAGGAGACACCGCTACGAGCGACAAACACTTTGCCCCTCTTCTCGGTTGTAGAAGTAATACCCTAAGGTTTCCCTTGGGTATCCCACAAAAATGCACTTATCCGATTTGGGTGTTAGCTTGTCCGACTGAAGTCGCTTGACAAATGCATCACAACCCCAAATCTTTAGAAAAGACAAACTAGGATTCTTTCCAGTCCACATCTCATATGGTGTCTTAACTACGGATTTAGATGGTACCCTATTTAGTGTGAAAGCTGCTGTTTCTAGCGCGTAACCCCAAAATGATAATGGTAAATCCGACTGGCTCATCATCGATCGAACCATGTCCAACAAAGTTCGATTACGCCGTTCAGAGACCCCGTTTCTTTGAGGCGTTCCGGGCGGCGTGAGCTGTGGAACAATTCCGCAACTCTTAAGATGATTGCTAAACTCGTGACTCAAATATTCACCTCCGCGATCAGATCGCAAGGCCTTTATTTTCTTGCCACGTTGATTCTCTACCTCATTTTGAAACTCTTTGAACTTTTCAAAAGTTTCAGACTTATGCTTCATCAAGTAGACATAGCCATATCTACTGAAATCATCAGTGAAAGTAATGAAGTAGTGATATCCTCCTCTGGCTGTCGTGCTCATTGGTCCACATACATCAGTATGTATGAGTTCCAACAAGTCTGTCGCTCTCTCGGGAAACCCCTTGAAAGGCGTCTTGGTCATCTTTCCAAGTAAACAAGCTTGACATGTCTCGTATGATTCAAAATCAAACGAAGTTAGAAGACCATCACCATGGAGCTTCTTCATGCGCTTTTCACTTATATGCCCCAAACGACAATGCCATAGATACGTAGGACTCAAATCATTTGGCCGAAGCCTTTAGCACTAACATTGTAAACACATGCATTATCAAGATTTAAAATAAATAACCCATTCACAATGGGAGCATCAGCCACAAACATAGCATTCTTAGAGATTACACAACCATTGTTTGTACTCGCGAATGAATAACCATCCCTCATCAAACATGAAGGTGATAAAATGTTTCGACCCATACTAGGAATGTAATAACAATTATTCAACTCCATGATAAATCCTGACGGAAGGTGAAGTTGCATGACGCCGACGAACAATGCAGTAACCCTTGCTTTATTTCCGACGCGAAAATCCACTTCGCCTTTCTGCACTTCTCTAGTCCTTATTAGCCCCTGCATCGAATTGCAAATATGAGCAACCGATCCGGTATCAAATACCCAAGAGTTAACATAAGAATCTGCGAGAAAAATGTCCACAACATTTACAACAAGTGTACCTGAGTGGGAAGTACTCTTACTTCCACTTTTCTTCAAAGAAGCCTGGTACTTGCTGCAGTTTCTCTTCCAGTGGCCATATTCGTGACAAAAGAAACACTCAATGTCTCCTGCAGGACCAGCCTTTTGCTTGGGTGCAGGGTTTGGCTTAGGGATCGTATCCTTAGCCTTGACCTTCTTCTTCTGCCAAGAAGTGCCCTTTTTCTTGAAGCTAGGCTTGTTCTGCACAGCCATCACATGGCTATGCCCTGCACACTTCTTAATGTCACATTCTGCTGTTTTCAGCATCCCACATAATTCATTAAGGCCCCTCTCCACCCCATGCATATGGTAGTTCGAAATGAAATGCCCATAGCTAGATGGAAGAGATGCCAAAATGAAGTCAGTGGCCAACTCTTGGCCTAATGGAAAACCAAGCTTTTCCAAAGTCTGACTGTAACCAACCATTTTGATCACATGGGGGCCTACAGCTGCTCCCTCTGCCAGCTTGCATTCCACAAAGGACTTAGCGACATTGTACCTCTCAGTCCTAGCCTGAGTCTGGAACATGTCCTTAAGCGCAACGATCATATCGTACGCTTCCTGATCCTCAAACTGTTTTTGAAGATCAGGTTCCATGCATGCAAGCATAAGACAACTGACCTCAAGAGATTCATCACATGCTTTCTTGTAGGCATTCTTAAGGGTAGCAGTTGCATTATCAGCAGGTTCATCCGGGATTGGGGTATCCAGAACAGTTTCCTTTTTCTCAGCCCTGAGAACAATTCTCAGGTTACGGACCCAGTCCGAATAGTTTGTTCCATTTAGTTTATCCTTTTCAAGAATCGAACGCAAAGCAAAAGGTGATGAATTGTTCGGTGCCATTGATCTACAACAAAAAATATGCAAAATACTAAGCCATGTAACCATGAAAGAGTAAAACATATTAAACAATTTAATAGCATATACTCCCACTTAAATCAACATCCCTCTATTGATACTAAGTGATTCAAGATCCCCAATTAACAAGTCGACTAGTGAGCTTTAGCATCACTGCTAGAAGACAAGGTAAATCGGTAAGCAACCTTTGCTAATCATATCACATATGACTCTTGTTGTTGGGTGACATCTCTATGTCAAAACTAGGCGCCCAACCTTTATGCCCCAAGGTCCTTAACTGTTAAGATGACCTTGTTAAGCTCACCAACCCTTATGCGTGTAGGTATCCGATACAAACCCATCCAGCCAAGGAAAACCGTGGCACCCTAATTTCATAGACCCACCAACGATTGTACAGGGCATAGGATGGTGCAAGGTTTGGTTGGGAGGGCATGGTTTAACTTAAACTTTGTGAGGGATCGTTCTACTTCTATCATCTAAGCATGCATAGTAGTAAAACGTATAAGAATAGCATTCACATAGATGTGATACAGTATGGCCCATTTTCTCATGGTGATCTCCATCGCCATAGAACCTGTCCACCATGATGATCGCCATCTTCATGCTCTATGCGAGCCATCCTCCAAGTGATGAGTTCTCCAAGAACTAATACAAGCTATTACTCCTAACATCTAGTAATCAAAATTACATTGTATTGGGATCATCACAAGTTGGCACGCAGGCCATTACAATAATTGACAACACATATGGCTCCAGCCGTGTTGCCCAACTCACGACACGCAGGTCATGAAAAATACATACATGCATCACATACATTTTTGGGCCATACTGATCACATAAATCCTGCAAAAACAAGTTGTGCATAGAATCGCATTCTACCGGATCATGTGAAATCGTACCACCTATGAACCTTAACGAGATACAAAAAAGGGGGCTACGACTAAGGGGGGTCTAGGGGGTCTCCCCCTGCGGGGTTCGAAGGGGCAGCGCCCCTCGCGGTACCTTTAAGGATTTATGTATAAATACATTCGTGAAAAATGAGAGATCAAATCTATACAATTTTCTTTAAGGATTTTGATCGGCAAATCCAATTTACCATAAACCGACCATAGTTCCGATTCGACCAAACTCCTTTGATCACGGTACGTCGATTCAGATCTAATTCCCGATTCGATCAATCATATTGATCTTCGCGTGATTCAGAAGGATTTATGTGTCACTGTCTACCCCGATGGCGGAAACCGACCGGTAGGGGTAAGTCGTTCGACGACCTTAGAATCACGATCACGGAAAGTAAGATCATAGATCAATCCAGAAACACCGCCATACAAACGATCATATCATTCATATCAATCTACATATCACCATATGCAAACTTCCCAAACCTATGACTGAATAGCATCGGCTCTGATACCACTGAAGGGTTACGGGTAGGCTACACTAGCGTAAAATCAAAATTTTCTACCGCGTCAACCAGGAAAACTATTGTCATAGATCACGGGATTACCGCTAGACGCGCAGGTGCGGAACTCGATGAAGCACGTTGCGGCAGTGTAGATGTTCTACGTCTCCTCCTCGTCCTCGTCCCACGAGCAGCTCCCCTTTGCGCGGCTCGTCCAAGTGCTACAGATGCAGCACCTCCGAGGTATCCACACGTCCGGAGTGGAAGCCGTTACACGCCAGACTGCTAGGTCTGCGCGTGCAACACAGGCGGAAGAGGAGTGGCGGCTGGGTGGAATGCTCTCTCCTTTTTAGCTCGCCTCACTCCCTCTTATATAGGCATCCCTGGTGGGCTTCTACATTAGCAGCCCATTAGCAGCCTAAGCCTGGTCTAATTCGGATCCAATCCTCATTAGGCTTCCAGCCCCTAAAGTGTGTGACCCTATAGGTTCATACACGTATAGACATGACGCGAGTACACTTACTCCGTCAATAGTTGGTAGCGGCCTCTAGCAAGACGTGCCAACTCCTAAACGCATATAAAGATCATTCGGACGAACCATCACAAGGTTGAGTACATGTCTTTCCCTTTGCCTCACGATATTTGGTCTAGCTCTAAGCTGACCTCTCTTTCTCGATACTATGATTCAGAATCCCTTTACTAGGTTAACTCTTAACCATATGTAGCACGGCCATGCATTTCTGGATCCGATCACTCGAGGGGCCCAGAGATATCTCTCTCAAGTAGAGAGGGGCAAATCCCATCTTGATTGACCGATGCCTTGCAGCATGTATCAGGACAAACCCGAAAGCTACCTTTATAACTACCCAGTTACGGAGTAGTGTTTGATAGCCCCAAAGTAGGTCGATCCACATCTCAAGTACATGCGACAATCTCAGGTCTAAGGACAAAACGTACACGATGTGTAGAGAGAGCTGCAAGTATTATTGCTAGTCTCATGTTGGGTCAGTCCAACCCCATGTTCATAACATGTGTCCACATCATTGGTTTGACATCTCCATGTCAATGACTTGTGAAACATAGTCATCAACCAATCGATGTGCTAGTCTAATATTCACGTGTGTCCTCGCATGAACTCCGACTAGGGACAATTATTAGATAACCATACAAGTAAAGAGTTTCACAAACAATTCACATAATTGTCAATCAATACAAGTTGCCTGGTATATGGATATTCAAGGAACATTATAATAACTCATGGATACACATGAAATACAATCATCTCTATGATTGCCTCTAGGGCATATTTCCTTCAGTTGTTTCCTTTAGATTCTGCAATTTTGTATTTTTGTTTCTTGTTTTCACTAGTTAGGCTTAATGGGAAAAAAATTAGAGAGCTTTATAGTATTTATCTTGAGTTAGGACATGAAGTGTTCGAAGAGAAAATTAAAAAACCTATGGAACTTTATTTGCATGCTAATAGCAATGTTCTTAGTATTAATTCTTTGGACACCATTATTGCTAATGCTATGGAAAAGTCTAAGCTTGGGGAAGCTAGTCTTTATGAAAATGATCTTTTTAGTTCCCCATCTTTGCAAGATAGCTATTGTATTGCTTATGATGATACATAACCTCTAATATATGATGATTACAATGATGAATATGATATTTAAAGTCCACCTACTATTGAGGAGAAAATTAATTATGATTACAATATGCCTCCTATATTTGATGATTATGGTGATGAGAATAATAACGATAGCTATTTTGTTAAATTTGCTGCCACTATGATTATTAAGAATGACTATACTTATGTGGGGAGTAGTAATTCTTTTATGCATGTGGCTCATGATAAGAATGTTTTATGTGATAATTATATTGTTAATTTTATTCATGATGCTACTGAAAGTTATTATGAGAGAGGGAAACATGGTTTTATGCATCTCAATAATATTAAGTTTCCCCTCTTTATGTTGAAAGCCTTGAAGTTGCACTTATATTGCTTTCCTATGCTTGTTGCTTTGTTCTTTCATGACTTGTTTCTTTACAAGATTCCTAATCATAGGAAGTGGGTTAGACTTAAATGTGTTTTGAATTTGCTTCTTGATGCTCTCTTTTACTTCAAGTCATATTTCTTATGTGAGCATCTTCTCAAACTATCAAGCCTAACTTAAAGGCATTAAAGAAAAGTACTTATTGGGAGATAACGATGTTGGGGATATACTTTCCGGGTATCCTCACAGTTCCTCACTGACCAGGGTGGCCCACTTCGGGTTAGAGCTTTGCTTCACGGGAGGCCCAGTCAGAGAGAGAGAAGACGGAGTCCAATCCGGCTACGGGAAGGCCCAGAAGACTTACCGACTTAGGCCCATAATGTTACTTGTATTTCAAGATGTACTCTGTAACCAACTCTTAGTCGTAGTCGGATTGATCTCTCCTGTAAACCCTAGGCCAGATATCTATATAAGTCATCCTAGGGAGAGCCTTTAGGGCGAACACCTTACAACACAATAGTCTACAATCTTAACTCGCACAGACGAAACCCTTGTAACCCATATTCCGGCTCTGCCGTATTACTAGATTGCTAGCAGGAGTAGGATTCATCCAAAGTTGGCGGATTCGAACCTAGGCAAACTTGTGTGCTCACTGTCCCGGAATACCGTACATCTCACACCCCTCTCTTCCGCATGCCTCGAGGACCCCCTCATGGCGTACTTGTCCTCAATCTAACGACAGTTGGCGCCCACCATGGGGGCAAGTGAGCTTCGGATCTGCGTTCCGAGCGGAATCTGCAAGAATCGGAATCAGCGAGGCCATCATCGTCAGTTGCATCCTCTACACCAACAACGTCCCTCTCATCGTTCTCGGCGAGACTTGGATTCCGGCTAAGGAGACCGTGACTGCTTATACAATCATGTCTTTTGGCGAGATCGATGTTTACATCGGTTTTGCTGAACCTGCCCAACCCACCCCAGCGGTGATGATAGAAGCAGAAGAATCTTCTGGGTCCCCTTTGTCCGCAGAGGCGGCAGAGTTCTGGATCTCAGAAAACCCTAATCCCACCCAGCCCGCACCAGTTGCGGAGATAGTGGAGAAATCTGAGCCTGAAGAAGACCTCACGGTCCAAGTCGAATTTGGAGTGGATCTCCCTAGAGAAGCCGGATCCCAGATGGACCCACTCGTGGAAGTCGCAATCCAGGAGGAGCATATCAACGACACTGATTCCGGCTCTGATGATGCCGGGACAGACAGGCCTTTCCTCAGGTACACACTAGGACGTATGATACTGCAAGGCGCTAGCGCATATGCAATCCTCGAAACCATTAAAATTTCGATATGGTTGATCACGAAAGCCGCAGGTACCTCAGGAAGCACGCATCGCACTTTGTTGGGTATGTCGGATCCGGATTCGGCTCTGCCAGTGCTGGAGAAAACACCGACTCGGTGCTGGAGGCAATTGGAACAAACGCCGACGTTCCCGCATCCTCGGATGAATCCATGACGTCGACAGATTTCCGAAAGTTCTCCGCGGAATATGAAGAGGAGTACAACTCCAAAGCTGCAGAAGAAGGAGAAGCCATGGATGAAGCATCCGGGGAACACTCTCCCAAAGCGCAGGATGACATGGACATCAGAGATAATCCCGAAGTCCAGATATCCGAAAGTACCGATCAGAGCTTGACTCTGGGAAACGGACCCAAAGCCGTTTTTTGCTACCGGCGCTGCCAAGAAAGCAAAGAAGAAGAACAAGACCCCGGCAAAAGACCCCCTCACAGAGGAGGTAATCGCTGAGGAATACGAAGAAGACTCGAATGGAGCACTTATCCCAGACAAGCCGAAAAAAGAAGCATCGGTGGATGGACACGTGATCACTGAAGGTGCGGGTAAACTCATCGATGCCGCTTTAACCACACCTATCCCTACAGCTGCAGAACTTACTGCAGATGAGCTGGACGAAAGGGCCTAGGCCCTAGAAGCGCGTCGTCAACAACTCCTTGATGAAGCCAAAAACATTGAGGTGGAGAAGAAGCACATGTCAAACAAGGAGTACATGTCCCGTCTACATCAGAAGACACGGAAGCGTCACATAGATGACAACCAATTCCTACGTGTCCGTGCCGTCCTTTTCGGAGATGAGATGGGGAAGCCACGGAAGGATAGCAACGGAGATTGGGTATACCCAACACCAGTGCAAAATACCGTGGCAGCTCGTGAAATTCTATCAGCTAATCCAGGGCCAGAGGAGATACACTTGGGTATCAAGCTACTCAACAAGGGACTAGAGCAGCAGAAGGTCGCCCTGTCCGGAAGTCAAAAACTGGTCTCGGATTCTAACCAATGTCGCACAGATCCGGCATGGGCTGACGTAAGATCCCATTACATTCGGGCGCAGTACCATCACCCTGAACGCAGGGAAGACAATTATTCAAGAACCGGATCGTCGGGACATCATCGCAGAACTACACATAACTGGAGCAATGTCACTCCAGCAGCCGAGAAATACGCGATCGCTGCACTGAATCTGAGGAATCCTCCCCGACGAGAATTCAACGACCGAAAGGGAGAAGATAAGGAGAAACGTCGGGAGGAGGATCGTCAGAGAATGCCACCTCCTAGACATGAGAGCCGTCCGGCTGAGCCTCACCATGGTGGGAACGACGGACGAAGGAACGATGGAAACCATGCTGGAACAAGCCGGCAGGGGGCTCGTCATAGTCAAGAACCTCCCCGGAACCGGAATGACGTTCCGGACGGAGGCCGGCGATCAGCCGGAACCTATCCAGCTGCACCACCCTCTCCACCACACAATTATCACAACGGCCCCCAAGGAGGTCAAGGAGGACGACATGGCGGAGGAGGTGGTGGCAGAAGCCGAAGTCCGGCTCCAGGGCACCGCAGCCGTAGCCGACATTCTAGATGATCTCTTTCCCCGAAGATGCAAGGCACAGGATCAACTCCAACATAGAGGCTCGGTGCTATGAAAACAATGACGTGTACGTGGGCCCAAAGTGCTTCGGACCACGCATCAGAGCTACAAAATTCCCGGAAGCATTTGCTATCTCAAGACATATCCAAGCCTACGACTGCATTGCTCGGCCAGACACTTGGTTACAGGATTTCTTCCAAGCTTGCTACATCGCTAAAGGCGGAAACAACCTGGTCGCAACCCGATATCTCCCACTTATGTTGTGGAAGACGGCACGATCATGGCTCAATGAACTTCCGCAAACACCATCCACAACTGTTATGACTTGCAAAGTGCGTTCTTTCGGAATTTCGAAGGCACATATCGGAGGCCCTGTACGGTTGGAGACCTACATCGTTGCACCCAGAAAGCCCGAGAAACTTGCCGGGATTATCTCGGATGATGGATCGACACAAAGAACTCCTGCGAAGGAGTAAATGATCAAACTGTGATTGAAGCTTTCGTCGCAGGTCTCCCAATTGGTTTACTGCGCCATCGCTTGAAGTGTGACAAGGTTACTGATCTGGGAGAGATGATAGAAACAGCGAGCAAGTATGCAGATGCTGACGACGATGCAGAGGGATTACTCAATGTCCTGGCAGTGCCTCAGTCGGCAAAACAACCAAAGCAACAAGCTCAGAAGCACAAAAATACCTCGGAAGAAAAACCCAACACGGAGACAGCAGTGGTCACTAATGTTTCCGGGTCTGGAGGACGAGGAGGACGTGGCGGAGGCCGCGGGCGTGGCTGTGGGACGTCAAGGGTCCAAGGCAGAGGAGAGCAACAACCAGGAAAAACCTACACTTGGGCCGACATTGCCAATAACCCATGTGTGCATCACTTAGACGCCAATGGGGGCTCATCCCACACCAACGCTGAATGTCGTTTTAATGATGACATCAAGAGAGATGATACCGCGGGCTACAAAGCTAAGCGGAAGAAAGGAAAGAAAAACCCCGAAAAAGACATGGAGACCAAGGAAGATTCCGACATGGAGGAAGCTGATGCTTCAAATCCAAAGCCGGAAGGGAAGAAGACTTTTCCCACCAAGAAGGACACTTATGTCACCTTCCTCGGATCTTAACTAGCAAAGGTCAAGAAAGCAGTTCTCCACGAGCTCAATGCAACAGTTCCGGCTGTCCCTCAGTATCTGGACTGGTCGGAAGTGGCAATCACGTTTGACCGCGCTAATCATCCGCCTAAACTACACAGGCGAGGAAAATACGCCTTAATCGTCAATCCACTTATTGACGGTTATGGTTTCTCCAAGACCCTCATGGACGGTGGTAGCAGCATCAATATTCTCTATGTCGAAACGCTACGCCAGATGAAGATCTCGGAAACACAGCTGAACCATAGCTCTGTGATCTTTCACAGAGTTGTCCTAGGAAGACAAGCTAATTCCTTGGGAGAGATCACTTTGGATGTTACTTTTGGAACTCCAAAGAATTATCGGACGGAGGCACTTTCCTTCAAAGTAGTCCCGTTCAAGAGCGCATACCACGCTATATTCGGACGTCCGGCTTACTGGGCTTTTATGGCTCGTCCATGTTACATTTAAAATATGATGAAAATTCCAGGTCCCAACGGCGTGATCACCATCAGGGGAGACCCAAAGAAGGCGCGAGAGTGCGAAGATGGAAATGCCGCCTTTGCCGAAGCCGTGTTGCACGCCCAGGAGTACCAGGAGATCAAGAAGAGCATAGATCCGTCCGAGATGCCCGCAACAAAGAAGGAGGTCACAAAGCCAAATCTGGAGTTCAAAGCATCAGAAGAGACAAAGACGACACCGTTGAAGGATGATGACCCCTCCAAGGTGACCCAGATAGGCATAGGCCTAAGTAGCGCATAGGAAAGCGTGCTCGTCAAGTTCCTCCAAGCAAATCAAGATATCTTCGCATGGCAGCCATCTGACATGACCGGAGTACCTAGGGAACTTGCCGAGCACTCTCTAAATGTAAACCCGAACGCTAAACCCGTCAAACTGTCCTTACGACGGTTTGGCGATGAAAAGCGTAAGGCAATAGCTAAGGAACTAGCGCGGCTCAAGCTAGCCGGATTCATAGAAGAGGTCATCCATACCTGATTGGTCGGCCAACCCTGTAATGGTCCCTAAAAAGGACACCACTGATTTAAGGATGTGTGTTAATTATACTGCCTTGAACAAGGCTTGTCCAAAAGATCCGTTCGCTCTGCCTAGAATTGGTCAAGTTATCGATTCTACGACAGGCTCGGAACTCCTCTGTTTGCTCGACGCATACTCCGGTTATTGCCAAATCTGGATGAAGGAATCTGACAAAGTCAAGACTTCATTCATAACCCCCTTCGGAACCTTCTGTTTTGTTACGATGCCCTTTGGGCTGAAGAACGCAGGAGCTACGTACCAGCGCATGATGCAGCATTGCCTCCATGATCAACTCGGACGCAATGTACATGCATACGTTGATGATATCGCGGTCATGTCCAAAAGAAGGAAATGTTGATTCCTGACTTGGAGGAGACGTTCGCCAATCTACGAAAATACAACATCATGCTTAACCCGAAGAAATGCTTCTTTGGAATACCAGCCGAAAAATTGTTAGGTTTCATCGTGTCTCAAAGAGGCATAGAGGTGAACCGCGACAAGATCAAGGCTATTCTCCATATTTCTAGGCCAACTCGCCTGGAGGACGTACAAAGATTAACTGGTTGCATTGCTGCGGTCAGTCGATTTGTAAGCCGGCTTGGTGAAAGATCCGCACCATTATACAAACTCCTGAAGAAGACCAAGGATTTTGTCTGGACTGACGAAGCTGAAGCTGCACTACAAGACCTGAAGAAAGTACTCTCACCTACTCCTATCCTTGCAGCGCCGGAACCTCAGGAACTGATGTTGCTCTACATTGCTGCGACAAATAAGGTTGTCAGTATCATTATGGTAGTGGAGAGACCAGAAGAAAATCAGGAACACCTGGTGTAGCGTCCGAGTACTTTGTCAGCGAGGTCCTGACAAAATCAAAACAGCGGTATCCGCACTATCAAAAGTTGGCTTACGGTGTTTTTCTAGCATCTCGTAAGTTACGACACTATTTTCAGGAGCATCCAATTACCGTGGTGAGCAAAGCTCCCATGAGAGATATAATCAACAATAGCGATGCCACAGGACGCGTCGCCAAATGGGGCATAGAGCTTGCAGCTTTTGATATTGAGTACAAACCCCGGACAACAATCAAATCCCAGATCCTTGCTGACTTTGTCGCTGATTGGACAGAGACCAAGGAGAACATGGTCCTCCCTGAGTCAGAATATTGGACCCTCTTTTTCGATGGGTCTAAGGCTCGAGGGGGTTCGGGGGCTGGCGTGGTGCTCAAATCACCCCAAGGAGATAAACTTTTATACGTGTTGCAGATCCACTTCACAGCGACAAACAACATTGCCGAGTATGAAGCACTGCTGCATGGAATCCGGATTGCTAAGGATATTGGCATCCGACGTTTGATGTATTACGGAGATTCGGATCTTGTTGCTCAGCAAGTCTCGGATATTTGTAACGCAAATAAGCACATGGCAGCATATAAAGCTGTCGTGGATGATCTATCTAAATCGTTCGAGGGGTTTGAAGTTAAACACATCCCTCGAGCAGAAAATGAGGAAGCAGATGCACTATCTCGAATAGGCTCTGCGCGGAAAGAGGTCCTGGATGGCGCATTTTTAGAGCACCTCAAAGTTCCGTCGATAAAGGGAGTAGATGAGGAATATCCGACCAAATCCGACTCACCTTTGGTAGTAGTTCTGGCTGTAATCCCCAGCTGGACTCAACCCTACCTCGATTATTTGGTAGATTGCAAATTACCCGAAGACGAGGTACTGAGCCGACAAATTATCCGACGAGCAAAAGCCTATACTATTGTTAAAGGTGAGCTCCATAAACGGAGTGTTTCTAGGGTTTTTTAGCGTTGTGTCTCTCCGGAAGAAGGAGTGGAAATCTTAAGGGAAATCCACGAAGGCGAGTGTGGTCATCACGCTGCAGCCAAATCTGTAGTGGCAAAAGCTTTTCGACATGGATTTTTCTGGCTTAGAGCTCAGGCAGATGCCGAACGATTAGTCAAGACATGCAAAGGCTGCCAAAAGTACGCCAAGCAAGCTCATGTTCCGGCTGATCAGCTACGAACAATACCTATAACATGGCCCTTTGCGGTTTGGGGGCTTGATATGGTAGGACCTTTTAAACGAGCCCCAAGTGGATTCACTCACCTCTTAGTGATGGTAGACAAATTCACAAAGTGGATCGAGGCTCAACCTGTCACTAGTTGTGATGGAGCAACAGCCAAAAGATTTGTCGAGGATGTTATAATCCGGTATGGTTATCCGCATAGTATTATCACGAACAACGGGAGTAACTTTTCCATGGGAGAATTGGCTGAAGTCTGCGATGAGCAAAATATCCGGCTTGACATTGCGTCAGTCGCACATCCACAGGCTAATGGACAAGTCAAAAGAGCAAATGGTTTAATTCTGCAAGGCTTGAAACCAAGACTCGAAGCACCACTACGACGTGCCGCGGGGGCTTGGGCAGAGGAATTACCCTCTGTAATTTGGAGTTTACGAACAACTCCGAACATGTCAATAGGATACACACCTTTCTTCTTGGTCTATGGCGTAGAAGCAGTTCTTCCTAGCGATTTAATTCATACTTCTCCTAGAGTGGCCGCGTATATCGAAGAGGATGCCGAGATTTCTTGACAAAATGATCTCGACTTAGTCGAAGAAGTTCGCGTCGTTGCTGAAATGAGATCTACAGCCTATCAGCAGAAGTTACGCAAGTATCATAGCCAGAGAGTTCGAACTACATCTTTCAATAAAGGTGATTTGGTTCTCCGGCTTCTGCAACAAAGAAAGCACAAACTTTCCCCAGTATGGGAAGGTCCCTTTTTAGTTAGTCGAGTATTGCACAATGGATCGTACTACATAACTGACATGAGGCCAGTCAAAGAAAGACCTGCTACTAAGAAGAGAAAGAGAGCTGGAGGCAGTACAAATCCGGATGAGTTAGACAGACCGTGGAATGTTGCTCAGCTACGTCCATTTTATTCTTAGTTTATCCTTCTTTGTAATCATACATATGTACATGTTCTATGAGAAATAAAAGTTTTGGTTACCTCAAAGTTTTTCTGAGAAGTTTTTACCATCTTATTTCCTAATGATCATGTCATAGTCGAAAATCCTAGAATGCTTGAAAGTACTTTATGCTCATGTTCGTTCTGGTTTAGATTTCCGATTCTAAAACTGCTACCTTCGGGTATAACTCTAAAAATTCTAGTCTTTACTTGGGTTATTTGTCTGTTTGCTGGATGCGGGTATTTTCCGAGTAGTGAATTGTTGGTACTGGAAGCCGGCTTTGTTTCTGAGTTTAAACTGGTTTAGCAATTAAGCTCCGTTGCTCAGCAAAGTTTTCGGCTGAAGGTTTAGCCGGCTCACGAAAGGGATGAGGCGGAAAGCCAGATAAACGATAAGTAGAGACGGAAAATTTCAAGTGCTTATGTGAACATTTCAGGCACGCAAAAATTTCAAAAGCCAAAAAGTGCTGAATAGATTAAAAGCTTAGCAGTAGCAAAAGTCAATAGTACTTAATATTTACAAACGCATCATGTTCTTTCACAGAATAATACATAAGTTTGTTGTCTATGATGCAGGAGGAGATGAAGGAGATGTCGGCTCGCTGGTTACTCCGCCTTGTTATCGTGCCGAGATGTCCGGATCCGAGGTGGTCCGTTCATCGTCGGAAACTTCTTCGGCTTCTTCTGGAGGAGGTGGTGGAGTAGCTACGCGAGTGAAAACGGGGATCTCGTAGCTGGTTAGATCAGCTACGTGGCACCCATATCTGGCGTAGGAGTGCATGATGGCTTGAAGGTCTTGCTCCTGGCCGTCTTCGTCTACCTTGCAGTACCCTCTGGTCACTTGCCATATCTCCATGTTTCCATGGTGGCTCATGACCATGGTGAGAGCGTTCTGCGCAGCAGTCCATGCGTAGGACATGTTCTAGTCCCGAACAAGCTGCGGCATCTCCTTGGCCTTCTCCCGCACCTGAAAATCGGACATGCTTGGCATGTCCGAAATCCTGAGGGACTCACCAATGTTCTCAAGGGACTGGCGGTAGTCATGAAGAAGATCACCGACTTGGGTGAGCCGGTGGGTGTGGGGCTCGGATGAGGAAGAGTCCGTCAAGTTCAGAGGACCTATACACAAAACAAGTTAAGAAAAAACCCGACAATGATAGAAGTCGAAGAAAAGATAAGTCAGAGAGGGGAAACATACCAAGAATGACGTCGTCAATCTTGGCCTTCTCCTCCCGGAGACTCTGGAGTTCAGCCCGGAGCGCCTGGGAGATGTCCTTCTCTCTGCCAAGCTCATTCTTGAGGTTCGAGATAACTTTATCTTGAGCGGCAATCTTGCGATCGCGCTCTTCAGTGGCCATGGAGGAGGATTCCAGGACTTGAGCTATGCTCATTTCATGATCCGCCTTGAGCTTATCCAGCTCTTGGCGAAGTCCCTTGTTCTCCACCACTAGGGTCTTGAGGTTCTCGGCCTCTTCAATCATAGCGATGGATTGTTTCACCAACACTGTAAGTCAAAAAGAACAACAGTTCAGAAAAATTTGACATTGAAAAAGCAAAAGACAAGGTTTGAATCTCGAAATGTTTACCTTCGGCTTCATCCTTGGCTACCTTGAGCTCAGCATTTTTAAGATGGAGAGCTTTGATCTCTCTCCGCTTATCACAAACATTGGATAATAATTCCTGGTTATAGGAACATACTTTCTGTAAGTTAGAATACCCAAAGTCAGAAAGCTACTTAAGACTCGGGCTAATATTTGTTGCTAAATATCAGCACGAGCCTTGGGGGGCTACACTAGTTCATTCTTTGGCATCCTAATGAAGCATAAACTCGGATTCTATATCCTACTTCATGCTTGGGGGCTAGAGGATATGATATAACATAATGTAAAAACAAGAGTTAGAATTCCGACTTACATATTGCTCGCGGGTGAGTTTGTCTAAACCCGCGTTCACTTCAGCTGCCACCTTCTCGGTGAGGGTAAGTGGGATTACTGGGGTTGTTGGAAGCTCGCCAGTCCTAATCCTCTCGTCGCGAAGGCGGACTTGAGCGAGAAGGTCAGAGAACTTGACGTCCTCTGCTTCTTGCGCTTCCAACACGGGGGATAGATGGCTTTTGTCCAGGACTTGCCTGGCCAGCCGCTGGATTTCCTCTTCAGATTTCCGGGATAGGCCAAACTTGGCAAGTCCTGGATTGCTGAGGAGGTTTTCGGCGAAGACTTCAGCCGAGGGATCATTACCCGAAGAGGGTTCACCCTTATCTTGAGTTGACGCACCCACGGTGACGTCAGTCTGCGACCCAAGGATCGCAGGCTCCGTTGGAGGAGCCGGATCTTCTGCGACCACCGGAGAAGGATCGCCGGAGTTGTAGAAGGTTGAGGGGCAGGAGTTGGAGGAGCCACGGCAGGAGAAGCTATGGTGAGCTTCGTCTATCGCAGGGGCTTCGCAGGAATCCCTTTCCCCTTACCCTTGATGAGAGGCTTTGCTCTGAGAATGTAGTAAAGTCGGAAACATTACATCTCAGAAAGAAATTCGAGAAAGGTACAAAGGCGGAAATTGTGAATGAAAGTTACCTCTTCACAACAGGCACTTCCTTTCTGCCAACAGTCACTGTCAGAGCTTTGCGCTTCTTGAGCGCAAGGTCCAGCAATGGGACCACTTCAGTCTCCTGAGAAAACTCAGGAGGATATCCTTCGAGTGGAGCAAGCTCCAACTCGGGGAGGTCAGCAAGCTAAAACAAGAAAGCATATCAGCACTGTAGTATATAACTTAGATATTGGAACACATAAAAGGTGTATTGATGGAAGCTTACCGCTACCATGGGGTTGTCCGCTGTGTACATATCCAGAGAAATCTCCGGAATCCTCCTCTCGATCCGCTCCTTGATCAGCCACTAGATCTGGCTGATGTAGCCTTGAGTGGTGTAGGATTTGGGGCTGATGCGGAGGGAGTCTTTTTTGGAAGACGTGATGGAGTGCATCAGTCTATCCCCGTGGTACTGAAGTGGCTGGATCCGACGTGAGACCCAGCACTGGACCAAGTCGGATCCCTTCAGACCCATGTGTTTGATCAGATATTCGATCCGCCTCTTAGCGAGGATCAGATCGTCGGTGAGAGCCGGAGCAGCCTCGTCCCAGGAAGGCTGGGCTGTGGCGGCACTGTCGACAAAAGCCTGCAAAGCAGTAGCTTTGCCGGGAGCCGGAATATCCCTATGGTAGAAAAAAGTGGCTGGCCATTGTTTGACCGAGTCACTGGCAGAAATTTTGGGATATGCCCGGTCTCGTCTAACGGAAAATCTAATGGTGCCGGTGATGTAAGGAACATTGGCAGTGATGGAATTTCTCCGGACATGAAAATAATACCGGAAGAGAAGCAAACTCGGCCTAATGCCGAGAAAGCCCTCACAAAGCGCAGCATATGCGCTCATTTCTAGAAGAGAATTGGGAGGAAGATTGTGGAGTTGAACTCCATAATGATGTATCACCTCGAAGAAGAACTCTGAGGGAGGAAAAGACAGACCTCGGTCTAGATGGGTGCCGAAGTGGACACGCTCGCCCTCGCGTGGGTTGGGGATGGTTTCGCCGGAGCCGGTCCGCCAGTCGGCGGCGGCGAGAAGCCCCTCCTTCTCCACGTTCTTGAGGCCGTCCTCGTCAAGGGCGTAGGGGATCCAGATTCCTCGGAAGCTCTCCTTCTCCGCAACTACTTCCGCCGACGCCGCCGCCGCTGCCGCCGCCAAACCAGAGGAAGAAGATGATGAAGCCATTTTTCTCCGGTGAGAAAGTGACCTAAAAGGGGCGGCGCTAGGAGCTCTGTGGGGGGAGGGCGAGGAGGCTATGAGTGCGCAGGGGGATTGGGAGGAAAGGAATGGCAAAGGACTGGTGGAAAGGAGAAGAAGAAATCCGGAACCCTTATATCCACCTACCTATGCCAAGATTCGTGTAAAAGCTACAGTGTAACCGCCACGCGTCGTGGAAAGAACTGGGAAGGGCCCACGCGATGATTGCGTCGCCTCGATCTCCATGCACGCATTGAAACGGCGCCTCGGTTCCGCGAACCGCGGACCCACCAACGGTCGTGCTGACGGAACGTTTGTCAGATGACGTGACTTGACCATGCTTGTGTCAGGTGGCATTAGAGACCAAGTTCCGGCTTAGTTTAAAAGCGAGATGGAAAATCCGAGTAACCTATTGAAAGGTCCGACTTACTTTTAAGACCCGGATCGTATTTTTTGTTGTGAAGTTTCAGGAATCCTTCAAGATTCTGCAAGCCGAAGATCAAGCTAGACGATGATAAAATCCGACTTTGGATCTTGGAGGCCTCCGGGAGCTGCTGTTGGGGATATACTTTCCGGGTATCCTCACAGTTCCTCGCTAACTAGGGTGGCCCACTTCGGGTTAGAGCTTTGCTTCACGGGCGACCCAGTCAGAGAGAGAGAAGACGGAGTCCAATCCGGCTACGGGAAGGCCCAAAAGACTTACCGACTTAGGCCCATCATGTTACTTGTATTTCAAGATATACTCTGTTACCAACTCTTAGTCATAGCCGGATTGATCTCTCATGTAAACCCTAGGCCGGATATCTATATAAGCCGTCCTAGGGAGAGCCTTTAAGGCGAACACCTTACAACACAATAGTCTACAATCTCAACTCGCATAGGCGAAACCCTTGTAACCCATATTCCGGCTCTGCCGTATTACTGGATTGCTAGCAGGAGTAGGATTCGTCCAAAGCTGGCGGATTCGAACCTGGGTAAACTTGTGTGCTCACCGTCCCGGAATACCGTACGTCTCACACCCCTCTCTTCTGCACGCCTCGAGGACCCCCTCATGGCGTACTTGTCCTCAATCCGACGACAAACGCAAAAGTTTTAGATGAGTCTTGGAAGTTATTACCTCTGTAATAACCTCTCCTTATCCTTTTTATTTGATTTTTGTGCCAAGAGTAACCTCTAATGAGAGGGAAGTAATGATTGGGAAAGTTGCTATCCCGAAACAGATTTTTGTGCGTCACCGTAAAAATTCATGTAAAATCTCTGTACGTCCTTTTGAGGCGTGAATTTTTGTGCTTCTTCCCCAGGTTGTTATATAACTTTATTTAGCTCAACACTTTTCTATTTGAGCAACAGAAGATCTTCTAAAAAATTCGTCTTTACCTGCTGGTCTGTTTTGACAGATTTCTGCCATTATTTGCATTCGCTTCTTGTTGGTTCCTTTTTGAGTTCTTTTGGGGAATTGAGATTTTTGAGGGAGGTGCTACAGTAGCTAGTGTTCTAATGGAAGTTTATTTGGTGTTAGAACTGAACCTTAAGACTTATTATCTTGAATGCACTAATGTTGCTAATAAAGATTGTGTGAAGTTTTGTATGAAGGAAAAATTTCAGGTGTATGGAAGGAATGAGTAATGAGATGAAAGATGGACTAAAGCTCAAGCTTGGGGATGCCACGCGTGTCACCCCAAGAAATATCCAAGAAGTACAAGCGTCAAATCTTGGGGAAGCCCAAGGCATCCCCCTCTTCATCAATAAAAATCTCAGGTTTCTTCCAAACACTTCATTTCTATTGCTTCATGCACAGTTGTGTTGTTCTTGGAGCGTCTTTGTTTTCGTTTTAGGTTTTCGTTTGCTTGGTTTTCTTAGTTTGCTTGAATAAATTGGTTGGACCCCCTCCTTCATACTTTGGTTTTCAAATAGTTTGGTTTGGATTGGAAAAGAGTAGGAAAGTTCATGCTTAAGTGGTAAAAAGAGCTCGTTTTTTACTGTGGCCTATGCTTTGTCATGCCATGCTTGATATTGTTTTGGCTTTATGATTAGTATTATTTGCTGTAGCATGAATTGTTATAAACAATTGAGATTGCTTAATGTGCCTTGGATGAATCATGTGTTGTTTTAGCATATTAAAGCATAGTATAGTGGTATTCTCCTTTGATGCTTTATTTGGGTTGACTTGGCGCATGCTCACACCATGTTATGACTATCCAAAGTCACCATAGCCTTTATGATCCTTTAGTTTTCAACTTGTAGTATCACTTTTTTCTTTGATCAATGATGTTTTGTCACTTTGCATGATTATGGCCATTATTGCTCTCTTAGTTTGTCGCTCCCAGTATTTTGCTAGCCTCCACAACCAAGTATGAGTTCCACTCATGCATCCAACTCCCTAAACCAAGTTATTCCAAAGAGTCCACCATACCTACCTACTAGCTCATGCTATTCCAAGTATATTCATGCTTTTTTTTCCCTTCCAAATTAAACTTGTTATGAGAAAACTAGTGATTAAAGCTCTCACAAACTTGATGGCACACTTTACTTTTTTTGCATATAATAAACTTGAACCATTGGGTCCTTCTTTGTTGCGTATATGCTTGCGCCTTATAAGTTGAAATTAGCAGAACCATGTACCATGGGGAACGCTTTAAACATTGCACTTGTACTTTGTACCCCGTTGATATCATGTTCTTTTGCTTACGGATCCCGGCGGTGTGAAATAAAAGTTTGTATGTGTGTTGGAGAAACACCTGGGCCGCTAGCCTGAGCCATGCCTAATCATGGTGGAAACTTGCAGCATCACCATAATGAGCACTCTATGAAGCATCCTCAATAAAAACCTATGCAAATAGCAAATAAATAGATCGCTGAGATGCTCATTGTCTGCTTGCCTTGTCATTTTGATTATGGGATAGCTCCTGTATCATGTGCAAGGGGTACCCTGTTGGCGGTTCTTTATGATACATATGTACTTACAATGACAAGAGCTTACTTGTGACTAAATTTGAGTAGCATGACGTTCGATCTTCGTAAGTAAGGGGCATGAGATTTTGGTTTATAACTTGTCAAGCATATCCTCTTAGTTGTGTCACTTTAACCTTAATCACCTTCAAGATGCTTATGATACGGGCAATGAGAGCTCAAAGCTACAAGTACCATAATTTTTGGAAGCTCTTTATGAGACTTGAATCCCTACTTCCTTTTACAAAGACTTTTCTTCCACCATTATATTGAGTCTCCACCTTCTATCTTTATGCACCTACTTTGAGAGCATAGTGGCCATTCTTAGTTCTATGTGCATTGTCCCAAGACTAGTTGATTGATGCATAACTTGCTATTGCTTGTTTTAAACTATTGTATCTAGTCACTCTTATGAACTTTTAAGGTGTCCTATGCATTTATATTTGCTACTCTATTGAGGGACAAGCTGAATACTACTCCCTCCGTTTCAAAAGATAATATGTTTTACCTTTGTGAAAGGAGTGTATCTAGACCCCTTTTAGTGTCTAGGTTCACTCCAAACCTAAATAAACCTAGACTAAAAGAGGTCTAGATACACATCATTCACAAAGCTAAAACATCTTATATTTTGAAACGGAGGGAGTATTATGCTATGTTTTCTTTATGTGAAACAAACAAACGTCTTGCAAAGCATTGTTATTCATGAATCTTTTGTTTGTGCCTTTTCATGTTGCATCATAGTTTCTTTGCTTATTGCTAGAACTTTGTCTTTCATGCTATGATTGAAGTACTATGATCTCAGCTTTGAATGTTTTGCAAATACTTTGATCAAGTCTTTGATGGTGCATGTCACCTCAAAAATTATTCTTTCTTTTTATCACTTACCTACTCGAGGACGAGCAGGAGTTAAGCTTGGGGATGTTGATACATTGCAAATGTATCTATAATTTTTGATGTTCCATGCTTGGTTTTATCCACAATCTTGTGTTTTGTTTCAACTTTGGAGTACTTTTCATATGATTTCTTGGACTAACCTATTAACAAGATGCCACAGTGCCAGTTGCCTATTTTCTGCTTTTTTTGGTTCCAGGAAGTCAGAAAATGAATATTCTCGGAATTGGACGGGACAAAAGCCAAAGTTACTATTTTCTTGGAAGACTCACGGAGCCAGAAGGAGAGTCGGAGAGGGGCCATAGGGTGGCCACACCACCCCTAGATGTGGGTCCACCTACGCCGCGCCAGTGCATGGTGTGGGCCCCCTGGCCGCCCACCGACCTTGCCCTCTGGCCTATAAGAAGCCTCCCGAAGCCAAAACCCTAGATCGTCAATCAGAAATCCACGAAAAGTTCCGCAGTGCCGCCGCCACCGAAGGGGAGATTCGGGGGACAGAAAGTCTCTGTTCCGGCAGCCTGCCGGGATGGGGAAGTTCCCTCGGAGCCATCTCCATCGATCTCCACCACCATCTCCATCACCATTGATGATTCCCATGGTGAGGAGGGAGTAGTTCTCTCTCGAGGCTACGGGTTCTACCGGTAGCTATGTGTTCATCTCTCTCTCTCTATGCATGATCATATTGTGATCATGAGCTTTGTAATCAAGTAGATCTACCTTGCTACTCAAGTGCTTTAATGAATCTCTGCTCTCCCCATGTGTGTGAAAGTGACAGCGTGCTCACCATGGTGGCACTTAGGCTAGAGATTACAAATACTTGTTATGAGTTATATTTGGAGTTGGATGTCTTTATGAAATTGTGGTGTTTGTTGGACTCATCTAGTACTCAAGGTGACAGTGTGGGGTTTTCTAGATGGGAAAGGCTTACTTTGAGGAGTGCTGTTATAGCCCTACCATCGATTAGAGTGTTCAACCGGAGAGTAGTTAAGAGTAGTATCATAAAGAGAAGATATTTACGAGAGAGTGTTCACTAGTGAAAGTATGATCCCTAGGCCTTGTTTCTAAGCATTGAAACCTCGTTTGCTACTAGATCGGTTACATGTTTGCTTGCTTCTATCTTTATTTCAGTTTTCTTTAGTCTCTTCCATGCCATCAAGCTATTTGTTGGCACCGTTGTCTTATATCCATACCAATTGTATTTCACTATCTCTTCGCCGAACTAGTGCACCTATACACCTGACAAGTGTATTGGGTGTGTTGGGGACACAAGAGACTTGTTATATCTTGATTGCAGGGTTGCTTGAGAGGGAATACCTTTGACCACTTCCTCCCTAAGTTCGATAAACCTTGGGTAATCCACTTAAGGGAAAACTTGTTGTTGTTCTACAAACCTCTGCACTTGGAGGCCCAACAACTGTCTACAAGAATAGAAGTGTGTAGACATCAGGGTTCCCCAACGAGCTCGATATATTTTGGGCCATCAGCCATGTGACCCTTGTGCATTCCTTGAAGATCTTTCGTTGTTTGAACCGAGATAGTTGTGTCTTATTCCCTTTGTCTCTCGATACTTGCATTGCTCGTGATCTGATCAATGGCATCACCATGTCGTGTTCAATCTCGTTACCGAACAATGTTACTTGACTCGTTCCGATAAGTGATATCCTTGTGATCAAATCACACGCTGCGTAGCTATTGGATATAACTTCTCTGAGTGGGCCCTTGAGGATTTTTCCGTCACGTGGACAGACAAATCCCGCTCTTGACATATATTGCCTCTACGGTTTCTCCGAGTACCTGAACACACCTTTATAATCACTATATTGCCAAGTGACGCTTGATGCTATCTAAGCACTCTCAGGAGATAGTGATTGATATAGCCTCACGATCTAAGGAATAGTCTACGAGGATCCATTTCTAATCATCATAACTTGAACTTCGTGACATGATCGGGTCACGATGTTTAGGTTGGGTATTGGTTCATCATCTCATTCTCAGAATGAGTTGACTCCATTTCCAACTGGCATAAATACCACATGATTAGGAAACCTTGATCATCTGTTGACCTATGAACTAGTGACTAGAGTTTCACCGGAAACCCCTGGTTGTTTATATATAACACGTGTATTTATGTTTCCTCTCAATACAGTTATAGCATGATATAAAACTTAATCATAAACTTTATGAAATATGATAATAATCATTATTATTATTTGTCTCTAGGGCATATTTCCAACAGTCTCCCACTTGCACTAGAGTACAAATAAACTAGCTGCATTTGTTCTTAAACATTGGCACCATATATCCTGGCACCCTGAACATGCTTGCTCATGGAGGAGGTTGAGTCTTGGGCATGTACTTTACAGTCCCAAATCCTTTGCAACTTACTAATGTCACCTTGATTGACATTAATACTGTATCATCACATGATAACATCTTTGTGTATGCATTGTCGCTATGGCAGCAGAACGAGGCTGGATTCCAGGAGCCTATTGTGACTTTAGATCAACCTCGAGGGCTTTCTCATGGGCACTGTGCCCTGGGACACATCATTCTACGTTAAAAGAGAACTAGCCCCGCCATAACATTATACAACACTTTAGATGGTACCCTTATCTATTATTATAAATGTAATCATCGAAACACGAGTGCACTCTGTGCAACTTTCGATGTTTTGTTCACCTTGTTTCCTACTTGACTTTAGTCGGTATTTAGAGGAGTTTCCAACATATTCCCTTATAACATAACTCTTTATGCTTTAAGATATGTCATCCTTTATGGATTTGGAAAACATGTCTACACTTCTCTATTTGACACTTCGGACAAACTTAGCTCAACGTTCCGTGATTGGAACTTAATCACTTTTCAAACGTTTCTTATTGGATCATATATTATATTAAATTACTATCATGGTTTTCTATGATAGAACCTATGTCTCAACATAGTGAATGATGATCATCCTTTTGTTTCTTTCAACCATTGATGTTAAACTTAATACTAATCCTAATTGGATTTATTAAGGACCAGTTCCTTAATTAACTTCTATTCTAAAACCCTTTTCAGAATCCCTTAAGGAATACTACATAATATCATAATACACTTATTATCAACTTCTACCCCTTATAAATAATTATTTATCGTTACTTGCGCTTTTATTCTTAATGTGTCGTATACACACTTAAGAATCACTCCTTTAAGCTCCCACCCAAAATATGTTCCCTACATATTTGGGTATGAGTCACTACTCTTACTCAAACTATGTTCATACATATTTGAATTTGAGACTTATATTGCTCCCACTCAAAAATATGTCATTCACATATTGTTTTAGGAAGACTTTTATAGCTCCCACTCAATTTCATGCAAATTGCATATCCACTTACTATTTTGAACGATTTCAAAATCCTTTGATCAAATATCAAACTGAGATTTACTATGAGATATTAGTACTTTTACTAGTTTTAGATCCACTAGACATTCAACACACTTGAATCAAAATTATTTGAATTTGTCCAATACTTGACAAATTGTTCTTTTGTCATTCACCCCTTTTTCCACTATGGCTTTGCAGTCATTTGGGAAAATTCCAAGTAACCCCTTTACTTTTAAGATTTAGCAACGAATTACTTTCTAATCTCAAGGAAATTTTGCTTCTAGGATTTCTCATATCTTTAGCTTACCATTATTTCATTAGTAGTTCGTAGGTATGTCATATTCTGGTAATCATGACAAATGATTCAAAAATGTCTCCATACAAGATATGGGATGCATTTTGAATCCTACTTTATGTAGTGAAAACACTAGTGGGGAAAACACAATGATCATTATCATTGATTCTTTCCTTTGTGAAGAGTGTCATTCAGGAACGCTTTTCGTTGCGCTTCTCAACACTCTGATGCAGGGTTTTGAATCCTCATCGTGTTTCTCACCATCTTCCATTTGCTCCATAATCTAGAAATATCACTGAATGTGAACTTTCTCGAAAATGCACCAAAATCCAAGCAATATAAGTTTTGCTTTCCTTTTGGTTTCAGCTATGGATTTCGTATTCAAAGTTTCCAATGAATACTCTACAAGGACTTGTTCGCTATTTTTTTGGTTATATCGAATAACCCCATAACTTTTACGACGATCCATACCAGATATGGAGCCGCTTTCACGAATTCACATGGTTCTCTATATATTCTAATTGAGTGCTAACTATTCCTAACTAATGGCCTCTACATCTACATTACAACGATTTATTTGGCGCCATCTATTTACCCACTTTGATATCAAATATCATATTGTGATGTGATACATTGCAAATGTATCTATAATTTTTGATGTTCCATGCTTGGTTTTATCCACTTTCGTGTGTTTTGTCCATACTTTGGAGTACTTTTCACATGAGTTCTTGGACTAACCTATTAACAAGAGCCATAGTGCCAGTTGCCTATTTTCTTCTGTTTTTGGTTCCAGGAAAGTCAGAAAATGAATATTCTCAGAATTGGACGGGACAAAAGCCAAAGTGCCTATTTTACTGGAAGACTCACGGAGCCAGAAGACGAGACGGAGAGGGGCCAGGGGCCAGCCACACCATAGGGTGGTGCGGGTCCCCCTTGGCCGCGCCACCAGGTGGTGTGGGCCCCTCCGGCCTCTACCCACCTTGCCCCTTCGCCTATATATTCCTCCTGATGCGAAAACCCTAAATAATCAAGCCTCCAGCCACGAAAAGTTCCGCAACGCCACCGCCACCGAAGGGGAGATTCGGGGGACAGAAAGTCTCTGTTCTGGCACCCTGCCGGGACGGGGAAGTGCCCCCGGAGCCATCTCCATCGATCTCCACCGCCATCTCCATCACATTTGCTGATTCCCATGATGAGGAGGGAGTAGTTCTCTCTCGAGGCTAAGGGTTCTACCGGTAGCTATGTGTTCATCTCTCTCTCTCTATGCATGATCATATTGTGATCATGAGCTTTGTAATCAAGTAGATCTACCTTGCTACTCAAGTGCTTTATTAGATCTCTGCTCTCCCCATGTGTGTGAAAGTGGCAACGTGCACACCATGGTGGCACTTAGGCTAGAGATTACAAATACTTGTTATGAGTTATATTTGGAGTTGGATGTCTTTATGAAATTGTGGTGTTTGTTGGACTCATCTAGTACTCAAGGTGACAGTGTGGGGTTTTCTAGATGGGAAAGGCTTACTTTGAGGTGTGCTGTTATAGCCCTACCAACGATTAGAGTGTCCAACCAGAGAGTAGTCCAGCGTAGTATCATAAAGAGAAGATATTTATATGGGACTGTTCACTAGTGAAAGTATGACCCCTAGGCCTTGTTTCTAAGAACTGAAACACCGTTTTCTATTAGATCTGTTACATGTTTGCTTGCTTCTATCTTTATTTCAGTTTTCCTTTAGTCTTTTCCCACGTCAACCACACGCCATCAAGTTATTTTCTAGCACCATTATCTTATATCCATACCACTTGTATTTCACTATCTCTTCGCCGAACTAGTGCACCTATACACCTGACAAGTGTATTGGGTGTGTTGGGGACACAAGAGACTTCTTGTATCTTGATTGCAGGGTTGCTTGAGAGGACCACTTCCTCCCTGAGTTCGATAAACCTTGGGTGATCCACTTAAGGGAAAACTTGCTGCTGTTCTACAAACCTCTGCACTTGGAGGCCCAACAACTGTCTACAAGAATAGAAGTGCGTAGACATCATGATGCTTTGCTTTTTGACGTTTCAAAACACTTTGCATTCCACAATTCTCTTTATGCCATTCTTATAAAGTCGAATTTCATTACTATTGATCAAATCATAGTAATTGGATTCTCATTCATCTTTAATACCCTTTGTTGATGAAACACTTTGATCATATCAAATAGTTTCATACTTATGTTTCCGTTGCTAAATTTCTTTACACATTTAAACAATCATATAATGATAATTACCATTTTGTCAAAACACAATACATCGAATATGTATTTACTTTTAACAATTCATTAAAACACTTTGTATTAAAGCAATACACGATGTTCAAGTTATTTTGCCGAACTTAGGCATGATTCATATGTGATAAGAAAACAAGTGTCTTTCACATATTATCAATAACTTTGAATTTAAACAATGGTTTCATTCATTAATGAATATATCATTAAGTTGGGTAATTCTAAGGCATTTCGATATTTTACAAATGTTCATGTATTATCAATTAGTTTCAAAACCAGGATAATTCACACAGAATAAAATAAGATATGAACACGAATAGAAATCATTCATAAAAGTGGAACAACTGTTTGTTACAAATTGATATGAATAACCGTCTCACAAAGTGTGAGACACACTAAAGAAGTTCACAATATTTTGATTACAATAATCATCCTAAAACATAAACTAAGTGATAAAAGTTGAGGGAGAGTGTCGTTGGCCATCATCATCATGCTCACCATCAACACGCAATGTCACCTCCTCTCTAGCAAGCACCTCTATGCAGAAGGACCTATTTTTAGCAAAACAGAACAAGTATCAAATATACTTAACAATGCAAATGTGTTTGCAAGATTATAACATTTATAAAATTGTATATCAAATATATTCCTTTGTCATCGATGACCTCAACAACAACGGGTTCAACTATCAAATCTCTTAAATGTGATATGAACTCGTGGAAATCCCGTGTTTCCGCGTCGCCTCTCATAATGCAAATCCTGGCAAGTGCTTGATAGCTTGGTGGCAGCGATCGCAGCAACACGCCTATTGCAAAAGAGCTTGCGAACGAGTTGTCGTGGAAGTATGCAAGACTCATGTATGCATCATATATGCTTAACAAGTGATCGTTCAGTGAGGAGTTCTCCTCCATCTTTATGGAGAGGAAATCCCCCATCAGCTCATACTCCCATATGCGCACTTGTTCCACGAAATGTGATCTCAGATGTGACATAACCGTTTAGGGATTAAGACTTCCCACAATCGGCCACATCCCATCTTCCATCCCGAGGCACATCGTTACTGATATGAATGTGGCGATCACACGATGACAATAGCGGTCCTCCCGCTGTTCTGGGGTCTCATAGAAACAGGGCTGCTCTAAATCCATTTCGTTGAGTATATAGTCGACCACGTCATTCTCGCTAAAGAGAACGTGGAGACACGCAACCCGTATAGGGAAGTTTGATTCGTCTAGCCTAAGCTTCTCTCCTTCTAACCAATCGTAAATATGAAAGGTAGCATTGGGGAGAACTATTTTCTACATTTATAATTGCAAAAGGAATTTAGACTAAGTTTATAACTAAATGAGTTAATAATAACTCCACTCAGAAACACCTATCCCCTAAAGGGTTCTAGTGATAACACGACCCCTTTTCCCCACATCTCCCCCGAACATCACGACCATCAATGTGGGTTCTAGGGTGGACGCTAAACATCGGTCACATCATTCATGCGACTCGTGCTCGATCTTTCGACCATCTGTGTTCTGAGGCCATGTCTGCTACATGCTATGCTCGCTAACTCAACCTTAGTGTATTCGCTGTGCAACATGGCTTACACCCACTGTATGCGAACGTAGATATGTATGACACCCGGTCATCACGGCCTGCCTCATACTGAAGAACTTTCTTGGTGGTGCACACTAAGGGAGAACACAAGCATTGGTAATTTTTAAACAGGGATCATCTTATTAGGCTACCATCAAGTATCTAATACTAGCATGCAATAAGATATACAAACAATAACAATGAATGTAAATGTGATGTGATATGGTCCTTCGCGTCGTGATCTCCATCCGTCGTCACCGGATTTCGGTGCTAGGATTCTGGCGCCGTAGACACCAGGGTACCGGTGTCTTTCTGGCATGGTAGTCCGTCACCTCCATGACTATCTACTACTACGTAACATAAGGTAATCACTTTACCTTTGCCACAACCATATCACAAAGCAACGCCCCCTGCAAAACAAAGTTAGACGCCTCTACTTTATCTTTGCATGTTTTACGTGGCTGAATGGGCTTTCACACAAGAACTGCTCTTACGTACGAACTTTCACCACAACGCTGATCAAGTAGTTTTCTATACTATACCCCTTTCGGGGCCCTCCGTTGCAAATGACATACCAACTAATGCAAAAGAGACAGACACCCCCTAACCACTTTATATGTTACTAGCCATATGTCAAGCATGGACCAGTCTCGCAAATGAACGCGTAAAGTCGGTTGGGGGCCGCTTCATCAAGCATTACTGCTGTATACACAAGTACACGTGGGAGGGTAACAACCAAAAGATCAACGCCCACACGCTAAATCTCGTGTGTTCTACCTGTACTAGCATTACTACGCATAGATCTAGCTCTGATACCACTGTAGGGGTTCCGCGTATGAAAACAATAAAATTTTACCCTACGCCCCTGAACCCCTGATGTTGCCAGGACCTATCTATTAGTAATATAGTAACGGGAGGGGCTTTTCATGAACTTACCCTTGAAGACCGAAAAGTGTTGTCAACGCTAGGGAGAGCGTGGTTGATGTAGACGAGCCAAAGCCGACCTCAAGGTCGTGATGAAGTCCTTGCGCTCCTGTGGCTCCAACGACTTGAGTTCCTCAAGTGTGACACCTCGCGGAGAGTTACACACGTCCGGTGCCTGACGATGACTCCCGCTTCCCCGATCCAGTAGCAGTTGCGGACGTAGAGCTCCTGGATCCGAATCCCACAGCATGACGGCACTCCGCAGTGAAGATGTCTCTCGTTCGCGCAGTCCGAACTTGGGACCATGGTCACAGGAGAGAGATAATATCAATTGGAGGTCACCCTAAAAGTGAGGAAACCTTTTATTGAATATTGTGTTGTGTATTTATCTGTCCAAATACCCCCACTATATATAGGGGGGGGAGGTACTACCTCCCTCAAAGTCCCGGGGTGGGACTAAAGGAGAGGGGGAGGAGGGTGGGTAGCCGTTGGCCAGTCCTAGTGGGCCCTACACGGGGGGCTTGGCCCAGCCGGACACCCCCTTGCCCCTTCTCCCCTCTTGCCTTTCCCTCATGGGCCCTTCTCCCTCCGGAATCGGCCCATTAAGCCTTTTGATCATTTAATTGATTTTCTCTTTTATTAAATAATTATGAATAAATGATTAAATCAATATTTAACATTCATTCACATATTATTCAATCTCCGTGGCTATGGAACACCTTCCACCTCCACTCCGGACATCCTCTAGACTTACCGAAACCCTTCCGGTTTTCTCTCTTCTCTTCTTCGGTGATTCTACCGATCCTATAAACACTCTCTAAGCATCATCAAGCCCTTAAGAGTGATACCCCACGGTCCGGGAACACTCCAGACATGGTCAGGACACTCCCGGACCAATGATCGACAGAGGGACCTGGATGGCCATGTGACCCCTGTGCATTCCACGAAGATCTTTTGTGGTTTGAACCGAGACAGTCGTGTCTTATTCCCTTTGACTCTTGATACTTGCATTGCCTGAGATCTGATCAATTACATCACCATGTTGTGTTCAATCTCGTTACCGAACAATGCTACTTGACTCGTTCCGACAAGTGATATCCCTGTGATCAAATCACACGCTGCGCAACTATTGGATATAACTTCTCCGAGTGGGCCCTTGAATATCTTTCCACCACGTGGACAAACAAATCTCACACTTGACATATATTTCCTCTACGGTTCCTCCGAGTATCTGAACACACCTTTATAATCACTGTATTACCAAGTGACGCTTGATGCTATCTAAACACTCTTGGGAGACAGTGATTGATATAGCCTCATAGTCTAAGGAATAGTCTACGAGGATCCATTTCTAATCATTGTAACTTGAACTTCGTGACATGATCGGGTCACGATGTTTGGGTTGGGTATTGGTTCATCATCTCATTCTTAGAATGAGTTGACTCTATTTCCAACTGGCATAAATGCCACATGATCAGGAAACCTTGATCATCTGTTGACCAATGAACCAGTGACTAGAGTTTCACCGGGAACCCTTGGTTGTTTGTATATCACACGTGTATTGATGTTTCCTCTCAATACAATTATAGCATGATATAAAACTTATTCATAAACTTTATGAAATATGATAATAATCATTATTATTATTTGTCTTTAGGGCATATTTCCAACACTATCAATGTAAGACACTGATGTCCAAGATTGGCCTCAAGTAACTCTTCTTGTCTGCTTCACATCCTCAAACCGACAGTCAAACCGAGGTTGTCAACCCAAGCCTTTGAACTCTTCTTTGAGTGTTGATAAAGAAGAACTTCAAGAATTTGAAAGGTTGCACCCCTCATGCATAGTTCGCGTACAATGGCACAAACCACTCCACCGCCATGAAGATTCCATTCATGACGGTCTACAGTTTTGAACCGTCTACCGCACTCAACATCTTGCCACTCCCTCTTCACGAGCGTACCAACATGGATGTCGACAAGCGAGCCACACGAATGAAGAAACTCTGTGAGGATACAAGAGCTTCAATCAAGCATCAATTCCTTTGTCAAGCCTAAAGACTCAAAAAGAACAAAAAAGAGATGATATTTGAAGAAGACGACTTCATATGGATACATCTTCGCAAGGACCTTGTGAGCAACACTTTCAGTGTGGCAGATCTTTCACCATTTTATGAAGATTAGGATACTCAAGAGTCGAGCACGACTCTTTCCCAAGGGGGGTGATGCATGTAAAATGCATTTATGATCTTTGTAGCTTATTGTGTTATATTACAACATATTACATCATATTATGAGTTATTACCAGGTTTTATATTGATTTCGGGGGTGTTCTAAAATATCCCCTTTATTTTGGTTTTAACTCTGTCTAGAATAAAAACCTTCTGTTAATATTTTTAACTTTTCAGGAGCTACGAAACTCCAAAAGGGTAAGATCAAAGTGAATGTTTCAGAACTTTCGAGACGAATACAACAAGCCAAAGTGGGATAGAAGTAGATTGAGGATATGAAAATGGGGTCCCATGGCGTGACCACGATATCATGTCGCGTGATGGGGTGTCTTTTCCTCCTCTATCTTTCGATTCGCCTCAATCTTTCGCGTATGAAGGTGTTTATTTTCTCCGGACCAGAGCGCAAAGGTTGGAATGATGAGAATCAAATGATCTACACGATGAAATCCTTAAGATTCAGACCCCCGGAAGAATCCTATAACATTCCTCCTACTCAAAGAAGCCATTACATTCTAAGGCTACGATTTAATGTAGCCAGACTAATGACTTCCGAAAGGGTAGTCAGAAGTCTAGTCTTGGAGTATTTGTAACACTCTTGAGCAATGTTTTCAAGTGCCACTACATCGAAGAAAATAAAGTGGCTGGCAGCCTTATTGTAGAGAAGTTGTACACCATTTGATCTTTTACCCAATGACTAGTACTTCCTCCGTCCTAAAAAAAATACCGAGGATTTGTCTAAATTTAGATGTATCTATATACTAAATAATACCTAGGTACATTTAAATTTAAATAAACTTGCGTCATCCTTTTCTAGACGGAGGGAATACCTGTTCTTCAAAGACCATGATCTAGACATTCGACCGTTGCTAAACTGAAAAAATAGCTAAACCGAGACACCCTTGTTGCTTCTGATTAGAAGTTCCTTCCTCAAACCAACAAACCATAAATCATATCTTGACTCGATACAATACATGTACCATGTACGTAACAGTTTGGTATGGCATGGTTCCACGCCGCATCATACTACCCAAAACCCTCCACCGCATCAACCATGGCGAACATAGCCATACGTTAACACGTACTTCCCGTGTCTTGTTGCGTAGTTTCTTCACTATCAAGTTTAAAAGGTTCATCGATCCATATTTATCCTTCTCAGCTAGCTGCTGCACATACCCACAAATAGCTAGGCTAGGCACCCAAGAATATACAGGCAAGCAAATATTCACGTGGAGTCCCATAAGTAGGGTGTTAGGCTACCCTAGCCCGCCGTCACCATCCGTGCCTCTTCTTCATTGTCTACGATCGGAAATCGATGGATCCCCCGTCACCTCCGCTTGTCGCTCTGGTGGTCAGAAGGGGTGGGGACCTCGGACCTGCGCTTGTCGCGGTACAAGGGTCCCTAAAGTTAAAGTTTGATCAACCGCCATCTACGCTATGGTGGCTACGGTGGCATTGTGCGGTACAAGAATAACGAATACCCGCCTCCTCTTCCACCTCATCATCGGCGATCTCACCGGTGACGCCGAGGAGGAAGGAGATTCGTCTGGTCGCTACGTCCATAGAGTGGTCGATATCGTCCAGTCTGCGTATGTTATAGGTATGGTGTTTGAAGATTTGGATCAACTCAAGGGTTAAATGAGGACGACTTCGGCTCTAGGGCGCTGGTCCTTATGGGGATATGCACGAAGACTTCCCGACTGTCATCAACAATGACATGCCGACTCCGGTAAGGGAGCGGCAACAACAGCGCGCCGGTAAGGGAGCGGCAACAACAGCGCGTTGACGGCTCGCTCTAGAGACAATAGTGGTCTTTAGGTGGTTCAAATACCTCAATGATTTCTCGGAAAAAAACTGCACACGTGGAGAAGAGAACAACAAAAGCTCCTCGATCGGCTCTTGTCATCTTTCCAAAATGGTTTGCCGCTTGCGTCCCGCGCCCTCGTGCCACTCCGGCTGCTAGCTCACCCCCGTTGCACCGGGAAATGCAACACCACAGGTATGTTGGACCCTTGGCATCATCATTATCATTGATTTGTTGGAGATTTGTACAAACTGTTTTACAAAAAGACCCTTCCACCTCATGATAGATTATATTCATACGAGATTTATTAGAGAATATAAACTGCTTTGAATCTTGCAGTACACGATACAAGAGCAACTGTAGAACAAATAGGAAAAACAACAAAATTAATAGTAGAAAAACTAGGAAAAATAATAAAATTTTGAAGATACATATAAAGTTAAGCAGATCTAGTCAAGAAACATATAAGTTTCGCTGTCAGTCAGAGCTCGAATTATTTCCAATTTTCTGTGAGATTTAAGTACAAATATGTGGTTGTTGTTGGCTTCGTCGACTCTGCACGAATCTCCAACGCATTGTGAGTCACATAAGATGCCGAGGGGCGACTTACATGTGGTAAATCCGCTCTCCCCTTGCACCACACGCATCGGCCAAGCGCGCCTGTCCAAGCGCCGAGAGCGCCGCACGGCCGAAATTAACCAGAGCTGAACTGGCGCAAGGCACGCGCATGGAGAACCGGTACCGGACACCTCCCCCGGCCGAGGCGTGCGGGCCACACCGCCTTTGGGTTTCCCAGCGTGGCACTGGCACACAGGGCCAACGGCCAGGAGCCTGGCCGCTTTAAATGCCTCGCCATTGCTGCCCTCTCCACCCTCGCACATCGACCGATCCCCGCACCGCACCGCCTTTGTTGGTAGGTTAACTAATTCTTGGATCCTCCGAGTACAAACGCGCGCAGATCCTAGTCTAGCTGGTCGCGAGGATGGCGCCGGCGTGCATGGTTGGCATGCCCAAGAGCCCCCGGTCGGTGGCGTTCACGGCGGCCGCCGCGCCGTTTGGGGAACGGCGGGAGCGTCGTTTCTGCGTCGCGGCGGCGTCCGGCAGGGACGAGCAGCATCCTCCGTCGATGGCCGCGGTGCCGGAGTCGCTGCGCGCGATCCAGGCGAAGAGGAAGAAGATGTCGGCTGCGCGCGGGGTGCCGCGGGCCACGAGCGCCGGCCTGCTCGGGCTCGTCGCGTCATGCCTTAGCACGGCCGTGGAGATGGAGATGGAGCGGATGATGAGGGCCAGGGAAGAGGCCGAGGCATCGGCCAGAAAGGCGGAACCCGTTGCCAATGCCGCCGAAGACGCGGAGGAGGCCGACGATGTGCCGATGCTGGTGGGACTGGACATGGAGAAGGAGCTCTGGGCCAGGATCGGCATCCAGCAAGTCGACATGCCGCCGCTGCGCGTGAACGAGGACGAGCAGGATGCCACCAACGTCGCCCGCGCCGAGTTACGGAAGGCCGCGTACGAGCGGATCATCGCCACATCCGAAGCCAACTCGCTCATCCTCTCCAACTACGCGCAGCTCCTGTACGAGTTCGACAAGGATCTCGACAGGTACATACCTATACACCTACGCTGTCCTGTCGCGATGATGGCAATTCGCATGCATATGCATACCAAGATCCTTAACCACCGTGTCGGTCGACTGCAGGGCGGAGGACTACTTCAAGCGCGCAGTGGCCATCGAGCCGCCTGACGGCGAGGCGATGCGGAGGTACGCCATGTTCCTCTGGCAAGCCCGTGGCGACCTCGTCGGCGCGGAGGACATGTTCACCGGCGCCATCGACGAGGAGCCGGACAGCAGCCACCACCAGAGCAGCTACGCGTGGTTCCTCTGGATGACCGGCAGCAACAACGACCCCGAATGAAAAACAAGTTGTCGCGACAAGACAAACAACGCCGCCGCAATCTCAGGCCAAAGACAATGAAAGACCGACCTCACCGGCACGGCAGGCGCCCGGCGAGGCTGCCGGCCATTTTAGATGGTGTGCATCTAGTCTAGGTTATATATATGCGCACTGTCCGTTAGTAGCATCTGCCCTTGTAGGGGCCCTATTATACTAGCTAGGGTGCGCGCACGAGCGTGGCAGGACCAGCCAGAGCCAACCCAGCAGGAGGAGGCGAATAATGTTGGCAAGCAATATGCAAGCGCACATACTCCACTAGGCCGGGTGTGACCGATTACTTACTGTGTATAAAAAAATGGAAATGAAGCATGCATGCGTCATCCAGCTCATGCATCATCAGATAGCATGCTGTTACTGAATTCTGAACATCTATATATACATTAAAAAATATGGGAAGCATGAGATTCTTCCTCTGGTAGTATATATATGTGAGCTTGCACAGATTAAAAGCAACTGTGGTATTTATTGCTGAATATTACGGTATTCAGAGGAACATACACATAGTGATTGGTAGGCCGAATCTTCGTTTCCGCACCTAGCACGCAAAAATAAGCCAGTTTGCTAGGCTGGGCTGGGTCCGTTGCCGCATAGCATGAGTTTTAAAGCAGGCTAAAACTTCCCGCTGACAACGCCCAAATCGAGCGTTTTCACGGAGCCAGACTCTAGCAAGCGCCACGTGCCCCACGGTCGCATGCGTTGGGAAGCGTGAAGACGGGACGTTTGCCCTTAACTCCCACTCAACTCCTCTCACCCCTAAGCAACTCCCCCACCTCTCCATGGCCGGTGCACCTCCGCCTCTCCCTCCGTTCTGCTCCCTTACAATCGGTGAGATGCCGGCCCAGGAAAAATGGGCGTCCGTCCAGCTGGACAAGCTCGCCGCTGGAGGCGACGCGGACTTCGCGAGGGCACTCAAGGCTCCCTCCCCCATCTGTGTGGTTCCTCGAGCAACTCAGGCGGCAATGGCGGCGGTGGCGACCTCTTCTTCATCGGCGGCCGCATCTGCGACCAAGGCGGCGGGACAGGCCCCAACCGTCGTTGTACTAACCCTCGACGGACTGACTAGGGTTTTTTCACCTGTGGCGGCGGCCCCAACTCCCGCGCCCGGTGCGTCGTCTCCCGCCCTGGTGCCGCCTGCAGTTGCTCCAGGAGCATCGACATCGGCCGCATTATCCACTGTAAGTTCTCGATTTTCCCAGATTCGTCTAGTGGTTAGGGTTTGCGCGACTGGAGTGCACAAATCGAATCGGAAATTAGGATTGGGTTACAAGGGATTCAATCAACCAAACTAGGATTCAAAAGCGACTGGGGAGTGAATGGGTTTTAGGGTTTCATTGTGTGCAATCACAATTGGGGATTCGAACTGCCGAAATCCCGGGATTGGGGATTCAAACTGCCAAAATGCCCCGGGTATACTACGTTGACAAACTTGGTGAGGGCATAGTACTAGTTCATGTGCATAGCCTATTTGGGAAAGTTGATCATTTGCATAGTTCGTGTCAACTTTAGATTCATGTGCATTGCCCCTATTTGGGAAAATTGGTCAGGGCATTGTACTAGTTCATATCAACTTTGATTCATGTGCATTGCCCAATTTAGGAAACTAGATCATGTGTATTGTGCTTTTTCATGTCGACTTATATTCATGTGCATGGCCCAATTTGGGAAACTAGATGTAACATCACAAATTTTAGAATGGGAAGTTTTTATAGAATTCATGTGCATTGTATTGCATCCTTGAAAAAAAAATCAAAATCAAAGTCAAAGCCTAGTTTCAAAATGCTATTTTGATTTGCCAAAATGTTCCTACGAGGAATAAAGTCGATTTTACAAATCCACTATTGCAAACTAGAGAAACATTGCAAAAAGGATCCTAAGTTGATCCTCTGATTTTTATAAAAAATTTGAGACAAAAATCAAGTCCATTGGATTATATATGCAGAATATATTAAAGAAACATGAAAGAGAAAAAGAATAAAAATAAAAAGGGAAAAAACCTAAACTAACCTAACCTACCCGACCTAGCCCGTGTGGCCCAGCTACCCCGCTACCGGCCCGTCCCTACCCTCGCGCACAGCGCAACAAGCAGCAGCCCAGCTAGCCCGTGCACAAGGTCGGCCACAGCCCACCAGGTGGCCCACCCGGAGCAGCCCCTCTCCCTTCCCTTTCCTTTTTCTTCTCTCAGCGCAGGACCCGCTTGTCATCCTGCACCGTGCCACTGCCAGGTGGGGATCGCTAGGCATCTTCAACCTCCAGTGGAGGAACTGCATCATGCACGGGATCGATACCGAACGAGTTCCCGATGAATTCGGTCCAACCCGTTCAGATTTCTCCCCTCTTTTCCGTGCTAGACTCCTTATAAAATCTCCCACTATCGCACCCTTCATTTTTTCACTTTTTTGGCAAACCATAGCCGCCTCCATAGAGTCCATCCGACCTTGCCACCATCTGCCGCTAGGTCAAGCAAGAACGCGAGGTTGCCGAGTCACTCACACCTCCCTTTCCCCCTGTGATTCTCCCTTCTCTTACCCGCATCCCCTCACCCTTTTCCCGCATCTATCTCGTAGCACAACACCCAGAAATCGCCGTCGGAGGATCACCGCCGCCACCCGCCTCTAGCCGATCACCGACGCTGCCCGCGGAAGAAAAGCTCGATTCCGAGGAAACCATCCGGCTCTTCGTGCTCTCCAATGTCACGTGGACGTCTTCCCCAGCACCGCAAACCACTGGAACCACGCCACCATAGCAACCGCCGCCGCCCACCATCATCGTCACCGCAACCAGCTCTCCATCGTCAGTAGTCATCGTCCGATCTAATCGGAATGTCCCAGATCAGAGCAAGCAGACCCGAGCCGTGAGCCGCAGTCGTTCTGGAGACAAGCTGAGATGACGACTGAGTCGACACCTAGTGCCGTCCGATCCAGATCCCACCGTCCAGAGTCGTCCACTTAGCGAACAGATACCGACCATTCACAGGTTGTCGCATCAATAGTCAAAGCTTAGTCAGCGCACAGTCAGCAACTTAGTTAACAAGTACAGTTAGCGCAGTCAACTGTTAATTTAAGTTAAATTAAAAATAGCCAAAAAATATATTAACATTGTAAAATTCATTGAAAATAGAATACTAATCAGAAAAATGCATATAAGATACCCCTCGATTCAAAAAAATGTTGAGAACTTAATTCTGGAATAATGTTTTCACTTTTTCCAATAAATATTGTCCGAATAGATTAAATCTATTTAATGGTATTTAATTCATAGAAAAATATCTGCAACTCCAAATTTAGCAACTTTGATGCCTATGGATTTAGAAAATTATAATCTATGCCACTGTACCATTAGTTGACTTTGTCACAGTATAAAATAATTATCTATGATTAAATCTCTTAATTGAGTATTTTGGCATAACTTTTATTCTGTAAATTATTTAAAAGTGAAACCAGCGGCAAATGAAAGATATGAAAAATGTGTATCCAGTAGAATGTTTTCCAAAAAAAGTTAAACTATTTTGTACTAAAAGTATACAGATTCCAATAATGCCTACTATAAGCCTATTTGTTTAATATAAAATGTGTATGGAAAGCTTTTGAACTCGTTTCTCTTTTCTAGCATGCATGCATACTTGTGTTGTTATGTTTGTGCTACTGTATGATTGATTATAGTTATTCTTTTTCACGATAGATTGCCCGTAGTGCGATTATTACGATTGTGATGACTGTGTGAACGAGAACTACAATTATGGCGAGTGTCACTATCATAAATCCCATATTGTTTTCTTATGCATTTAGATTTTAGTAGCTTTGCATGTATAAGAAATGTTTTACCTTATATTCTATGTTATGGTGTGAGTACTGTTAGCTTTGCGATAATCAAATAACGAAGAACGATAAAGGAATCACAGCAAGGGGACACAGATTTAACGTGGAAAAACCTCTTCAACAAAGAGAGAAAAAAACCACGGGCGCCAGCCAGCGAAACTTCACTATAACGGGGAGTGTTTACACAACGCCGGGGATTTCACAGATGCAACATATCCCAGCCGACGGCTTACAAGAGGTATATATAGCGGTGGTAACCTAGGTCATCAATGATCCGTACTGCGGGGGCCTGTTGCCCCCCGCGCCCCCCACAGGCGTCCCTGATCGGCTCAAGCCTCCGGCGACGGGTCTCGCTCCGCTCCGTCAGAAGTTGGCCTTTACTTTGTAGAATTTGGATCAACATATAACAAGTACCCAATAGAATTGCATAGTTCCCCTAGTTGATTCCTTGATAGCCCTCGTATTGTAGATCTTAGCCATGCTATTAGTTGCATGGGTGGTTTTCATGATACTGTATGAGATAGAAATTATGTTTTGTTGTACTTTATGAGATAGAAATTATGTTTTGTTGTACTTTATGAGATAGAAATTATGTTTTGTTGTTTTGAAAACCACTTAATCAATGAATCACTTGGGTGGAATGGTATTGATTGGGTTATCGAGTGTGGTTTATGGTGGGGATTGCCACCCAGGCTTCAAAGAGATAATAGACGGTCATGATTAGTAACTTACATGTACAACCACATGTCATATGGGATCTAACTTGACTAAGTAAGTTATGGGATCGTGTCCTACCATGATTAGCAGATGTAGGTGTTTATAGGATGGTATGATCCGGGGCTAGGGTCATGATTCTGTTTCTCAAAGGTCTCATCCTAGTCCTCTCTCAAAAGGGGTTGATTGGGTCTTGTGGGTAAAGTGTACTAGCCTCTACAGATGGTTTAAGAACTAAGTATTAGCCGTGTCCCCAGTAGTGGACAATTATGAGCAACTTCTCTTGACGCAGTTGAAAAATATCATTCATTCCAATTCCTCTAATAAAACTTGATGGGTGAACATAATTGGGTTAGGAGCACTTGAGTGACTCACATGTCCATAGTTTATATTAGGATCCCTCAAGTGACTCGAGGTGTTCTTAGTTATTTTGAAGAACTAAAACTTTATTTAGAAAGGTAGGAGAAACCATTGCTTTCCACAAATAGCCTGAACTCCACTAGACAAAGTGTGCATGTATATGTTAGGTTGCCAACTAAGTCCACTTACTAGTGACATCTTGCCAACACAATTCAAATGTATTGACCATTCGTGGCCGTAACTTTTCATGTTGCGGGATATTCTCAGAACGAGTAAGGTTATCGTTTAGGTTGTGAATCTCCACTTAGTGTGTTGCCTATGGCATGATAGAGCTTTATTCTATTGTTTACTTGTTGAACTGTGTTATTTGAGATAGCTATGAGCTAAGCAATTTTTTAATAATTATATTCTTGGATCAGTTGTTGTAATATTGTGACGCATTGATACTCTTTTATTCATCAAAACTATGTTCTAGCTAATAGATCCAAGGGACTAGCACGGTAAACATAGGATCCAATCTATAACGGGTTGGATCGCTTCACTAGATCATGTGCATTTCCCTATTTAGGAAACTTTGTCAGAGCATTGTACTAGTTCATGTCAACTTTGATTCATGTGCATTGCCCAATTTGGGAAACTAGATCATGTGCATCTCAACTTATATTCATGTGCATTGCCCAATTTGGGAAACTAGATCATGTGCATTGTGCTTGTTCATGTCGACTTTATATTCATGTGGATTGCCTGATTTGGGAAACTACACTAGAATAGCTCAATTTGGAATGCTTCATATGTTGTGCCTCATCTATTTTTGCTTCCTGCCAAGGTTCTGAAACTCGATTTTGAAATGTTCGGGAGGGGCCGGCATCCCCCACCAGGGTGTGAGGACGTTCTCCCTGTCAACTGCTATCATAGGGCAATGAAGCCACTAGTGCTCGGTAGGCTAGAGGCGACGCACTATCCGGCCAGCAAGCACGACCACAGCCCAAGCTGGGGCACCACCCTAGGGCTGAGATCCCTCGCTGGTTCATCCTCCAGTTAGAGGAGGCTGGCCTCCACATGTTGCTGATATCACCGGTGTTCTAGAAGGACCCGAATGACTGGATCAAGATGCCACTACCCCATGTCGTGCCGGCATCAGCTTGATATGGTGCGTTGAATGGGTGCAACAGGACTAGTTCGGTGGCGAGGTGGCGCTGAGGAAGAACTGGCCTGAGCTAGTGACAAGTACTACCTCCAGTGCAATGACGTCGTGGAGTTCAAGCTCAAGGCGTTCATCGTGTAGATAATGATCTACAAGGCCAGCTTCTCTAGTGTCAGGCGGTACACCTGCCCTAACCATGGCTAGGAGATGTCCTGGTGATATGATGTGTCCAGTTAGCTAAGTAAGTATGTATTTATAGTTAGTGGTGGTGAACTTGTGACCGTGAACTACTGTGATGGCTTTTGATCAAGGGTTAAACCCCTGGTGGTTAAGGGGCATGGAATAACCCTATTGATGCTGCTTTTGATCAAGGGTGTTAGTAAAACCCCTGATTCTAGCTTGTTGGTGTCTTGAACTTGCTAACTACGTATTAACTAGTTATGTCCTCATGTGTGTGATCTGTGTGCTATGTGTGATGTGTGTGTTCATGTCAAATGTGGTGGTAAGATCACCCAATTTGAAATGGGTGACCATAACCCATGTGATCAGGTGTAAACCAAAGCACCAAACACCTGCAAATTGCATCAACTGGGAATTAAAGCACAAATGCATGCAATCAAACAACTAGGCTGAATTGCACGAAATGAAAATGTAGGAAGCCAAATGAAATATCATTCTTGGACCAAGCCCAATCCGGCTAGATGTAGCATCTAGCGGGCCAAGTCCCAAAATCGAGAAATTTGATCCTGGCCAACCAAACATGCCCATACTAATCGAAGGGGGAGAAGAAGGGAAGATATATTTTCATCATGGTGCTCTATATATCGACATGCCTGTCTTAGTATTCCTTACTGAACCAATGTTGATGTTGCCATAAATATGGCTAAGATATTGGTGAGGAAGTGGGAACTCGGTTGAATCACCTGCAGCCTAGCTCCAATAATCGTGCGTCTTCATTAATGTTGGTGTGTCTACATAGCTTCTTCTCAAGGTCAATGTAGCCAATGAGTGTGTCCTCGAACAAGACATCCTTCAAATTAGCATCGTCCAAGTTTGATTTGACAAGATGGTGTTCTTGAAGATTGCACTTTCCAGGTCAACCTTTGCGGAAACAACACGATCTATCAGTGCATTTGTGAATTCAGTGCCTGAAAGCATTAATTTTAAAGGGAAGTGATTGTCGTTATGATAATACTACTGTAGGGGGGTAGATCTGAAACAGTCAGTATTCGAGAGCAACTTAAACAATGAGATGTGTGAATAAGTAACACAAGCTTTTTTTGAAAGAAAGGCAAAATATTTGCCTTAATGCATTGAATAAGGAGAAGAAAAGTCACAATTCACAAGAAGTTATGCCCGTAGGCTACATCCCCAAATAAATTAAGTTAATCTCCCAGTAGAAGATGACTCAAATGTCTAGCCTCGGCTAGTTTCCAAGCACCCGCCTCGAATTTAATACCTTCAAATACCCCCATGGCCATCGTGCTCTTGTTCTTGAATACCCTCGCATTCCATTCATTCCAAAGCTCCCATGAAACAAGCATCAAGATGGAGGTTATCGCCTTTCTCCTCCCATAGTGGCCATAGCTGACATGAAGATGTCATCTAAAGCACTCCACTCGGTAGGTTTAAAATCATGAAGATCAAGCCACCCTTAACCATATTCCAAATTCTAGTGGAGTAATAGCATTTGAAGAGAAGATGACATGTGGTTTTGGGCACACTTTTGCAAATAGAACAAACACCACAGATGGGCCATCCCCTTCTTTGAAGTCTATCCACCATCAAAACCTAGTTTTGGATGATAAGCCAAGCAAAAAATTGCATTTTCGAGGTGTCCAATTCTTATAACAGTGCCATTCAAATTTGTGCTAGTTAGCCCCGTGAACTGAGCCTTGTAGGCGGAGGCCGAAGTGTAGGAGCCCAAGGGAGTTAGCTTACAAATGATAGAGTCACGAGTATCCTTGTTAAGATGCACTTGTGAGGTGTAGTGCCAAAGACATGCAAACTCCTCAAGATGGGTGACCGAGAGTCCGTGGGAGTAGTCAATTTGATGGACCCAAGAGTTGTCATTGATAGCAGCGTGAACCACCCATTTCTTCTTCTTGGAAAGACAATAGATGGAGGGCGCAAAAGTTTTGGGGTTGATCCCATCTGCCCAAGGAGCATCCCAAAAGAGGCCATCTTGCCATCCCTGATAGGTGACCATCGTCATGCCATAAAAGAACTCCATGTCCTCCTTGGAACATGGCAACTCGATGCCCGCCCAAGCATGGTCCGGCTCCGTCCACTCAAGCCAAGGCCATCGAAGGAGAAGGGTACATGAGAATATATGAATATTCGAGACACCAAGAGCCCCGAGCAAAGTGGGTTGGCACATGGTGGTCCAATTGATTTTGCACTTCTCACCAGTGGCTTTGTCGGTACTGGCCCAAAGCCAAGCGCGAATCAACTTTGGATGGCAAGAAGGAACTCCTCGAGGACATCAAGGATAGTGAGAAGGTAGATGTCTTGGGAGGTGAGGACCGAATTAACCAAAGAGGTTGTAGCCGTAGTATTGAAAGGCTTGCCTTGCCAAGGGACCAGTTGACCAGCGATCTTGTCTTCGAGGAATTGAAGATGGATGCCCTTGAGATTATTGAGGGTGAGAGGGAGGTCGAGGTACCACAAAGGAAAGGATGACCGGGACCCCGGAAGGTGGCGTAAAATTTCCTCAAGGTCTAAGTTGTTGCAATGAATGGGGGCAACCAAGCTCTTATTGAAGTTGGTGGAGAGATCGGTGATGTCACCTAAGCTTCGAAGGATTTGAGCAAGCATAATGATGTATTCCTTTATAGGAGCCATGAAAGCTTTTACATCCCGTCTGTACTACACAATGAAGCTATGATCATCACAAAGGTAAATCTGGAAGGTCCAGGTCGGCATTTGGAAGCAATGTAATAATGGACAATGCGGTGTGGTAAAGAACCGATTAATAAGGCGTTCAGTTCTGCTTCTGTTACCTTTGAAACTTGCACCAACTGCATAGGCCTTGGACATGACAACTTTTGAGTTCCGACTTGTCAGCACAAACTTTGCTTCCGACATCAAAGCCAGAGATAGAGTCTTGCCCTTCAAATTATTTTTTGTCATTTGAGATATCACAAAACCGGAGATCAAGCACCTTGTCATATACCCCATTTGCCTGGCCAATTGTGTTCCCAACAAATGTGGCCTCACGTATGTTTGGATCAGTTGATAGTGGAGGCAACCTCTAACAACCAAAGAAAATGGGAACCTCTAACAACCAAAGAAAATGGGAAATAATGTTATCTCGCAATTTTTTCTACTCAACAAACCCTCTCCTTGGAAAAAGGAAGTTAAGGTCTGATGATAGAAAACGGTTTTCAAGAATAATAGTATTTTCGATAATGGGCACTTTATTACTTAAAATTTTTAAACATTACACCCGATCTCTGCATAACTAGGATGTACACAGCCGAAAAGTTCCACAAATCCAGACGAATAAAAATAAAAAGGTGTATTACATAGAAATTGTAGAAACGCCTAAGAAGCTGACGTAGGCCCGATCCGTATGTTATGCTACCATCCATGTCGGCTAAATAAATGCCACGCTGTATCCTTCAGCAGTGTGCACACCTCCGTAAAAAGGTTGTAATACTTCACACGACGTAGGGCCTACCAAGAACTTAGGTTGTTGGTACACCAGTAAATAACCTGCAAGAGAGAACAATTTAAATTATTAAACACTTTATCATTTCTACATAGTCATAGCGACCATATGGTGGCAATCTCTCCAACCCTCAGAAGTAACTTTTTGTGATCAATACCATGTAACCAACTCCCAAATATGTTGGAAATATTGTGTGGTGAATACAAGCCTGAACCTGCTTGTGTAACTGACCATATAGACCTGACGAAATTGCATTGGAAAACAGGTTTTTGATTGTCTCATTATGATATCAGAACACGCAAGAAGGATTCACATGCCAATTCCATCTAATGAGATTATCTTTAGTAAGGATAACCCTCGACGAAGATACCAAGCCATTTTTTTTGCTTTTTAGAGGTATCTTCATCTTCCAGATCATCTTATTATCTAAAATTGGTATGACTTGCTGGACTAGTGCATTGTATAAGAAACTTGCTGAGAATGAACTATTCTCACTTAATTTCCAATGAAATTCATCAGGCCCAGGCGACAGTTGGACGTCTACTAAGCGTTGCAGCAATGTGATCCAAGAGTCAAGTCTGGTTCCAAGAAAATTCCTCGTGAAAGTCACGTTGGGAGGAAACATTTGCAACAAGGGATATTGTTCATAGAGCATAGCATTACCCAGCCACTTATCCTCCTGAAACTGTATCTGTGACCCATCGTTAATATAAAATTGTCCAAAGCGGAAGAATAATTTCTTCGTTGCCATCAGACCAGCCCAAAAGTGTGAGTCCCCAAGTTTGCAAACCACCTAGGACAAGGCTTTTGAACCTACATATTTTATTTTGAGAAGTGTTTGCCAGATCCCATCTCCAGTTAATAACTTAAAGATCCATTTACCAAGTAAGGCAGAATTCTTGGTCTCTAGATCATGAATACCCAACCCACCCTAGTCTTTGGGTCGACAAAGTACACTCCATTTTGCTAGTCGATATTTCTTCTCACTATCTTCCTGCCAAAAGAATCTTGATCGGAAATAATCCAACCTTTTTAAGACTCTTTTTGGAAGTTGGAATGATGATATCACAGACAGTACCATATTAGTTACTACCGAATTGATAAGGACCGATCACCCCTATAGAGAGCAATTTACCTTTCTAGTTGCACAATCTTTCCTCGACTATCTTCCATTCAACATTTTTGAGACTCCTATAGCGAACCGGGATACCTAAATACCTAATTGGAAAAGCGCCCTAATTACAGCCAAAAATTTCAGCGTAAAGGATAGCCGCATCCTGAGCCTCGCCAAAATAGAACAATTCCCTTTTATGGCGGTTAATTTTCAAACCTGAAAGTTGCTCAAAAGTTGAAAGTATCCGTTTCAGATTTTTTGATTTTTCAAGGTCATGTTCCATAACAGAATTGTATCATCAGCATATTGAAGGATAGATAAATCACCATCTACAAGATGAGAAATCACACCTTCAATTTGGCCATCAGAGTTTGTACGCTAAATCAAGAAAGCTAACATATCAGCCACTATATTAAATAGCATTGGTGATAATTGATCTCCCTGTCTTAATCCTTTTTTGTCTAGAAGTATTTGCCAACATCATCATTAACTTTAATTTGATGGCAACACTACCTCCGGACACAGAACTATTGACTAGAGCATGCCACTCAGTTGAAAAACCTTTCAATCTAAGAGTCTGCTGGAGAAAGAACCATTTTACTTTGTCATAGGCTTTCTCGAAATCAATTTTTAAGATTACCCAATTCAACCTTTTCCTGTGTAGTTCATGTACTGTTTCATCCATGATCACCACTGTCTAGTATGTTAAGACCTTACATGAAAGCAGTTTGTGCCAAACTGCCAACTTACGTATTTAGGTTTACTTGTAGAACCATAGAATGACGTGCACTTTGTACTTCACTAACAAAAATCACATTGATTTTAGAACAAATGTGGCTTCAAATACATCTTACATTAGCATATATAGCATACTTCTATAGTGAAAATTGGAACACATTATTCATTTAATCTGATTACTACACACACCAAGACGATGTTTTCTACATGTGTTTTCTCGCTTCTCTAGAGATGTATTAGTACGTGTTTCTGGATACCATAAGTAAAGTGTATCATATGTCACTGATCTTTTTTAGGCATCTCACATAGGTCTAGGAACTTGAAAATCGTCATCCAACTCCCAAAAGTGCAGTCGACAACATTTTTTCGAGTAGCTTGTGAAGTTGATAGATGACACATCACATAAGGGGGTGGAGGACACCTAGGATGGAATGTTTGCAAAAGGCCCTCGAGGATCACATTGTGGTACAACTAGGCCTTCTAGAGTCTAGGACCCCGGAGTCCAGGAAAATATGCCCTTCTTCTTTAGCATCTTGAAGAAAGGGAGGGTGCGCTCGCCTAGCTTTGAGATGAAACGCCCGAGTGATGTGATGCACCCACTAAGGAGCTAGATGTACTTCACTCTCCTAGGTGCTTGCATGTATTTTGTCGTCTTGATCTTGTCTAGGTTCGCCTCAATTCCCTGGTGAGACACTAGTAATCCAAGGAGCTTGCTAGATGGTACACCAGAAACGCACTATTCGGGATTGAGCTTGAGTTGCACATTGCCTAGTCTTCCAAAAGTCTTGCAGATGTCTTCTACCAGCGTCGCCTAGTTGCGAGTCTTCACTATGATGCCTTCTATGTATGCTTCAACATTATGACCCATCTAGGAGCCGAGACATATCTGCATGGCTCACTAGAAAGTTTCTCCAACGTTCATCAGCCTAAAGGGAATGCAAGTGTAGAAGTAGCATCCTACCAGCATGATGTACGTCGTTTTCTCCTCATCTTTTACCACCATATTGATCTAGTGATAACCCGAAAAGGGATCCAGAAAACACAAAAGGTCGCACACTGCCATAGATTCCACAACCTGATCTATCCGCGACATCGGAAAGGGGTCCTTAGGGCAGGTGTGGTTCTGACCTGTGAACTCAATGCACAACCTCTTCTTCATATTCGGCTTCAGTACCACGACCAGTTTGGTCGTCTAAGTGGGGCGCAGTACTTACCGAATCACCCCGGCCTTCTTCATCTTGTGAACCTCCTCGACGATGAAGTCTTGGTGGTATTGGGATTGTCGCCTCACTTTCTGCTTGACAGGGTGTGCCCCAGGGCACACAACCAAGCATGAAGCAAACCGGCAACGCCAATTGGGATAGGACTAAAAAATAGTTTGACGAGTGTAAGTTCCTCAACAAGGAGTACTATGATGTAAATTAAGATGAGACAAAAGGCTATGTCGACCTTCTAGGGTATAATACAAGCCTTGGTGAACTAATTTCATGGTTACCATGCAAACATTGAAGCTCATCTGGAAAGTGGCATGAGTGCGGTCAATATGGTAAGTGCATCGTCCCTGTTCTACATCATCCCTTCTCTACATCACCATGTTGATCATTGTTGTTTTCTTGCTTAGTTAGACAAGGCGCTGGAGATGTACCAGTTCAAAAAGGAGCGAAACAATTCGCCTTGATGCATTCCTACATCAATCTAAAAGAATGCGAGAAATGGAGGCAAACACGTCTCCATTTGGCTAAGTGATTCGACATCGTCATTGATGTGGATGCGTCGCTCGCTACCTCAATAGGGAACCTAGTCAGCAACAAGAAAGCCAAGCTAGTCGCGTCTCAAGTGGCATCATCGACAGGGTGCAAGCGTCGATTGACAAGTGACTCGTTGATGTCTTGTTGAAGTTGCTCATCCAAGGGAGAAGAGCGTTGAAAGCTAGAAATCCTTGTGTCCAAGCAAGATGATAAAATCATAACCGAGAAGGAGAGGGTCACCGTGAAGAAAAGGAAGGAGGACATCCTCATCTTGACCGCTGACACATCGAGGATGTACCCCCACGTGTTGGCAGCGCACATGTACTACCGCGACATGATCCTGCAAGAAATTATCATGACAAAGGCGATATCAGAGGCAATGGTGGTAGCACAATGGCATTGGTAGAAGCTGTAGAATCGACAGAGGCATCGGCGATGGGCGAGCATGATGCGCACGAGGATTTCTTTGATCTGGAGGCAGAGCCACCGGCTACAACGATTGAAAATATTTTCTTTAGGTTAGATGTGTAATATTCTAGCAAGCGATCGATCGCGGCGACAATGTGGTGGGAACTTTGAACTATTGGCCTTTGAACTATATGTCTTTTATTTTAATTAAAATTCATCATAAATTTGTTGTTTGGCAGCTAGTTTGAGGTACGCGGCTGGGAACGAGTGATAGCCTGCAAGAGCATAGGTTCGTTAGAGCATGTTTCGTGGAAGTATTAGTTCTAGTTTTTATATCGATCCCAATAAGGAGCCTAGGAAAATGTTTATCTGCAACATTTTTATCGCACTCAAGGTGTTAGTTGTATTGAGTGAATTGACTCCAAGTGTTGAGGTGGAAATGGGTGAGTGAAAGAGGAATAAGTTTTGAGTATTATACGGTACATAAAGTAAATAACAGAAAAGTAAATAGCACAGAGGTTGCTTGAGGTTTCCTGCAGATGAAAGGTTAGGCGCGGTGAGAAACAGTTCATGGTGATAGTGAATGTGCTAGGTGAAAGAAATAGGATAAGTGATTCTGATACTTCTTATTCATAAGTGAGTAGGAAAGCAACCCGTATACCAATCAAGAGTCCTCTTGGTTGATTCTTCTCGATTCTCATGATCCTTCTACCTATTACCAAAGCCATGGTCAGCACATCAATAGAGGTCTTTCGACCAAATCAAGGCTTTAAACTTGATGATTCCTTATTGTCCTCAAGTTGTACTAGCTCCTCTTTGATATCGACCGTGTCACTCGGGGGTTGCCGATTCGTTAGTAAATAAGTTCATATCTATGAGATCTCATGATCATGTTACCTGGGCCCTTAAATTGGATAACAAGCATTAGACAAACATAGATAATCATTCTCAAAATATAATAATCACTAAAATAATCACAAATGGATGGAAATAAAGTAGGCACAACACATCTCACAAATTCCCTACATCTCCCACGCTATGGGGATTTACTCACACATGAGAGGAGAATAGATCAAAGATATAATCATATTGCAAATGGGAATCATTTCAACTTTACCATAGCAAATCACACCATCATTGAAGATCAAATCATATACAAACAAACAAGGAATAGAGGTCCAATCCCTTATCTTACAAGTATGAATCTCTCTCTCTCTTAGTACAAGTGGGGAGTTGGTGGAGTTGATGATTAAGAGGCTAGGGATCTTTGAAGGATTAGCTGAAGTTCTTTTCCTTCTCTAGATCTAGTCTCCTCTCTTCTGGGATGGTTTGTGGCGGATGTGTTCATATTCTGCCCCCTCCTTCATGAAAGTTGCTTGTATTGATATAACAAAGGCGATGGAGGGTCGTATGGGCATACCATAGGGGTAGCCTTCGGCCGTACTGCAGGTCGTTAAGGGCTCAATAGGTATCAGATGGAAATTTCTTCAATTAGAGATTTGTTCATTTTGGTCTGATTAGCCCATAAATGCTCTCGGGTCTTTTCAAAAGTGTCCAATACCTGAAAGTTGTCACAAACAAACAAGGTTTCGCTAACTTGCGATATTAGCGTTTGTTGAAAGATAAAAATCAATGAAACCCGGTGAAAACCAATGGAAAATTCTTGAGAAAAGCATCAATATTTGGAGCTACCAACTTCCCCAAGCTTAGCTGTTACTCGCCCTCGAGTGACAAAGCTATAAAGAATAATAGAGAGAAATGAACTTAAGCATAGAAACTGATATGTCGAAGGTGGTATCCTATTCCATTGTCACAAATCCTGCAACCCTGAACATGAGCATAATATATTTGAACAATTGCACTTAAGTTCGCTTCCTAACTTGCTGGCTAATAAGTCTTAAACTCAAAAAAAAGATTGTCAAAAATTTGGCTAGGATTGCGAATCAATTCTTTTAGTGCCTCTCTTTTTACAAGAATTAAAAAATTAAGGAATAATGCTTTGGTCAAATTAAGGGTGCACTAGTAGTTTACAAAATAAGGATAAACTTAGAGCTTTTCATTAACACCCACACTCGAAATTAGTGGCCCTTTAACACCCCATCTTTTCCTTGTATTTCAAGAACTTTAATCTTTTAAGTCATGAGGTGATGCCAAGACTTCCATAATGATCAAAAAAATTCAGCAAAAATTTCGATAGTAGTTCACTGTTGCTCTAATGCTTTAGCCCATGTAACTAAATTTTTTCACACCACAACAATGCTACAAATTTCTCACCAACCCATAACCAAAATCTAGGATGAACTCAAGATCGTTCGTAGGCCATAGGAGTTGTTAGTTCCATAAATTTTTGGTACTCTTATAATTCACTTCAACTTTTCAACTCGGCAAGACAAGTTTGGCATCTCCCTCAACCACTACAAAATGTCCATTCCCTTAAACAAATCTATTTTCAAAAACTATTATCAAGTCAAACCGTTATGATGTGGGTTTGAGTGCTGCTAAGATTAAGCCCTTAAGACAAAAATATGGCAACAAAGTTGTCAAGAAGTCACTTTATCTTGTTTTTAAAATTATTGGAATTAAATCCAAAGCGGTTATTTTGCATACTAAGAGTAATTGTCATAACTCGAAACCAAAATAGTGACACTATCCTTGAGAGTAAGTTTTAAAAGGTAACAGATAAACATGGAGCGAGACTCAAGTGCAACCGAACAAACATAATATGTTCATGAATAAGCTTACATGAAGAGGGAAAATAGGAATATGGTACCTCCTCTTGCTTGCTCATTTCACACTCAAATTGACTCCTTGCGTTCTTCTCCATAGCTAAGTCACTTAAAGTGAATAACCTGCGAAAAATCAAAAAGAAAATCGAGAGAGCTTCACACAAAACAAGATAAAATCTACTATATTTTTTGTGTGTTTTCATTTTATTAATGCAAACTGTAAATAAACATGCAACTAAAGAAATATAAATTAAAAAAAATATGAATGTAAAAGGTGGGGAGGAGTTCAACCTCCCCAAGGTTAGAATGTTGGTTTATCTTGAATCAAATACCATCACCATCATTGGGGGACGGTTGCTGATGCGGCTGATACAGGTAGTAGTTTGGAAACTCGGACATTGAATGGGTGAAGTCCTAGGGTGAGAGTAGTCACATTGGAGGTCATGTCATGAAGTGTGTTGTCCACACCGCTGACACGAGTTGCCAACTGATCAAACTCATCGCTTGGGACATAGTTGTATTCCGACTGAGGTGGTGGCATGTTCTGCTACTGTTGGGACCAGGGGAGTGTTGTGGGTGCTGCTAATAGCCATAATCATCCCAGCCCATCATGTTCTAGTCCTGCTCCTCTTGTTGGTGCTTCTCTTGGTCCTCTCCCGCATTCTCCCAAGCGGTATTTCCTCTCGAGGGTACGATCCTTCTCGAGGTGATCATTGCTTGCTGGAACTCCTCCTCATAGAGGATCCAACTCTATTTATCGGCATTCTCAACCATCGTGTCGAAGTCCTCCTTCACATCATGGCGAGAGAGGAAGTCGTTGCATACCCACTTGGTGGGCAGCACCTTACGACCACTCACTCTCTTGTAGTCCTTGTTCATGGCAGCCTTCTGAGCAGCCCCTCTTGGCATCTCTTCTTCAATCATGGCGCGATGAAGCTTCTAGAGAGTCCCTAGCCTCCTGTGCTCCCTCTAGTGCGGAAAATCCTTCCAATATTCATTGTACTGAAATAATTCAAAGGAAAACTATAGGCATAAGGTTTACGATTACACGTAAAAAACTTCAAATCCTACCATGCAGAATCAACAATAATCTAACAATATGAAATATTCATCTAGATAGCCAATGTGAGGGATTCAACCATGTGAATAAAGCATGGATCTGGTGAGAAACTTACTGATGTGAAGATTCCTCCTCTCAAAGAAATGAAATTTTTGAAGAATCAAGGATTCTAGGAGGTTAGGGTTTAAGTTTGAGAGAGGAAGAGAGAGAAAATGAGAGGAAGAAGATGGCTGGTTTGGGTTCCTAGCCAACCACCGTCATATTTGCGAGGCGACGCACTCGGTACGTGCGAGTGGTACGGGTGCATCCCGCCCGTACTGATGGTCACCACCGTTGGATACGCGTTTAGGGTTTCGAGGTCCAACCTGGGCCTCAATATAGGCACATGGTACGGACAAAGCAGGTCGTACCGCATGTCATTATTTGATGAGCACCTTGGGAGAAACTTTTGTTGGCTTCGTCGAGAACCGGTATGGGCAGAAGGTACGGGGCCTTCCGGTCATACCGCTGCTCATTAAAGTCTCTATATCAAAGAGAAATTTCTTGTTTTCTCTAAGATTTTGGTATGGGCGCACGGTATGGTCCATTCCTGTGTAATGGAGATTGTTGAAGGTTCAGAACACCTCTTCTTCTTTGTTTTTTCAATTCTTTCCTTCAAACTTGAACCTTAGCTTCATATTATCCTATTTTCTCTTCAAAATTTGGCTACGAAAGTTTTATTAGAACAATTAAACTAAAACACAAGAATAACTATTCTACTTTTATTCAAGGATGGGTTGACTACCATTGAGAATTTATTTTGAAATGGTTGATTCAACTTAACCAACCTCTAATTCTTTGCCACACACCTTGAGTTGCCCTTTATCGAGGGTACTTATGAGTTGAACACGTTTAGGTGGCATGACCCTAACACCTGCACCTAAATCACATAGAGCATTCAGTATGTTAGTTTTTCCAATAGCACAAGAGATAGTTGGTATACTAGGATCCCCAAGCTTAGCGGGAAGCTTGTCTCCAAAGCTTTTCATCACCGCTATAGTCTTAGTTACCTTTTTCGCATCAACTTTTTATAAGTAGGAACTTGAATTGCATCAGCCAGATGAAGTTCTAAACAAAGATTACTTAGACCCTCAGCAAATGAGTCATAGACACTCTTGTTAGGTTCATACTGAACCCGTTTAGCATAAGGGATTTTCTTTTTAATTGGTTTTACCTTTTCCTTTACCTTGGTCGTCGGCTCGTCATCTTTTTTATTCTTCTTCTTTATTGGGGGGTTTTTCTACTCAACTTGTTTCTCTTTTGATATGATAACTTGTTTCTATTGTTCACGACTAAGCTCAACTTCTTCTCTTGGATCAAAAATTTCAATGTCAGAGTCGTATTGTTTATCTTTATCTTCTTACACTTCATCTTCTTCATTTTTACTTGAAGCTTCTTTTTCATTTCTTTGAGCTTCAAGATCAGTATCATCTTGCGGATCAACAAGATCCTCTTCTTCTTGACTCGCTTCTTGAGTATCCCTTGCTTTTCGAGCATGTTCTTCTTGATACCACTATGGCCCTAGAGGTTCATGTGTTTCCGTACCACGTCTAGTAACAATATTAGTAGACATAGTATGGCGGTCATGATTACTTTGAGTTAAAATTAAATCTTGAGTTTTAGCTCTTTGATCACATTGTATTTTAACCATACTAATATGTTTATCAAGATGTGTAGTAGCATGTCCTAGATCATCAAAAGCTGTAGCCAAATCTTTTATATTTTTCTCCTAGCACATTAGGTATTTATAATATGGTATTTCCATTTTCGTGCCCCTCGTTCATTAGTTGTACTCAGTTTTCCCCAGCCGCTTAGTTTTTCCTCACTTTCCCCTCCCTCCATTCTGAAACCCTCACATGTGCTCGGACGGGCGGATGTCATCAGGTCAAAGGCTTGACCGTTACATGCTGACAGGTGGGACCGTGTTGGGCGGGTCCTGTGTTGAGCGTTACGTTATGTCGCCTCGACCATTACATGCTGACAGGTGGGGACATGTTGGGACGGCTCCTGCATACGTGGTAAAGGATGGGGCCATGTTGGACGGGTCTTGCATACGTGGTGAAGGGTGGGGCCGCATGGAGACACGTCAGACCGGCCATTCTTGCTCTGAGCCTAGAACAACTCCCACACTGCCCCTCCGCTCCGCTCCCCCGCCATCGTGCCCTCCTACCTGAGAGCCTCTCCTACCTTATGTCATCCTCGGCCCCCGAGCCGCCCCCTCCCCCTAGCCGCTGAGCCCACTCCGGCTTCGCTTCCTCCCCCGCTAGATCTACCCCTTTCACGGAACATTATGCGATGCCGGCGGGTGTACCGGTCTTCCTCGTTGAGCGTGGAGAAGATTGGGTGGAATCGGAGGGATCTAACGCATGGATTCCATCTGGGTAAGTATTTTTCCCTTTGTGGATTGATTATAGGCAGTAATTGAGCACGAATCGCTAGTGCTCAGCTAACTGCCTTGCTTTTCGAATAGGATTGATCCAGCATTGGCATTTCAGCTAGCGGTTAAACTGGATACTAGCGTAATTTGTGGTTGTGAATAGTATCTCTCTAGATTTCACTTCCCAGCGGTGGTTGCAACCTCCATAACTCTCAGAGATTTGAAAGATAAAATATATTCTAAATTCCCCTGGAGAAATGGCGATTCAGTTGATTTGCAATATTTCAACATTAGCGAGCAAAGATTGCTCCCACTGACTAGCGAAGCTAATCTGGTAATGCTTTTCTCTTTGAATGCTGCCGAACATTTTGGCCAAATTCGTCTTCATGTGCAACCTAAAGTTGAACACACAGGAAAGAGGGCTAAAGCATCATCTAGTGGTCATGCATCATCAGGTGGTCGGGCATCATGTGTCTTTGCTAATAGTGTGCACCCCCGCGCTCCTTGTAGGTCCACAGTAGTACCATCTGTTCACACTGCGAGTGTAAGCCAAATCGCTCATGCGGAAGATGTGGAGGACGAAGCAGAGCTTGACGAGGGAGCGCCTCCACTAGATGATGAGGATGAGTTGATGTTTCCTGAATGGGTAGATAGATTCAGTAAACAGGCACTAGAGGATCAATACATGGAGGAATTGGCCCACGGTGCTAGATTTGATGACACTGATGAACAAGAGAATGAGGAGAACAATGAAAGTCTCATTTTAGCCAAGTAAGATCGTGAAGACTTTCCAGTAATTGAGTGGGACAGGAATGATCCTAAGATTTTAGAAGGCACCATATTTGAAACAATGCGGGACTGTCGTAATGCCCTTACTACATATTGCATCTGCACCAATAATGATTATGTTGTTATTAAGAGTGAGCCAGCAAGGTTCACAGTGAAATGCCCATACAAGAGGTGTAGGTGGAGGATGCATGCATCCACTATGCTCAGGAGAAGTTTAGTTCAGGTATTACAACCAGTTGTGTATTTTAGATCATTGTGTAGAATTTGTTAACTATACCTGACATTTTCATTATGTTTCAAATAAAAGGTAACCGGTTTGAACATTCTTGTCCACCTCAAGGGGGAAAGCCAAAGGACAAAACAAAACTAGCAAAGACTAGGTGGTTGGCAGATGCAATCATGGATTGGATGAGAGCGAACCCATCACATGGTGCAACATTTCTCATAACAAAAGTTTCTGAAAATTTTAATATTATGGTACCTTACATGAGGATGTTCTATGCAAAGGAAATGGCTCTTGATAGGATCAATGGTCAATGGAATGAAAGTTTTCAGTTGCTTTACAGCTTCAAAGCTGAAGTGGAGATGACTAGTCCAGGTAGTATTGTACAGATAGACAAGCATACAGTTTAATACAAAATTAGTGGGAAGACAATGGAGAAGGAGTGATTTAGAAGGGCTTTTGTTTGTTTCAAAGATTGCTGGTAAGGGTTTCTGGATGGTTACATGCCTTATTTGGCCGTGGATGCAACAACTCTTCATGGCAGATTTAAAGGACAGCTAGTAGCTGCTACTACAGTTGATGGCCACAATTGGATGTTCCCTGTTGCTTTTGGAGTTTTGGAGATTGAGTCAGAGGAAAGTTGGACTTGGTTTCTGGAAAATTTGCGCGACCTTATAGGTCATCCACCAGGCCTTACTATCCACATGGACGCTTGCAAAGGTTTGGAGAAAGTTGTAGAAGCAGTATTCCTCGGAGTGGAGCATAGGGAATGTATGTGACACTTAGTGCAGAATTTTACAAAGAAATTCAAGGGTAAAGTTTATATTGATAACCTATGGCCAGCTTCATACACATGCAGTTTGAGGAAGCATCTATATCATTTGGAAGTGTTGTATAAACAAAAACCTTCGGTGAAGGAGTACTTGGATGCACATCATGGAATGGTGTGGTCAAGAAGCCAATTCAGTTAAATTTGCATGGTAGACTATGTGACAAGTAACCTTGCAGAGAGTTTCAATGCAAAGGTCAAGTCATTGAAATGGCTTATGCTGTGGCAAATATTTGATAAGATTAGGCAGATGATCATGATAAAGATCGATTTGCACCAAATAATTGTATCAACAATATATGTTGGCCATCTCTCATCCTCCCATCTTTGATTAAGGAATTGCATGCCAGGGCAAAACAATTGAAGATGAAATGCATTATAAGAGGAATGGAGGTTGAGGTAACGTACACTAATAGTAAAGATAAGCAATGGAGGTATCCAGTGAGTTTGGTTGACAAGACATGCCATTGCAGGCAATGGCAGCTCTATGGGAAACCCTGCATACATGCATTGTTTTTCATGGGTGTTCTAGGAGGTTAAGAGGGTGAAGTTGATCAGTACGTGTCGGACTTTATCTCCATTGCCAAATTTAGGGCAGCATATGCTCAGAATGTTCCAGCCTTATTAGGGAAAGACCAATGGATGGAAGTGAATCCAAGCTTCAAGCTATACCCTCCAGGTTTTACTAGACCAGCAGGTAGGCTAAGGAAAAATGGGATGGGATCTAGTGTACAAGGTGGTGCAACACCTCGACGATGTAAGTGCAAACATTGTGGGATCCTAGGTCACATTGCTAGGCTTTGTAAAAATGTAGTGAACCCAGCTTATGGAATGGATGATCAGGCGGGAGCAGCAAATGCAAATGAGAATGAAGTATCTGAACGAGAGGAGAATGAAGCAATGGATACATTGCAGATTGAACCAACGGATCGAGAGGAGATTCAACCATATGTAGGGGAGATTGAACCAGATGCAGGGGAGATTGAACCAATGGATCAAGAGGAGATTGAACCAAATGAAGGGGATATTGCACCAAATGCATGGGAGATTGAAACAATTTATTCACTGGAAGCAGAGTTCAAAAGTAAAGGAATTAGGATATTGAAGAAATGATGCCAATGCGTTTTGAACCGTATGAACCAATGAATCGAAACATGGTTGAACCAATTGTATGACAGAGTAGAGCACTTGATTCATTTGATGCAGAGAAAAAGAACAAAGGGAACAAACGGAAGAAGCTGATGGTGGACTCTGAGAATATTCTAGCCAGGATCACCCGGAGCAAGGTGGTGAACTCCGAGAATATTCTAGCAAAAAACACTAGGAGCAAGAAAAAATGAATTTGAATTATTAATTTGAATTTGTATGATGAATTTGAACTACTGTCAATGTTTGTATTGAATTTGAACTACTGTCAATGTTTGTGACACTTCCAAGTTTGTATGTTGGATAACCCCATAATGTATGTGTTATTGCAAGTTTCTATTGTCATGCACCTAGTTGCTTAGCACTGCTCAGTTTTTGCCCTCGACATGTGTTTTAGCTAGTTCGTGGCTTAAACCATAGCAAATGTTGACCAATTGATAAAAAAATAGCACACTTGTGTATCCTGGATTGATTTACCATATGAAATTGGAAATTTTGGATTTACTTGTAATCAGCCACATTTTTTCTTTTTCTAAGTGATTAAATTCAAACAATGGTTTTAGGGTTAGTTTAATTTAAAAATGAAGTCAAAACATAGTGCAAACTTCGCATGGAGTCTTGTTATGTTAACTAAAACCTAGCATGAATAATAAAGGAAAAGGAAAAGGAAATAAAGAGAAATGGACTTCTCCCCTAAACCACTTCTTGGAATGAGCTACTAGCTACGAAGATGCATGGCTTTCTACTCAGTCAACCTCCAAGATAACCCATCCCAAAACATACTTTGTCTAAATGAGGCCAAATTTGGCACACTTGTGTATCTTTGAGTTGCAAACAATATAATACGGCCAAGATGGATTATTTTGTTCAAATAACACATTTTTCATTTGTTATGTCAAAAGCTTAAATTTTCCTTAGTCATTTTTTTATTTGAGCGCCCTTGTTTTCCTTAGCTCTACTCAGTTTTCCCCTCCCGCTAAAGTTTTCCTCACTTTTCCCCTCTCCCATGTCTCAGTTTGGCTAGCGCTCTGATTGGTCGAGATGTATGTCACACGGATCTTGGCCAACCACCGTTGGATACATCATGATCCGACGGGCTGGAGGTCTCTCTCTCCCCATGGGCGCACCTAACCTTGTACGGCGAGGAGAGCCCGACATGCTGGATGTCTCTCCCTCCATTTCCATGTCGCACGTATACCAGCCGTATCAACTAGTGCTTAGTTTAGTTGTGCTCTGATTGGTCGAGATGTATGTCACACAGATATTGGACAACCACCGTTGGATACATCATGATCCGACGGGCTGTAGGTCTCTCCCTCCCTTTCCCTATCGCACGTATACCAGCCGCATCTTCCTCCCTCCTATCGACGTACGGCGGCACAGATCTAAGCGCGGCTGCTAAAATGGTGTGCGGCGGTGAGGATCTAATCGTCTGAAATTTCTTTCTCTATCTGTCTCACTTCCGTTCACATCCTCAGATCCGTTGTTGATGAAAGACACTGATGGAAGCCATCATCCGCAACATCAGTACGACAGCGGTGGTGCCGACAGTGGCCATCGATGAAAGACACCGATGGAATCCATCATCCGCAATATCAACGATTGTGGTGCCGACAGTGGTCATCGATGCGATGATGATTGAAGCCATCATCCGCAACATCTATGGCTGTGGTGACGACAGTGGTCATCGATGCGAAGACGATTGAAGCCATCATCCGCAACATCACTGCGACGGTGCAGACCAAGCCTCATGAACCGAAGTTGTGGGAGGCAGGCCGCGGCTGGCACATCGAGGTGCCCTTTGACGGTGAAGGCCGGATGGGAGCACTTTGCATGTACTTCTTGGAGTACACATACGGCAGGGAGGGCGGCTAGCTCACCGTCCACTTAAAATTGGGATAAATTTAAGCCCAATTTGAACCAAAATTCCGTGACTTAAAATATATGTATGATTTGAATAAATTTGACATGTATTTGAGCCGTGAGACCAGTGGATATGCTCTAAAGCTGATTCATAAGTAATAGACTAGTAGTACTTGCTTTGACAATCTCCGGTGGGCTTGTATAAATTTGATCGAAATATGTATGATTTGAATCAAAATTGATATGTATTTGAGCTATGAGGACGGTGGATATGCTCTAAAGCTAATTCATAAGTAGTACTCCCTCCGACCCAAATTAGTTGATTTAGATTTGACTAGATTCGATTGTATCTTGAGGAATTTGAGTCAACTAACTTGGATTGACAATCTCAGCCACTAATTTGGAACGGGGAATGGATGCTGCCGCCAACGCTGCAACTCTACATTGCAGCCACGATGGCAGCGACAGAATGGTCAAAACTAGTAGGCCCCAACTTGACCCTCTAGGCATTTGGCACGCCAACTATGGGCAGCTAGATCCAATGGCAAGCAACTCGGGCCCTGCAATGCATTCTCTCGACAACTTTGGGACGGCTATATCCAATGGCAAGCAACTCGGGTACCGCAATGCATTCTCTCGACCACTTTGGGACCGCTAGATCCAATGGCAAGCAACTCGGGCACCGCAATGCATTCTCTCGACAACTTTGGGACTGCAAAGTGACTAAATTAGCAAGAACTTACAACCGTCTATTGAATAACAATTCTACTCTCTAAATTAGCTATCTATTCAACTAATCATTACACGTGCCACCCTTCACCACAACTGCATACTGTAACTGCTAGGACGCGGATGATAACTACTAAAATTGTCCACATGAATCTACTATCCCCCCTCTTCACTTGAAGTTCATGTTTTATATTTTCTACGACTTGATCAGATATGGCAAGATCAACCTCAGGTGTCAACTTCTCTTTGCGAATAAGCTCTGGATTCTTCCTCGACAGTACGCTTCATCTCGAATATCAACAGGTTTTTATGGGTTAATTCATCACCTAAATTGGCAACCATCTCCTCCAAATCTATCCTATGGCTAGACCACTGAGTTGATTCATCTTGGTATGCAATATACCATGGATCATCGGCCTGCATAGCACACTGTAACAATCCCAAAACAAACTAAATTGGAATCAGTCCGACAGACCATGTCAACACTTCAAATTCAACGGTAGTACAAAGAGAAGGAGCTATATGCACTTCCGACGTGGTAGGAGAAGGAGAATGTGTCCATGACATGATCGAGTCCCCACCCTCGCCGGTGTACCCGCTACGACCAGACATTGAGGACTAATTTGCACCTACAATATCGAGGAAATTACGGGAACCAAATCGATTAGGGTGGGCGGAGCAGGAGCGGACGTCTTAGCAAGCACTACTAGAAATTGTTGCGATTGTTCGTCGAGCTATGGCGGCAGAACCAAATCCCGGTCGTCGTGGGCGGCGGACCTGCCTGCGGTCGGTACTGCCTCAACATACAATGCGTGCGGACGAAACAGGTGCCAGATCCATGGTTGAGGTGCAGCGTGACAGTCCATCTGATACTGCCTTAGGACAGATCCGGCGACATGCTGACGCGTCGACGATGGCTGCTCTGTCCGCTGGTGGGATAGGAGATGCTCGGGGCTGGGGGCTGGGAGCGGATGAGAGAGAGAGCTGACATGTCATGCACGACCCCACCAATCAATTATTTCATATTTTCCAATTTTGCATATCTGCCAAACTTTTTCTTTGAAATTTGCATATTTTCCACATGACCACCATATGTCAGTGACACACAAAATGGCAAATATGCAAGTTGCAAAGTAAAACGTGGCAAATATGCAAATCCCCCCTCCAGCCCCACATGACGGCTCCACCGGTCATTGGCTACGAATGCCCCACATAGCGTCCCCATCATTCATTGGCTTCGACGGCCCCATAGAACAACCCCATTTGTCATTGGTTACACCGGTCACACAATCAGGAAAAACAGGGCCCACGAGTTAACAAGAGACGGATGGCTGGTCCGCCGTGTATCCTGGCCCTACTTGTCAGCATGTAACGGTCGAGGCAACATAAAGTAATGCTCAATGTAGGACCCTCCCAACGCGGTCCCACCTGTCAGCATATAACGTTCAAGCCTTTGACCTAACGGCATCCGCCCGTCTGAGCGCATGTGAGGGTTTCGGAATGGAGGGAGGGGAAACGTGAGGAAAAACTAAGCGGCTAGAGAAAACTGAGTACAACTAACAAACCAGGGGCACAAAAATAGAAATTCCTTATAATATCTATCACGGAACTGACATTGTTGATGTTTAAATTTTTTCAAAACAATATTCATTTCATCTTCTAATACAAAAGTTTGGAGAACATCCATTTGATTTTATTTTATGAGTTCTGTTGTTATTCCTTTTTCTTCCATGGACTTATTAACTTCAGGCATAAGTTTGGAAGGTACATGAAGCATACCTTTTCTTGGTTTGATATCTTTAACAAAACTATATTGTTCATCATTGAAGGATCTTACCACGAAAAGATCTATAGATTCAGGTAGCATCAAATTACTCAAAGCTCCTCCTGCAGTTAAATCAATTATTTATTTTGAATCATTAGTGAGCCCATTATAAAAGTATTGTATGATTACACACTCCTCAAAACCATGATTTGGGCTTTCATAATCATCCCATAACATATTTTCCATGCTTGAGAAAAACTTTCTTCAATTCTCTAGAAATAAATTTATATGTTGTGCTTAATCTACCTAATCTTAGTAAATGAGCAGATTTTTTATATAAACTCTCGGATACAATCTGCCTAGCTTTTTATAGTGTGGTTATACAAGGATCATAACCAAGTAAAAGCTTTATCTTTTAATGACTAGCAGAAAAGTTTAAGAAGTGCAAACTCTTTTGGTAGCCCTGCTGGTTTAAGAGTATCGCAAAGGTCATGGACATTCATCAAATGATCACTTGGATCCTCATCTTCTCTTCCTGCAAAAGGAATTTCTTCCATCATATAGATTAGCTCAGGATAAGTTCTTCCAGAACGTGTAGTACCTCTGTCTTCCACAAAGATCATGGATAGTTTCAACACTAACAAATGTCAAGAAACAAACACTTAGTACTTTGCTCCCGACAATGGTGCCAAAAAATAACTTGATGGACTGCAAGAGCACAGGTTCATCAGAGCATATTTCGTGAAAGTATTAGTTCCCGTTTTTATACCGATCCTAATAAGGAGCCTAGGAAAATGTTTATCTACAACGTTTCTGTTGCACCCAAGGTGTCACTTGTCTTGAGTGAATTGACTGCAAGTGTTGAGGTGGAAATGGGTGAGGGAAAGAGGAAGAAGTTTTGAGTATTGAAGGGTACTTAAAGTAAATAACATAAAAGTAAATAGCACATAGGTTGTTTGAGGTTTCCTGCAGATGAAAGGTTAGGCGCGGAGAGAAACGGTTCAGGGTGATAGTGAATGAGCCAGGTGAATAAAATGGGATAAGTGATTATGATACATCTTATTCATAAGTGTGTAGGCAAGCAACCCATATACCAATCAAGAGTCCTCTTAGCAGTTTCTTCTCGATTCCAATGATCCTTTTTCCTATTACCAAAGCCATGGTCAACACATCAATAAAGGTCTTTCGACCATATCAAGGATTTAAACTTGATGGTTCCTTGTTGTCCTCGAGTTCTACTAGGTCCTCTTTGATATCGTCCATGTCACTCGGGGATTGCCATTCGCTAGTAAACAAGTTCATATCTATGAGATCTCAGGATCATGTTGCCCATGCCCTTAAATGGGATAAACAGAATTTGTCTAACATAGATAATTATTCTCACAATATAATAATCACGACAATAATCTCAAATGGATGGAAATAAAGGAGGCACATCACATCTCACCAATTCCCAACATCTCCGATGCCTATGGGGATCTACTCACACATGAGAGGAGAATAGATCAAAGATATAATCATATTGCAAATGGAAATCATATCAACTTTACTATAGCAAACCACAATATTGTCGAAGATCAAATCAAATACAAACCAAAGAAGGAATAGAGGTCCAATCCCTAATCATACAAGTATGAATCTCTCTCTCTCTCTCTCTCTCAGTACAAGTAGGGAATTATTCTGGAGTTGATGATCGAGAGCTAGGGATCTCGAAGGATGATATGAAGTTCTTCTCCTTCTCTAGATCTGATCTCTCTTCTAGGATGGTTTGTGATGGCTGTGTTTGTATTCTGCCCATTCCTTCATGAAAGTTGCTTGTATAGATATAATAGAGGCGACGGAGGGTTGTATGGGCGGACCGTATGGGCCGCCTCCAGCCGTACTACATGTCATTAAGCAGGTCGTTAAAGGCTCAGTAGGTCTTGGATGGAAATTTCTTCAATTGGAGATTTGTTCATCTAGGTGTGATTAGCCCATAAATGCTCTCAGATCTTTCCAAAAGTCTCCAGTACCTGAAAGTCATCACAAACAAACAAAGTTTAGCTAATTTGCGATTTAACGTTAGTTGAAGAACAAAATCAACGAAACCCGGTGAAAACCAATGGATAATCCTTGAGAAAAAACATCAACATTTGGAGCTATCAACGAGCATGCCTTGAACACGGCACAGCGCGATGGCCTCCCCCAAACTAGGTCTAACGGACGACTAGATATTCTTCTTAGAACAACGTACGTCCTTATCATCTCCTCTCTCGTCCGCCCTCTTGGAGAGTCCACCTTCACGGGCGGAGCCGACCCACCGTCCTCTTCGCCGGAATAGCAGGCCGAAGATGGACTTGGGGAGGCACCGAAGTTAGGGATAGTTGTAGATTAGGTAGTCTTAGACAGTTTGCTTGTGGTTGCCGTCATGACGGGGGCTCGAATCAAGATCCAGTGGCTAGGATATTGAGTTCTTCGGTTGTTCTAGCGCTACTCATGGTGCTATGGAGGTCGGGGTTGAAGCTGATGGGTGGTGTGGCTATCGGTATCCCTTTGAATAAACGGCCTTCTTGTAGCCATCTTCTGTTGCAGGGACTTCAAGTCATCATGCCACTCCTGGCCGGCTGTGGAAACGGAGGTTGAGGCATGGGGCGATGCAGGTGGTGTCGTTGAACCTCTCCCGGTCGGCTGTGGCGGCGAGTGGGAGATGCCTGGCGGCACACAGACTCTTGTCCTCGCTCCCAAAAGATGTTGTTTCGGCAAATCGGAGGTTGGATTTCTGGAGCAGAGTTCTCTGCTCGCTGCTTGCCATGGTGGCAAGAACGAGAGGAAGTTTCCCTCTTCGATTGTCATCCCCTCGATCCGAGTCTTAGGATTGCTGAGGGCGGTACGTCGTCGTGCGCTCTGGAAACTGCGTTCTGTGGAGTTCCCAAGCGAAGGCATTGTTGTCGATCCTATCTATGGCTTGCGCCACCACTCCACGCTTGGTTGATGCTGGGCTTCTTCTTCCTCCAGCTGCGGAGGATCTTTGATCTCGGCGCGGGATAGCTCATCAACGCCACCCCAAGTGGTTCTGTTCCCGGTGGTGGCACTAGTGCATGTGCCTCGATGTTGCCGTAGTACGGTGGAGGACACCAAGGACATGATTGTGTTTCTTTCTTTCATCCTAGGTTCCTTTCTGAAATTTTAGAGTCTCTTTCTTCAAATTCCTGGTTAGTTGTGTGTTGCGGATGCTATTGGGACCTCCTTGTAATTTGTACTCCCTCTGTTTTTGAAATATAATATGTTTTAGCTTTATGAAAAAAATGTATCTAATTTTTTTTTATTGTGTAATTTTCTTACATGAATCTACACACTAAAAGAGGTCTAGATACATTTGTTTGAGAAAGCTAAAATATCTTATATTTTGAAACGGATAGAGTACCTGGCTTTTTAATTACAGATTCTAGGCCTTTCAGGTCGTCTTCGTGCAAAAAGAAAAGGAAAAAGAAAAAGATATGCTTCTTGGGCAACCAGTCAGAATCAGTCACGTTTTCATCTCCACGGCCTGGCCAACAGGCCGGCCCGGCCGGCACAGGCCCAACACAGGCTTCGCGTGCCTGGCCCGACACGGCACGCGGCAGCCCGTGAAGCTCACGTGTCGGGCCGTGCCGGCACGGAGGCCTGCCTTCCAGGCCCGGGCACGACACATATGCTTGGCGGGCCGGCCCATGGCACGTGAAGCACGTGGGCCTGATAGATGTTTTCTGCTGGCCCGTCCATTTATCCTATAATAAGCGTCGATTACCTTTTAAAACAGCAACGTTTGCTCGGCCTGGTGGTCAAGCGGAGGGGACGTGAGCGGTAGGTCGCGAGTTTGAACCCGTCAACCTTTCCGCGCTAATATATGCAGATTTTTCACCACCGTGCCGGGCCGGCCCGCGTGCCTGAGGCCTCGGCACAGGCACGACCCCAGCCGGGCCATGGACCGGCACCGGCCCGTCTGACACGTGCCGTGTTGGGCTTCTGGCGGGCTTAAGCCCGCGTGCCACGGGCCGGCACGCCCAGGCACGGCCCGTTGGCCAGGTTTGGCCCTGGTTCGCCCTCTGCTCCCACCCCCGTGCGCACCGTTGCCGCGCGCCTCCTGCTCCACTCTGTCGCCTCATCCTCCCCCTGCCCATCGCCGCGTCGCCTACCTCGGGTCCGGCTCGGCGGCTCCGGCTCTATCTACTGTCCCCTCTGCCGCCCCCGCCTGCCATTTTCCCATCTCGTTCCGCACCCTTCAGCCCCACTTTGCGGCAGCATCCTTGCCCCCCTGCCCATCCCTCCCAATTTTGGAACACAGCCACCCACAACTGTCCCCAAAAAAACCCGAAGGCAACCAATTAGCCACCCCATCCATTCCCACCCTTTCGTTCTCTTCGGATGGCAGCCATGGACGGCGGCGACAACGACGGCGGCGGGGTCATGACCTTCGAGAAGCTGGAGCGGTACGCGATCTGGCTTGGCGGGGGCGTGGCCGCGGCATTCTTCAGCTCCATGGAGCAGTGCTCCTGCATCCACCTCCACACCGTGGACGACGACGGCGACGATGACCCCGAGGAGGCCAAGGACCGCCCCCTCATGCTGTCCCGCCCCCAGGCCCTCCCCGAGCACTACTACGACCGAACCGGGTCGTCCGCCTCCTTCGCCAAGATGTGACGAGGTCCTCACCCCGCATTGCGGATCATCTTGCGTGATCCGCTCTTTCCTTATTTGATCTGTTTTTTGGTTAGTTTTTGTTTGTGCCATCCTGTGATTCGGCCGTGTTATGATCCAAATGTGTTATCGTGTAATGCAGCCCTGCATTGTTCATGCGTGACTCGTTCAGCTGGTTAATAATCTGCAACTTTGCACCGATCTGTCTGTTTGTGAATCTTTCAATTTGATTTCAAGACGGGCATATATCATGTACCTATCTTTGGATCTATTCCTACATTGAATTTCTGGCTCTGTTTCTGGAGTAGGAAGGAACGGAGATAGTGAACGTACGTGTTAATTTGGGCACGCAGCACCATGTTGTTGATTGTTGTAACTCCTAGCCGGGACCTGGATCCTACTACTAGTTGCAGGTTATGTTGTTGCGACGACGATTAGTTACTTGCACATTGTGGAGCGGTGGCAAAGAAAATATGTGGTGGCACCTGTTTTGTTTTGATTAAGAAAATTTGTTTTGTTTTTGTACTCCCTCCGGTTCATATTAATGGCCTCAACTTTGTCCAGATATAAATGCATCTAGTCTAAATATTTAATCAGATACATACGAATCTAAATAAAGTTGAAACCATTAATATGGACCGGAGGAAGTATCTGATTTTTTTTTTTAGGTTTAAGGCAGTCGTACTGCCATCCGAATAGATAGAATAGATTGTTATTTACAGAGTGTGAGGATCAAAGCAAGAACAAAGCCAATTTCGAACCAGTTTCTGTATCTGAACTTTATTCCTTTTGCCACAGTCTGCAAGGCTGCAAGTATCTTCAGCCATGCATTTGGTACCTTTGCAGCTAATGGCTCTTGTAAAATGCATTAGGAGTTACATACAGAATGTGCCGTGCTGTGTAGCGCCTGTTAATTTTCCACATTCGGTAACCAGTTTAGTTGGCTTGGTAAACTTCAGTGCTCAATGGTTTGCGTCCTTGCGGGAGAACCAAATAAGTATTACTGCTTGTTTTGTTTTCAGTTACAAAATTATCTCAGAGCTGTGATGTGTGTATGTTTGCAACTTGATTGAGAGTTGTATCTAGTATGGCTTTCCAGGAGTGCAGAACGAGATGGCGCAAGTGCAAGATGCTGAGATGACTGGGAGCATGTTATGGCAGGTGACAAGCAAGGCGTTCGACTGGGCCCAAAGCGGCGCTCGATAAAAGGTGCCTTACTTTGATGGGGGTGGAAGATAACTGAATGCTACGCGTCTGAACCTGAACTAGGCCATCTGCCTTGGATGTTAGATTTTTAGTTTCACTTCATGTACCCGTTGATCTGCAGGGCTGTAATAGTACCTTTGATTATGAGAGCAGTACGTCATTCCCGTTATCTATGATGAAGCTGTCAATTCATTTGAATGGAGAGCATCCGATTGATAATAGTAGAGTATCCTTTTTTGCTGCTAGACCTGGAATACTAGCAGTTTTGATACAAAATATGCGAGGAATCCATCCAGTTGTCTAAGCGATGAAGGTGGAAATTCATTTGAAAGAAGTGGTTTACTGAAGTATCCTTGAGTTCATTTTTTATAATAAGAAGGTAGTGGTGGGTTTACTGAAGTGTCCTTGAATTCATTTGAAAGAAGAGGTCTACTGCAGCCGCCTGTGCGTGTGGCTACGACTGAACTTGCCCTGTCAGTTCAAAAGGCTGTTCTGTTGCCCTCAGGATTCGAGGTTGAATTTATGAAGCCAACAATGTGTCCAGAGCATCCTAATTTGTCTGTGGCAGCTATATTGATTTTCCTCGGCTTAATGTAACTTTTCCCTGTTTAAGACTTATTATGTCTTGTACCAACTGACGAGATGGTATTGCGTTACTCAGTTTAAGATCGTTGATTATACTGTTTTCACTATTTTTGTAACAAGCTAATATAAACAGCTTGCTAAAAAGACTTATATTGTGGAACAGAGGGAGTAGTACTTGTCTCCAAATTTGTGTGTGCATTCAGCAAATCCTCTTGGAAAATGCTATCCGGCCTCTATGGTTCTATGTTGTGTGGTCAAAACCAACATTCTTTTTGATGGATCCATTTCGGTGTCAAATTCACCATCGATGTACTTCAAACCATGAGAACCATTATGAGTTATTTAACTGCGAGAATCTTCCCCCTTGTATTTTGCTTCAAACCATGGATCCATCAATTCCGTTTGGCTGAATTACTCATGAACCTCGCAATAGAAATGAATTCCTGGTGCACCATTTTGAAGCATGGATTCAGCCAATGGTGAGTTGCATATCGAAGATGTCGTGGTACAGCGGCCATACTTTCAAGATTTTGTTTCATAATATTTTGTAACTTGTAAATATAGTTTTTAATACGCAGGGAGTACTGGAGGTCAGGAGCCAAAAGGACTTTCCGACACATTGAATTCCAACAAGTGCATGTAGCCGGCTGAAAGCAGAGAAAGAAACACAAATAAGGAAAGGGTAGCATCAGGTGTGTACATCCTTTCTCTTTTACTACAGTTAGGACTGGATGAGAAGACAAATGCAGAAAAGATTTGATCGAAAAGACTACTACAGTTACAGCTCGCCTAAGTGTTTGACCTCATTGCACCTTCTTGGTCTCAGCAACCTAGATGCCTCAGCCTGAGATAAACCCTGAAATCCCAACAATATTTGATAGAAAAAATACACCAAAGATTTTATAGTAAATAATAAAAGCATCTCTTTATTCTGTGTCAGAAACAAAATGGACCGGGCAGCATCTTCATGGATCCACAAACCGCATCCTGCTTCACCGCATGGTGCTCATTCTCGTGCTCGAGACGTGGTGACTCAACTCCAAGTCTCAAGCTACAAAACTCCTCTTTGCACGCAGCGCTGATCCTCTATGAGATCTCTGCCTCAAGACAATGCCACCCTGTTTCTTGGGGGGATAGTGTCTTTTCCTGATGAATATATATACTACCATCAATTTCACCATAGCATAAATGCAAATATTTCTGAAACTGTAGCAAGGAGATAGAGCCAATTGATTTAACTAGCATTCAAAAAGGAAACGACAAATCTTATCCTTCGATCATATCACACAACAACTTTAATTAAGAAAAGCGCTTTATACCATGTAAAACGATTTTCTTGTTGCAAATTCGGCTTGTACTATAGCTATCAATAGTGCCTCGTTTATTCTTTTCAACTCAAGATTCCAATAAATCTACTCTACTTTTAAACGTTCGTTTCAACATGAGACTAGAACTCCACACAATCTTTAGTTCGTGTGGATATTGCTTGACACAATTAAAAATGAAAGCCAAAACATGCCAATGAAGAGCTTGGTAGCTTCAACACCCACTTATCGGTCATGAGTTGTAAAAACAAATAATCTTATCCGGATTTGAACTAAAAATCAAAAGCCTTTTGGGTTACTAAAACAGCAAAAAAAATCAGAATACTTATTCTGGTACTCTCTCCGTCCAGAAATAAGTGACTTGACTTTGTCTAGATTCGCATGTATCTAGACTTGTTTAGTGTATAGATACATACGAATCTAGACAAATGCAAGTCAATTATTTCTAGACGGAGGGAGTATGATTTTTCTTGGCACAAACAAAATATATATCCAGTCCCTCCAGAAATTTAAAAGCTCTCGATACAAGTTCTAGTTATGCCCCCTCGCCGGGTAAAGAGGCTTCTGTGATTAATCAATTTCCAGTTGAGTCGCACAAGGTTAGTAAAAAATTCAAGCTACCAGTCAACAAAGTTTACCCACCTGTTTCATCTCCATGCGATATGCAATTTTGGCAAGCCACAGCAATAAAAACGATCATGATCATACCAAGTGAGCAACCAAAGAGACTTAATTTAATTTGTGCAACCCTATCATAACAACAGCGTACCCACAGAAATATAATATTTACAGTATTTCTTGTTCACTTGGAGGTGGAGAAAATTAATTGTACCTTTCTAGCAGAGTACCTCACAAACAAAACAATTCAATTTAGATTAGGTTTCTAGTACATGGTTATGCACACTGATATGGACAAACAGAACACAAAGAATTCCATTAACCATTTCTTGGTCTCTTCTGTCAAAACCACCAATCTGGACAAACAGAACACAAAGAATTCCATTAACCATTTCTTGGTCTCTTCTGTCAAAACCACCAATCTTATCTAAATAGGAGCCACCCACTACACTATTTCTCTTAACATGCAGGTTATACACATCAGCAAACCTCCAATTGGTCCACATCTTGGGCATAACTAGGGCCCAAGTTGTGGTGGTCTCTGTCTCTCATTTGGCTGCCCCTCGTGGCCTTTTCCCCAACAGATACTGAGGCGAGCGCTGCCGCAACACGAGGTGAGCGCAGCGGCGGTTGGACGACGGCGTCGACGGATGCGGCAGGGCGTCGGCGAGCGCTCCGCGGGGTGCTCCGCACCCTCACTGATTCGACCCGGTGGTGAGTATGCTAAGAACTGTAACCCTAACCCTAATTTGCCATGTTTCTACCTCAATGAATGATGTGGTTTGCAATTCTTTAGGCAGTGTGTATGTGGTAGTAACCTATTTAATTTTTCTTCAAAATTTAGGACCTTTGGAAGACCGTTTCTCTGTACAGATCAATAATGGCGGTATGTTTTGTGGACACGAACAGAACGAGAAATAGCATGGAACCCAGCTTGGACAGTAACTTTTTGGACAGTTTCCTTTTGGACAGTTTGGTTTCATTTTGGCCGAAAAATAGATGGGAATGATGCCTGATAGGTGTACTGAATTAAACCTCATGGATGGAACCTTTTGATGTAGGTTTAAGTGCACCTATTGATGTGCATCTTCAAGTTCAGTTGTAACTCATAAACTACGTGATGATTGTTCCAGACTATCGGTTTATGTGTGACGTTTTGTTTGTAATGACTAATGACAGTGCAAAGTTTCTGTCATCTCTTTTCTGTCAAACGCATTCAAATAAATGAAATTTATTTTTTCAAATTCATTACATCCCAGTCTGGAGAAGGCGGAAGCTTGCGAGCTCGCAGCCACGGTTGCAGGAGTGTGAAGGGGAATACGTGAGACAAACCATGTGCTCAGCTATTATAGACAGGGGTCTTTTGCAACTTTGTCAAACTGTTTCGGGCGGGAGTTTTGGCTACCCCTAGTCTGATGTGGCAGAGGTCAACAGCTGGTCAGAGCTGCTCCGGCGAGCATAGGACCGTCGGTGACACACTTACAGAACATTTAGGAGTTGGATGTGTGTTTCTAAAGATATGGGACTAACTTGACACTCCCAGAATACTTATAGGATCTGTGGTGTATTTTACTCATATCTAGTGCTACATGGTCCTGGTCTGCTACTTGATTCCACAACAATCCGGTCCATTCCTTTTGAACCAAGGGATAAGATAGATCAAAGCTTGCGCCTGCCACCCACCGCAAAACATATGCAAATCAGTGCCTCTGTTTTTTAGCATTGTGACACGTAGTCCACCTTTTTCTAGTATCTCTCCTGGATCGATTGCAAAATGGAAGGAATACTAAAACAGTTTGGTAGATTAGGAAGGTGCAGGAACCAACGGAAAAGAGGAGAAATGGACAGATTCTTGTTGTGCAGCGGCTTGAAGGTCAGCTCCTGGCCCGTCCCAAGAACCTTTGCTGTGCGGCAATCACGATCTGATTTGTCCAAGAACAGGATCTAGTACATCTCCACATGTGCTTGCAGCCAGCAGCGAGCTCTACAACGCTAGGGCTCCAATCTAGCTTGCATTTTGGAGCGATTTGAATCTCGTGTGAAAGAGAGATTAGAATGGTTGGATCTTGTGTCACAATACGACGGAACAATGGGACCAATTTGCATATGTGCTATTGGGGGTGGCAGTCTGGCAGTCATGTATCATCCTGTCCGTTGATTCAGATTGGACGGTCCAGTTTGCTGGAATCATGTAGCACCGGAAGGACATGTAGCACTAGATATCTCCGCATGCCAATACATCATGCCAACAAATTAACTCCTTCAAATTTCTATGTGTTATAATCACAGATGGCACCACATGGAGACCCCGTTTTGGTTCTTTTCCTCTTTGCATTTAAACTTCAGAAACGTCTGTCGCCTACTCTGCTCTGGCACTTCGACCTCTTCCTCTCCATTTCAAGGCAGGTGAACAGCTGGTCACCTCTTCCTGTGCGCATTGTATTCAGTCTCCTTTCAGGTAAGGTATATTTCAGGTCATTTGTACAACCTGATTAATTTTTTCCGGCTCTCTCACTTTCTAAGGAAGCGGCATTTTCACACTTCTACTACGAAAATATGTATGGTACACAACAGCTGGATGCATGACCATATTAGCCATAGGAAGCCAAGCTTAGGAAAGGCAAAACTATGCTCATGGTAAAATAAGTATATATATAACTAAACATGTTACTCTCTTTCAAAATTCCTCTTACAATTACGCTTTTCTTTTTGCGGGATCAACTCTTCTGGAGCTACTTATGAACCCTAACCCGCCCTTTCTCCTGAAAAGGTATATTTCAGGTCATTTGTAATTATAAGTGTTTTGGAATTGCAATTTCATTAATCGCAAGTTGGAATCTTTGTTACAGCCTTATTGATGAAAATTCCCAAGTTTTTGTTATTAAAGAACCGGAAGTATCATTTTGTTTCACGTGGTATATAGTTTTTCAACTGGATAACAATATGTCTCCTACAAACACTCGCTGCAACTTGCGGGGTATTTTCTATTTTCCAGAAAGAAAAACGAGCATACGCTTTTCACTTTTGTATGGTCATGCGGCACTAATTTGCCCATGTGTGCATGATCATGCTTGTGAGCATGAATATCTCTTGGGGGTTTCTGTGTATGTGCATGGCATTGGGGTGTGGGGGTGCATGAAATTGACGCGAACTTGGCAGCAAAAGATCAGCTGCTATATGTTAAAGAGGAGTAATCACTGTAATTTCCTTTTTCAAGCTAACCATGGGAGAGCCAAAAAATCTGCGATTAAAGTATCATTCATAATTACCAACTGAGTGCATCATTTCATTTTATCACAGCATAACACAATTCAACAGCAAACTAAGTGCACATGTATTTGACACTGCCTCTACCTTACCCTCTGATTTTCTTCTATATATACTAAGGCAGGCCTGAATTGATATTACCCTTTCACATCAACAAAACTATAATAATAACTTAGTGAACCGATCAGCAGCACTACTTATGATTTGATCAATAATAAAGGAAGAGAGATCCAGACTCCTCACCTAGCAGGTTTCTTTGTAGCCAGGCGCATGCCGCTCCACGGGAATTTCTCCCCCTCCTTGTTGGCCTCCTCATTCACCCTGGCACGTCCCCGTCTCTTCCTCCCCAGCTTCCCGGGGTTCCCATACACCTTGCCGCATCCGGCCCTGGAGAACCCTTCCCTCTCGTCCTCCATCCAATGCTTCCCCTTACCTTCCCTCTCCCCATCGATCTCTGCACCCTCCACCGCCTTCCTCCTGGCGGCGGCTGCGCTGGCCTTCCGCTCCCTCTCCCCGAGTATCGCGCCAATGGGGAAGATGTCGGGAGAGACGTGGAGCGGGGCCTGGAGGGTGACGTAGGCCTTCTTGTAGTCGGGCTTGGCGGCGAGGAAGCGTCCACGGCGGAGCTTCTTTCCCTCCATGTTGAGGGTGCGGACTTCGGCGATGGAGAAGCCGTACATGGACTCGAGGCAGCGGCGAATGTCGATCTTGGAGGCGGAGGGGACGGTCTTGATAGCGAACTCCTGGACGGAGGCGAGTGGCGCCGGGGGCAGCATGAGCTTTATGGGGATGTTGGCGAAGTGGAGCACGCGGCGGCCCAGCCGGCTACCCATGGCTGGATGCGGCGGCGAGCGGAGGAGGGCGTAGGGTTTACAGTCAAGCTGGGAATGGTGCGGCGGCGGGTGGGATTGGGCTTTTTGGTGCGAATTACGCTATGGATTTGATTGGTTTGGGCTTAATGGTTGAATCAGCTAATTGGACTGGTGCGGTGTGGGTTTGCCAGGAAATAGAATTGGGCTGAACCACGTCCCCAACCCTCGAGTTCCCATATATGGGGCACCGCACACCCCAAACGACCCGTTAAAGTTTCAGAAAACAGTTAATTTTTTTTTCTCTTTTTTTTTTCCTTTTAGGTTTCCCTTTTTAGAAATTGAATTTTTCAAAAAGGTAAATCATTTTTCAAAAAAATATTTTTTGTTTTTGAAAATTAAATAACAAATATAAATCTGAGCATTTTTTAAAAAACTAAACTTTTCAAATTTCAACATTTTTTATCTGAATATTTTAAACCTTTTTTAAGTATTTGAATAACTTTCGGATTTGAACAATTTTGAATCTAAACATGAAAAAAAAGAAAAATAAAGAAGAAGGAGAAACGGCCACCGGCTGGGCCGGCCCATACCGCGCGCGGTAGGCACCGACCTGGTCGGTGTATAGGTTTTCCCCCAATTCCCCTCTTGGTCCTCCCATGGCCATGGCAGATTGGTTGTCGTATGTTAAGCCTAGGTTCCCATGCCCCAACACCTCTACCACCGCCACCCTGAACAGCTATTGTCAACCACCATCATGCTAGACACCGTCCAGCAGTGGCGGATCTAGGATGAAATCGATGGGGTGACAAGCTAAAAAGGTATCCTATTAAGTTTTGCATTTAGCCATGGTTAGTACAACTATTAGTAGCTAACAAAAAGATTTATATTTTTGGCACCCCCACTAATAAGCCATCGATGTGCAACGACACCCGTCCTCGGTCTCTCGATCCCCTGATGGTCTGCTTCATAGTAGGGTTTCTTGCACTGCGCTGTTGACCTCCTCCGGCGAGGCGGCATGCTCACCGCCTCGTCCTCGGCACCAGTAAGACGGCAAAGATCACTAATTTGGCTGCAGTGTCTTGTGAAAACTCCAAACGAACTCAAGTTCCAAGTAGTGATTTGCTTCGGTTGTCAACTCTGTAACAAATATCCATGTTTAACCCCTCTGTGTTCTAGCCATTTTCCCACGGTATAGCCATGATTTAGAATTTTAAGCTATATATTATATATAGTTTATGAATCATGCCAGATGCCCACGCTATAGCAGTGATTTAGAATTTTAAGCTATACATTATATAGTTTATGAATCATGTTAGTTGCCCACGTAAGTATATGAGCTCGTTGTATCACTCTACTATGAATTTGAACTTAGCAGTACTATGTGGAGCAAGTCTAGGTTGCACATTTGTACTTCATGTTATCAAATTTGCACATATGAATCATGTCAGTTTATCAAATTTGTGCATATGAATCATGTTAGTATATTTAGAACCCTGGTAATTTTGTCCTGATTACTCTATCCATAATTAATTCTGTCTCGATCAGTGATCGCACCTATGGCTCGTGGCTTTCTTGGAGTGCTACTTAGTATTGTGTCATCCGAGTCAGCATTTAGTTGCAGGGCAAGAATTCTAGGAGATACACGGGCCTCTCTAAAACCGCATGCCTTGGAAGCTTTAGTTTGTGGAAAATATTGGCTTATTAAAGCCCTAAACAATGAAGGCATAATATATTTTATTTAGTTATGTTTATAAAACTAATTTTTGTGCTTACTATACATTTTTATGTGCAGGTCCAAGTATAGGGGAGCTCCAAGATCGGAGATCCAAGTTCAGGAGTCTATGGCCAGATTGTCTAATTTAGATGTTTTAGTTGGAAGCATTCAACTGATTACTCTAGCTACTGCCATCTATATTAATTTTAGATGTTTTTCTTTTGCCCATGTTTCCGTTGAATCTAGCTAGTATCATCTGTATCAATTTTAGATGTTCTGCTACTGCTCTGTTGAATCTAGCTACTGCCATCTGTGTCAATTTGCTAGACCAATATAATAATATAATACAAAATATTGTGATTTGTTCTAGAGTATTTTTGTTCCTAGCTCATGCATGATTAGCTGCTAGTAGATTTTTCTTGGTAACTAAGTGATGGCTGCTAATAGTAGTATTTGTGGGTCATTCGGTTGTAGAGTATCTGTGTAACCAGTAACATCACATGGCTACTACTGGTATAGTACCGGTGGGTCATTTTTTGAATACACATGTTGAATCCCATCAACCAAACAACCATGAAGAATACTGTTGTTGCATATCTTCTTTACATTTTCTATTAAAACAATCGAATACTATTGGTGCTGGATTTACCTTGCTATTTTATTTTTGTTAATTACTTGTGTACGCATCATGTAACTTCAGAACCAATTCCAAAGCAGATTGAACGAACTCAATGTTTTTCTTACATGAAAGCTCATGAATGCAGTAGACCAACGACAATGAAATGGTGATGATGAAGATTGAACTACCACTATTAGATATATTTTGTAAACTTCACAGTTTAGACACACGCGAGAGTGGAAATTGGGGGGTGGGGGTATCAGGTGGTACCAACGGTTCTGATCCCGTGTGATCCTAGTGTGTGTCCTTTTACAAGAAAACACTCGCAACCACAACTTATAATTTGCAATAAGGCCCTCCATAGTTGTTTGCCTTGAAAAATCAGGCCCGATAGTATGTCTCATGTTCTTGGACCTTCTTTGGTTCTTCCTATGCCATTTTTTTATGGAATCCTTCCTGTGCCACTTAGATTTGTTCACTGTTGCAAGAATTTTGGTGACAAAAAAATTGCGCATGTGATAAGGATTTGTTTCAGTTGCAGGGTATAAACATTTTAGCAAAAGTTAACATTTGTATAAGAGTTACAAGCAGCAACCCGCGAAAGTAGAAAGTTAGTTAAAACTATAGACTATAATTTTCTTAAAAAGTTACAACCAATCTAATCAATTTTGACTACAAAGTGGGATGGACCGGGTGCCAGAGACCTAATTTGTACCGACGGAGAGTTGAATAATCAAACTGCACAATTCCTTTAGAACACTGGTAATCTAGATATTTTAGAAAGAGCATTAATCTTCAATCCGTCTGCTAAAAATATCAATTAAGTATCGTGTCTCCAACACATGTGTGCTTTATGGTTTCAGAAACCATTGTATGGATGAATGGAGTATGGAACGTGTGGCATTAGCCACTAGGAGGCCAGTTCAAAGCTTGCATTCGGATTAGTTCTATAAATATCAACTAATACACAAGTTATATACTACAATATATCCATATTTCCAATACAACAAGACAACTGCTATCCCGCGGCGACAACAACTTCTGAATGGACATACATAGTGTATTCTTGTGCTTCGAAATTCTGCAGATAAAATGCACAAGTAATAAGATTACAATGAGAGAACGGTGAAGAAGTCCTTCAAAGTGAAAAAATCCTTCAATTTCCAGGAAATTATCTATGTGAGTTACAGAAATAATATAAATCTTTGGTAGCATGTATTATAAGCAGGCAAGTATCTTCTTTTAAATCAAAAAGAAGAATAACATGATGGTTTAAGTCTAGAGATCTATTCCTCTCCAGTATGTGCAGAAATTTAGTTGGATAGATTCTACATCAAGTTGCCACTATGCCATTTCTCTAGTACATGTGCTTGCCCTATTGTAAAATAACACTAACAGTAGTAAAGACTTGTTCACTCAAAATTCAGGCATGTAAGTTCCAGATTTGCAAGAGAGCATACTTGTAGATCATATTTTGATATCTGAACTGTTTTTCTCAACTACTATAGAGAAGTGATTGAGGATTTAACAAGATTAAGTTCACATCAAAAGTAACAAAAAAAATTGTAACATTACCGATTAAATGGGCTAAGCACATCGCTATACAGGTACCAATCACCTTTGTGTTTGCTTATCCAATTTGAGGAGCTCATGATCTCACATACACCCACCTTAGAAGATTGACGTCCTCGTCAATCAACCCCAAGCCAGTTATGTCTCCTCTTGGAACAAGTCTATGTGTCCAGTGCCGAGACATGTGCCATGTTGTGTGCCATGACGGTCCACATGTGTCATGCGCCCGCGAGGATCGTCTCTGATACCACTTATAATACCCTGGCCACCCCGAGCCCGATGGATGTTATCTCTAGTTGCTCTATATGATTTCTATGCTAGCCCCACCTATTTACACTAGTCCTTTCTGCGCAATTTTTCTTTACTCGTGCACACCTGAAAACAACTTCCCGGTCGGTTACTCATTCTCAAATTCCTCTATGCCAAACACACTTCACCTAGAGTTCCTTTGAAAATGAGCTTAGAAAAATAAGTTACAACTTGTTGGTATGGGTATCCTATAAATCCTATTAAGCCATGTACCGGGATCTCACATTGGTGCTCTTTAATGGTACACCATAGGAGGAGTTCCACCCCTCTCGAGGGAATCGACAGGGGGACCCATTTCACCCTTTTTTTGTTGTCAGCAGAAGACCTTTCGTGCATGCTCGATCAAGTAGAGATCAATCACCAGTGCTCTGGGGGGTTAAAGTGGCATCATCGGCTCCAACGTTAAACAACTTGCTCTTTGTCGATGATAGCCTGCTATTTTTTAAAGCTTCTAAGGAGGGTGTTGTGGAGATAAAAAACCTTCTAACCGAGTATGGCAATGCTCCGGGGTAGAGGGTAAATATGGACAAGTATTCAATAATTTTTAGTAAGGGTTGTCCAGAGATGCTTAGAGGAGAGATAAACAAGGAATTGGATTTCCAAAAGGGAACTCTTAATGAGAAATATCTTGGAATGTCTTCTAATGTAGGCAGGTCTAAGAGTGGCGCCTTCAATTATCTGAGGGACAAGGTTTGGAAGAAGGCCTTGGGCTGGCTAGAATAGCTGATGTCGGTTGGTGGCAAAGATATTTTGATCCATTCAGTTGCACAGGTAGTTCTAACCTTCTCTATGTCATGCTTAAAATTTCCAAAGCATTTATGTGAGCATATCAACTTCTTACTTCAGAAATTTTGGTGGGAAAGTATAAGGAGAAAAAACGAAGAGCAAGTTGGGTATCTTGGGAACAAATGACACATCCATAATCTGCTGGAGGATTGGGTTTTCGAGATATCGAGTTATTTAACGTCAATCTCCTAGCAAGGAAAGCTTGGTGGATTCTACAAGTTCCTCAATCGTTAAGTGCCAGGATTTTGAAATCGTTTTACTTTCCAAATGGCAATATACTTATGGCACGGCTGGGTTCTCACCCGCCAAGATAAGGAGATCGATCTTAGATGGGAGGGATGCTCTTCAGATTGGCCTTATTAGGCGAATTGGTGATGGTCGCTCCACGGATGTGTGGACAGATAATTGGCTACCAAGAAACGAGAGGTTGCGACCGATTGAACCTTGGAAGGATGATGCACCAAGATCGGTGAGTGACTACATAAATCATGCGGCGGCAGAATGGAACACGAGAAGTTTGATGGATTCTTCCTTCCCTTTGATTAATAAGTAATCCGCAATATTCCTCTATGCCATTGTGTGCATATCGACTTTTGGGCATGGAATTTTAAGCAGAGCGGCTTGTTTACAGCCAGGTCATACTATAGGGCGCTGGCATCCACCAAGCGGGTGCCTGAAGACTGGCTCAACAAGCAGGCGTTATCGTCAGATGTGGAAGCAGAAGAGAAATCATTGGTTAAGCTATGGAAAGTTGTGGTTACTTCAAAAATTCGCATCTTCCTCTATTGATTGGCAAATCAGTCTTTACCAACAGGGGACCTTCGCCATCACAAGAAAATGGAACGTCGGTGGCATGCACTTTTTGTGGCCGGGAAGACTCTTGGCGTCACTCTTTGATAGAGTGTAACTTAGCAAGATGCATATTGGTGCTTACATTGGCTGACATCACAAAGCATGTATCTATAGATGCGTAGCCCTCTGCTCGCTTGTGGTTGTTCTCGATGTTTGACACGATGAAGAAGGATGATTTAACTCACATGATCGTGACTTTGTGGGCAATATGACATGAGAGGCACAAACTGAGATATACCAGAGTCCAATGGCAATGTTAGCTTTCGTTAATGCGACTTAGAAGTGTTGAGGGCAAACCTCTAGGGTGGCCCGTTCTTTCACGATTCCCTTTCAAATCGAGGGTGGAGTGCGGGGGAAAGGAGGGAAGGATGAACACGACGAACACACGCACGAAGAACGCGATGAACACACACACGCAAAACCACGATAAACACCAATAGCTCACGCCGGCGGTGACCGGTCCGGCGCAATCCCTAGGATCGGCGTCGGGCGGAAGACTCTCTCTCGAACCGGCACGGCAAGATGGGAGACTCAGTGAGATCTTGATGTCTAGGCAAAGGGATGCCTAGGCCTTGTACAACACGGAGGCACGATGCAAACTCCAACGAGGTTTGGGGATATTGGTGCTCCTTAGTCAAGGAGCATGAGGCAAGAATTAGATAGATCCACAAAGGGGTTTCCACTAATTCCAATATCATGCCTCCGGTTTACAATGGAGGTGGGGGTCTATATATAGGCCAGCCACTTAAACAGGGGTACTTTAGGGATAAAAGAAAAGTTCTGGACGGACTAAGGGGTACATGGGCCGAAGGCCCAAAGGCCTTTTCATTTCTGGCGACAGTTGGACCGGAGACTCCGGTGTGGTGGACCAGAGACTCCGGTGTGGTGGACCGGAGACTCCGGTCTAGACCGGAGAATCTGGTGTAGTCTCCGGACCAGCCTCCGGAGGGGTCTTCAGATTGTCCCAGGGCCTGGTGTAGGGGGTCGAACCGGAGAGAGGGCCGGAGTCTCCGGTGTCTTCAGGCCGGAGACTTTGGCAGACCGGAGACTCCGGTCTGAGCAGCTCCAGCAGCGTTTGCTTCACGTTCTGCTCTTTGTTCTCCATCCTTGGGTGCTTGGTGATGTGTCGAAGCTTCGTACCTGACGATGCATAGGGTAGTTGCATGAAGTAGCACACCATCCAAGGAGGTATCAAATTGGCACGAGGAGAGGAGCGAGTTCACTTTAGCTTGAAGGAGTTTGGCTCGAGCACGAGTCATGGGTCCACTTGGGGGACTTGTTGGTGTAGATGTAGTAGCGTCCGTAGGACGGGCTGCATCAGCTCCCCCCCCTTGGGAAAGAGTCGTCCTCGACTCTTCACGGATATCATCTTGAACATCTCCATGGTAGGGTGAGAGATCCTTGACATTGAATGTATTGCTTGCAAGGCACTTGGAGGTCGGTATGTCGATGATGTAGGCGTTGTTGTTGATTATTTTGAGGACCTTGAAGGGACCATCTCCTCTTGGCTTGAGCTTGGAGTCACGTTCCTTGGGGAAGCGGTCTTTGCTTAGGTGTATCCACACAAGGTCACCTTCTTCAAAGATCATCTCCTTCTTGTCCTTGTTTAGCCTTGAAGTTTAGCGAAGGACTTGTTGTTCGATAGTAGCTCTTGTTTCTTCATGAAGTGTCTTCATAGCTTGTGCGCGTTTCTCGACGTCCATGTTTGTGCGCTCATGAAGAGGTAGTGGTAGGATGTCGAGCGCGGTGAGGGGCTCGAAACCATAGACGACCATGAATGGACTCAGCTTGGTTGTTGAGTGCTTGGCACAGTTGTAGGCAAACTCGGCGTGTGGGATGCATTCCTCCCAATCCTTCAAGTTCTTCTTGATCAACACACGAAGGAGAGTCCCGAGGCTTCGGTTGACAACTTCGGTTTGGACATCAGTTTGAGGATGCGATGCGGATGAAAAGAGGAGCTTGACGCGAGCTTGGCCATGAGTGTCTTCCATAAGTAGCTCATGAATTTGACGTCGCGGTCGGAGACGATTGTCATTGGCACACCGTGAAGATGGACGATGTCCCTGAAAAACAGATTTGCAACATGTGAAGCATCGTGGGTCTTATGGCACGGTATGAAGTGTGCCATTTTGGAAAAACGATCCACAACAACAAATATAGAATCATGACCATGCTTAGATCTAGGCAATCCTAACACGAAATCCATGCTAATGTCGGACCAAGGGGTATGAGGAATAGGCAATGGCATATAAAGACCATAAGGGTTAGCTTGCGACTTAGCTTGAACACATGTCGTGCATCGTTGAACGTAGCATTCCATGTCACGCTTCATCTTGGGCCAAAAGTAGTGATTGGAGAGCATGTCCAATGTCTTGTCACGGCCAAAGTGACCCATGAGGCCTCCACCATGAGATTCTTGGAGAAGAAAAATTTGAAGCGACGACTTCGGGATGCATAGCTTGTTTTGTTTAAATAGAAAGCCCTTATGCAAATAGAAATCATCAACTCCTTTGTCATTGGAGCACTTTGCAAAAATTGGTTCAAAAAACGGGTCGGAAGCATACAAAGATTTTATTTCCTCAAGACCCAACACGTTGATTTCAAGTTTCGTAAGAAGGCTTGTATGCTTGCGAGACAATGCGTTCGCAACTACATTATCTTTGCCATTATTATACTTGACAATGTACGAAAAAGAATCCATGAACTCAACCCACTTAGCGTGTCTCTTGCTCAAGTTAGCTTGGCCTTTTAGATATTTCAACGACTCGTGGTCGGAATGTATGATAAATTCTTTGGGCCAAAGGTAGTGTTGCCAAACTTGAAGGACACGAACTAAGGCAAAAAGCTCTTTGTCATAAATCGGATAGTTAAGGCGAGCACCATCAAGTTTCTCACTATGGTAGGCTATATGACGTCCGTTTTGCATAAGGACTCCTCCAATGCCAATACCACTAGTGATGACCCACAAGTATAGGGGGTGTATTGCAGTATTTTCGATAAGTAAGAGTGTCGAACCCAACGAGGAGCAGAAGATGCTGGCTAGTGGTATGGATCAGGAATTCTCTGCAAATACTTAGCAAACGGATTTTTAGGGGTTTTCGATAAAGCAAGTAAACAAAGTACGAGTAAATAAAAGACAGTAGGAATAAATGCAGCAAGTGGCCCAATCCTTTATACAGCAAAGGACAAGCCGGTTGTATTACTTAAGATGACTAAACGTTCTCGAGGACACATGAGAAGACTGTCAAGTGCTTTTGATTCATATAGTTGATTAATCTTCTTTAGCTTGCTAAGTGTTGTGTGGGTGAACCTGTGCTAATGTACCGCCCCATCCAAGACTAATACATACTTGTGATTATACCCCTTGCAAACATCTGTAAGTACAAGAAAATAATTAAGGTAGAAACCTAACCACAACTTTAAACTCTAAGACCCTTACGTCCCTTGTGCAATGGTTTCCTAATGGGGGTTCAGGTTTCTGTCACTCCGGCAACCCCTACGATTAGTAGCCAAATACACAATGCATTCCCCTAGGCCCATATAGGTGAAGTGTCATGTAGTCGACGTTCACATGACACCACTAGAAGAAGTACACCACAACTTAAATAACAATCTATTGAATCTTTCTCAACGCAACTCCACTACTAACAACAAGACTTCTCCCATGTCCTCAAGAACAAAACGAACTACTCACAAGACATCATATGGATCATGATCAGAGATGTAATAATGATGTATAACAATCTGAACATAAACAATAATTCAATGGTTCACTCAATAGTATCAACTACAAAGAGTAATCAACACCGGGAAAGTTTCCCCTATGAACTATGCAAGATTCAATGCAATTGTTATAGCAATATGGAGATGGTGATGAGGGTGCTGATGGGGATGATGGTGGTGATGATGATGATGATCCCGATGAAGTCCAGCTTGATGGTGGTGTTGATGGCGACGATCTCCCCTCTCCGGGAAGGAATTCCCCCGGCAGAAAGATGTCTGCCGGAGAGATCTTTCTCTCTTGGTGTTTTCCGCCCCGCAGAGGCGGCAGAATCTTTCTGTGGTCGCTCTCCGAGTCTTAGGGTTTCGGGAGGATGATATACGCCAGAGGGGAGAGGCTGGAGTGGGCCAGGGTGGCCACACCACCTCCTGGCGCGGCCTAGGGCTGCCCGCGCCATGGGGTAGTGTGGACCCCATGTGGCCCATCTCCACTCCGTCTTCTGGCATCCTTAGTCTTCTGGAAAAATAGGATTTTCCGTATATTTTCCCGGATTTTCTGATCTTCGCGAATTTTGCCTCCGAACGACACATTTTACATCAGAATCTTGACTGCAGCGGTCCATGCTCCAAAAGTCATCAACCATGCAAAAATAGATGAAATAACATAAGTATCACCTCTCAATATGAAATATATCAATAGTGAATTAAGACATAGAATAGTGATGCAAAATGGACGTATCAACTCCCCCCAAGCTTAGACTTCGCTTGTCCCCAAGCGAAACTGAGCTCAATAAACATGGCCTCAGGTTTATGGAGTGAAGAGTCGATAAAAGAATACGGACAAGAAGCATCACATTCATCAAATACATAGATCATAATAGAAGACAACTCACTATTATATAACTCAACTTGTAATAAGTAAAGGAAACACAATAAAGATACATAAAGTAAATCATAATTGGTAATGGCAAACTTAGCTCTTGGTCGAAGAATAGTTGATAATTTGCTAGAGTTCACAAATAACTGGTTTTTCAATGATAGCTTTCAAAGTAGTAAACATCAAGATAAGAGCAATGTGCAAAACAAGGAACATAAGAAACATGATTGAATAAATCATCATATGAATGAATGCAACACAACAACTCAAAATACTTGCTGAGATAGAAGGAAGTAGGTTTACTGACTCAACTACAAAGTAAAAGAAAGGGCCCTTCGCAAAGGGAAGCAGGGATTGCAAGTCTCATAAAGAGCTCCCAAAAATTATGATACTTACTAGCTTTCAGCTCTCATTGCCCCTATCATAGGCATCTTTTGGTGGTTAAGGTTAAAGTGACACAACTAAGAGGATATGCTTGACAAGTTATAAATTGAAGTCCCATGCCCCTTACTTACAAGTACCGAACCTCATGCTACTCAACTTCAGTCATGAGCAAGCTCTTGTCATTGTAAATACATGTGTATCATTGAGAACCGCCAACGGGGTACCCCTTTACCTTTGCTTATGGATCCTGGCGGTGTGAAATAAAAGTGGAACTTGTAAGATCATAGAGTTTGTATGTATGTTAGAGAAACGCCTGGGCCGCTAGCCTAAGCATGCCTAATCATGGTGGAAACTTGCAGCATAACCATAATGAGCATTCTATGAAGCATCCTCGATAAAAATCTATGCACATAGTAAATAAAAAGATCGCCGAGATGCTCATTGTCTGCTTGCCTTGTATTTTGATTATGGGATAGCTCCCGTGTCATGTGCAAGGGGTACCCTGTTGGCGGTTCTCTATGATACGTATATACTTACAATGACAAGAGCTTACTTGTGACTGAAGTTGAGTAGCATGAGGATCGGTCTTCGTAAGTAAGGGGCATGAGACTTCGATTTATAACTTGTCAAGCATATCCTCTTAGTTGTGTCACTTTCACCTTAACCACATTAAAGATGCTTATGATAGGGGCAATGAGAGCTCAAAGCTAATGAGTACCATACTTTCAGCATTTGGAATTCTTTCAAAATTATTCAATACCTTTTTCTTCTACTTGTTGAGTCTCCACATATTCTTTGAGCACCTTCTTGAGAGCATAGTTGTCATTCTTTGTGTTTGTTACATTACTTGATTATTTGTGTTATGACTTTGATGCTTGTATCTTTGATATCTTTACTTCTAGTCATCACTTGAACTTCAGAGGTGCCTTGGCATTCATAATCAAAGGCAAGCGAGATACCACTCTATCACACCTTTCTATGAGCATTGTAATGTTGCTTATGTTTATGCTTCATGCTACTTATTATTCTTGAGTTGGAATCTCTTCATAGCTTGCAATGACTATTAAGTAGACTCAGTTGCATATTCTTTATTATGAACTGTCTAAGTAGTTGATCACATTGCTGAGAATATTTACATCATATGAAGCAAATGTGTTCGTGAAAGTTCTTTTATCGCACTCAGTTTTCAACTGAATTGCTTGAGGACAAGCAATAAGCTAAGCTTGGGGGGAGTTGATACGTCCAAAACGTATCTACTTTCCCGAACACTTTTGCTATTGTTTCTCCTCTATACTTGTGTGATTTGGATGCAACTAATGCGAACTGACGCTGTTTTCAGCAGAATTGCCTTGGTGTCTACTTTTTGTGCAGAAAATCAACTACCAGGAAAAATCTCGGAAAATATGCCAAAAATCCTATTTCACCCAAAGACTCCAGGAGCCAGAATACGAGACGGAGAAGAGCCCTGGGGTGGCCACACCACCGGGTGGTGCGGGCCAGGCCAGGCCGTGCCAGGGGGTGGTGTTGGCCCCCAGGCACCCCCTCGGCCTCTCTCTTCGCCTATAAGGAGCCTTCTGACCTAAAAACTTCGGGGGGGTTCGACGTTTTTCCAGAAGGAGTTTCGCTCCGCCGCCACCACCAGATTCCACGAAACAGCACCAGAAACTCCGTTCTGGCACCCTGCCAGGACGGGGAATTGGAGGAGATCATCGCCATCATCATCACCATCGCTTCTCCATCGACCATCCATGTTTCCCCCATCTATGAGTGAGTAATCCCCCGCTGTAGGCTATGGGGATGGTAGGGATTGGATGAGATCGTTCATGTAATGGCATCAGATTGTTAGGGCATGGTGCCTAGTATCTTTTATTTGTGCTTTATGACTTTGTTGTTACTTGTTGTGCTTAATGCTTGTCACTAGGGCCTGAGTGCCATGATTTCAGATTTGAACATGTTATTGATTCATTATGATAGTATTGTTCTTGGTCTTATCTGCAAGTTGTATACACACGTCGTTGTCCAGAACCTATGGTCCCGAAGTGACAGAAATCGGGATAACCGGAAGGGAAAGGCTTTGATGTGAGGATCACATGTGTTCACGGAGTGTTAATGCTTTGCTCCGATGCTCTATTAAAAGGAGGACCTTAATTGCCAGTAGTTCCCTAGAGGCCCCGCTGCAAACGGGCTGGCAGGACAAAAGATGTTGTGCAAGTTCTCATTGCGAGCACGTATGACTATATATGGAACACATGCCTAGGATTGTCTAGTACTTGGATGCTTTATCTTATTTATCTGCAATTGCCCTATGTTTTGATTGCTATGTGAATTGTCTTGTCCATGCAACGCCCGTCCATCCATCCCTATGCCTACCGCACTCGAATCCCATTGTTTACTGCTTTCGTTACTACTGTCTTTGCTTTGCTACTGCTGTTACTTTGCTATTCCTACTACAAAACTGTTGCTACTGATAAACTCCTATGAGCAAGATTGTTTCCAGGTGCAGCTGAATTGACAACTCAGTTGTTAAGGCTGATAAATATTCTTTGGCTCCCCTTGTGTCGAATCAATAAATTGGGTTTCACTTCCCTCGAAAATACTGCGATACACCCCCTATACTTGTGAGTCATCACCGGGGAGTCAAGGACATCTTCACAAGGGGAGTCCCTCATAACCAATCTCTTTAATTTGTTGTTTTTGTTTTGGTTAGTTTTATTTTTGCTTTGTTTGCTTGCCTTCTTTTCAAAAAACAAAAAAAAAATTAGTTTTACAAGTTTGCTGTCTTATTTGAAAAACACAAAAAAATTAGTTCCTATCCTAAGTTGTCACCCCTTCCTTAGCTCACCATGCTGACCCCCAAATTCACCCTGAAAGACCTTCCAATTGGTAGTGGTTCTATAATTGGGAAAGATAACATTGAAAAATTCTTTAATCATGTTAGTAAGCATGAAGATACCGAGGATAGATCCCTTGTAAACTTGCTCCAAACTATGAGATTGCTGCAGCTTCTTTAATTCACATGTTAGAAGCTAGGTTTGTTAACCTCAACCCTTTAATGCAAGTAATGTTTCTCAAGCTTAAAAGAATTGAAGACCCTAAAAAGAGGGATTTTATTCTAGAAACATTGTTTAAGGAGTTCTATGATGTTGCCAAGGAAGCTAGAAAGGTCTTTGAACGTTTCAATATGCTAGGCTCATGTGTAGATGTTGTTGGTACACGAGAAAAGATGAACTAAACCGAACCTAATGGGGAGGAACCTAAGATACCAATACCCTTTAAACTAGTAGCAATACATGATGCCATAGAAAAGAATCTTGATTGGATTGTTCCTGCAAACCCTTTTGATGAGAGTAGTAAACCTAAGAGCATTGAGAGAGGATCCTCTAGAACTTATTTGGATGATATACCTTGCCTTGTTGAAAATATTTCTGGTATTGATCTTAATGCTCCTTCATTTGAGAATACTTGATTCTTTTTCTTGCTTCTAATGCCTAACTTAAAGGCGTTAAAGAAAAGTACTTATTTGAGATAACCCAAAAGTTTTAGATGAGTCTTGTAAGTTATTACCTCTGTAATAACCTCTCCTTATCCTTTTTATTTGCTTTTTGTGCCAAGAGTAACCTCTAATGAGAGAGAAGTAATGATTGGGAAAGTTGCTGTCCCGAAACAGATTTTTGTGCTTCACCGTAAAAATTCGTGAGAGAGCTCTGTATGTAAAATTGAGCTGTAATTTTTTGTTATTCTGCCCCCGGTTGTTATCTAACTTTAGTTAGTTCAACACTTTTTAATTTGATCAATAGAAGGTCTTCGAAAAAATTCGTCTATACCTGCTGGTCTGTTTTGACAGATTTCTGCCATTTTCTGCATTTGCTTCTTGTTAGTTCCTTCTTGACTTCTTTTGGGGAATTGAGATTTTTTTGGGAAGTGATACAGTAGCTAGTGTTCTAATGGAAGTTTATTTGGTGTTATAACTGAACCTTAAGACTTATTTATCTTAAGTGCACTAATGTTGCTAATAAAGATTGTGTGAAGTTTTGTATGAAGGAAAAATTTCAGGTGTATGGAAGGAATGAGTAATGAGATGAAGGATGGACTAAAGCTCAAGCTTGGGGATGCCACACGTGTCACCCCAAGAAATATCCAAGAAGTAAAATCGTCAAAGCTTGGGGATGCCCAAGGCATCCCCTTCTTCATCAATAAAAATCCCAGGTTTCTTTCAAACGCTTCATTTTTATTGTTTCATGCATAGTTCTGTTGTTCTTGGAGCGTCTTCTTTTTCGTTTTCGTTTTGGTTTTTTAGTTTGCTTAGTTTTATGAATAAATTGGTTGGACCCCCCTCTTTCATACATTGGTTTGCAAATAGTTTGGTTTCGTTTGGAAAAGAGTAGGAAAGTTCATACTTATATGGTAAAAAAGCTCGTTTTTGACTGTGGCCTATGCTTTGTCATGCCATGCTTGATATTGTTTTGGCTTTATGCTTAGTATTATTTGCTGTAGCTTGACTTGTTATAAACAATTGAGATTGCTTAATGTTCCTTGGATGAATCATGTGTTGTTTTAGCATATTAAAGCATAGTATAGTGGTATTCTCCTTTGATGCTTTATTTGGGTTGACTTGGCGCATGCTCACACCATGTTATGACTATCTCAAGTCACCATAGCCTTTATGATCCTTTAGTTATCAATTTGTAGTATCACTTTATGCTTTGATCAATGATGTTTTGTCGCTCTGCATGATTATGGCCATTATTGCTCTCTTAGTTTGTCGCTCCCAATCTTTTGCTAGCCTCCACAACCAAGTATGAGTTCCACTCATGCATCCAACTCCCTAAACCAAGTTATTCCAAATAGTCCACCATACCTACCTACTAGCTTATGCTATTCCAAGTATATTCATGCTTTTGTTTACCTTCCAAATTAAACTTGTTATGAGAAAACTAGTGATTAAAGCTCTCACGAACTTGATGGCACACTTTACTTTTTTGCATCTAATAAACTTGAACCATTGGGTCCTTCTTTGTTGTGTATATGCTTGCGCTTTATAAGTTGAAATTAGCAGAACCATGTATCATGGGGAACGCTTTCAACATAGCACTTGTACTTTGTACCCCGTTGATATCATGTTCTTTTGCTTACGGATCCCGGCGGTGTGAAATAAAAGTGGAACTTGTAAGATCATGGAGTTTGTATGTGTGTTAGAGAAACGCCTGGTCCGCTAGCCTAAGCCATGCCTAATCATGGTGGAAACTTGCAGCATCACCATAGTGATCACTCTATGAAGCATCCTCAATAAAAACCTATGCAAATAGCAAATAAAAAGACCGCTAAGATGCTCATTGTCTGCTTGCCTTGTCATTTTGATTATGGGAAAGCTCCCGTATCATGTGCAAGGGGTACCCCGTTGGCGGTTCTTAATGATACACATATACTTACAATGACAAGAGCTTACTCGTGACTGAAGTTGAGTAGCATGAGGATCGGTCTTCGTAAGTAAGGGGCATGAGATTTCGATTTATAACTTGTCAAGCATATCCTCTTAGTTGTGTCACTTTAACCTTAATCACCTTAAAGATGCTTATGATAGGGGCAATGAGAGCTGAAAGCTATAAGTACCATAATTTTTGGAAGCTCTTTATGAGACTTGAATCCCTACTTCCTTTTACAAAGGCTTTTCTTCCACCATTATATTGAGTCTCCACCTTCTATCTTTATGCACCTACTTTGAGAGCATAGTGGCCATTCTTAGTTCTATGTGCATTGTCCCAAGACTAGTTGATTGATGCATACTTTGATATTGCTTGTTTTAAACTATTGTATCTAGTCACTCTTATGAACTTTGAAGGTGTCCTATGCATTTATATTTGCTACTCTATTGAGGGACAAGCTGAATACTATTATGCTATGTTTTCTTTATGTGAAACAAACTAACGTCCTGCAAAGCATTGTTATTCATGAATCTTTTGTTTGTGTTTTTTCATGTTGCATCATAGTTTCTTTGCTCATTGCTAGAACCTTGTCTTTCATGCTATGATTGAAGTACTATGATCCCAGCTTTGAATGTTTTACAAATACTTTGATCAAGTCTTTGATGGTGCATGTCACCTCAAAAATTATTCTTTCTTTTTATCACTTACCTACTCGAGGACGAGCAGGAGTTAAGCTTGGGGATGTTGATACATTGCAAATGTATCTATAATTTTTGATGTTCCATGCTTGGTTTTATCCACTTTCTTGTGTTTTGTTCCAACTTTGGAGTACTTTTCTTATGATTTCTTGGACTAACCTATTAACAAGAGCCACAGTGCCAGCTGCCTGTTTTCTGCTGTTTTTGGTTCCAGGAAAGTCGGAAAATGAATATTTTCGGAATTGGACGGGACAAAAGCCAAAGTGCCTATTTTTCCGGATGTCATCAAGTGCCAGAATACGAGACGGAGAGGGACCAGGGGGCCACCACACCACCTAGTCGCGCGGCCCAGCCTAGCCCGCGCCAGGGGGTGGTGAGGCCAGCCCTGGCACCCCCTTGGCCTCCCCTTCCGACTATAAGATGCCCTCGGGACGTAAACCCTAAGGACCCTATCAAAAATCCACGAAAGCATCGGTAGCCACCGTCATCTCCATCCCTAGACCGGGACGGATCAGAAGCTCTTCCCGGCACCCTGCCGGAGAGGGGAATTCACCCTGAGGCGTTCTTCATCACCATGCAAGCCTCCGGTGTGATGCGTGAGTAGTTCATCCTTGGACTACGGATCCATGTAGTAGCTATATGGCTGGTTCTCCTCCTTTGTGCTTTCATGTTTAGACCTTGTGAGCTCCGTTCATGATCAAGTTCATCTATTTGTAATTCTGCATGTTGTGTTTGCGGGGATCCGATGGATATTGAGATGCTATTTCAGATTGATTATTGATTCTATCATGTCTTTGTTATTTGAGATCTTGCATGCTTTCCGTTGTTAGTAGCTATCTTGGCCAAGTAGATGCTAGCAGCTCCAAGAGTTAGTATTTATGCTCGATATTGGGTTCATGCCTCTGGTAATCTGGGGAAGTGACAGAAATCTCTAAGGTACTAGATGTGCTGTTGCTACTAGGGAGAAAACAACAATCCTTTGTTCATGGAACAATCGTATTGTTTACTTTACACGCAGTTCATAAAGCAATAATCTGTTGCTTGCAACTTAATACTGGAGGGGGTTCAGATGATAACCTAAAGGTGGATTATTAGTCATAGATGCAGTTGGATGGCGGTCTATGTATTATGTTGTAATGCCCAATCAAGTCTCAAAGGAGTCAAGATGATTAGTATATGCATGTATTGCTTTCTCGGTGTTTGTCAATTGCCCCGCTGTAATTTGTTCAGCCAGCATGTTATCTGTCTTAAGGAGAGCCACCTCTAGTGAACTATGGATCCCGGTCCTTTTTCTTTACATACAATCTACAATCTTTTACTGCTTTGTGTTTACTTTCTGCAAACTTTTACTTATTTCCATTTGATACGTTTAATCCTTTGTTTTCCACAAAACACGGTGAGATTGACAACCTCATCGCAAGTTGGGAACAAAGTTCTGTGGTTGTGTTGTGCAGGTCTCCACATTGCTACTAGCACCGGTAGTGCGCCCTGCCAAAGCTCAGCTAGTAACACCTTTGAGATGTTTCCTTGCTCCTACTGGTTCGATTAAACCTTGGTTTCATAACTGAGGGAAACTTCCTGCTGTGCTCATCATACCTTCCTCTTGGGGTTCCTAACGAGCTCTACATCAACACCGCCATCAGGCAATTTTCTGGGCACCGTGCATTGAGCCATCAGGGCCTTGAACCTCTTTAATCCGAACCTCCCCACCTTTGTGCAATAACTCCTTGGGATGAATCTTCAATTCTCTTTTGTATGGGTTGATGATATCTTCCAAGGAATCTCCCTTAGCTGATCCAGTGGAAGACATTGAGGCTAAAAATCTGAGATTTTACCTGGCAGAAACAGATCGAAACAAAAACACGACGAAAACATGACCGAGGGGTTATATATTACAAAGTTTCATATCAAAAGGGAGGTACTGGGTGAAAACGGGTCGGAGGCGGAGTCTGGGGTGGCCTCACCACCTGGTGGCGCGACCAAGGGTGGGCCCGTGCCACAGGGTGGTGTGAGCTACCCCGGCTCCGGTTCCGTCCCTTTTTCGCTTCATAACTTTCCTTATCGACTGAAAACTGCAAAAATATAGTTGTACTGTATTTTCGCGGAACTTTTCTTACCAGAACTGTTACCTATTTGAAAACAGACTCTGCAGGTCTCTGAATTTGGTCCTCGATGAATTTCTCCGGAGTTATAACTTGAAAGGCATCAACATCTTCATTGTAAGAATCTCCAGCAATATAGTGTTTGAGTCGCTGTCCATTCACTACTTGTGTAGTATTATCTTTTAGAGAAGAAATTTTTATTGCTCCTGAACGGTATACTTATTCAATGATGAAAGGTCCTTCCCATTTTGATAGTAGCTTACCTGCAAAAAATCTGAGACGAGACCTATACAATAGAACTTTCTCACCAACATGAAATTATCTCTTAAGTGTTCGCTTGTCATGCCATCTTTTAACTTTTTCCTTAAAGAGCCTAGCATTCTCATAGGTTTCACTCCTCCATTCATCTAAAGAACTTAAGTCAAATAATCTTTTCTCACCAGCGAGCTTACAATCTCTATTTAGTTCTTTCACTGCCCAGTAAGCTTTGTGTTCTAATTCTAAGGGTAGCTGGCAAGCTTTCCCATAAACCATTTTATAAGGAGACATTCCCATGGGATTTTTGTTAGCAGTTCTATAAGCCCATAAAGCATCATTCAACTTCTTAGCCCAGTTTTTTCTAGACCTATTAACAGTCTTTTGCAAGATAGATTTAATTTCTCTATTTGATAACTCTACTTGCCCGCTGGTTTGGGGGTGATAAGCTGAAGCAATTCTATGATTAACATCATATTTAGCAAGGGTCTTCCTAAAACCACCATGAATGAAATGAGAACCCCCATCAGTCATGAGATACCTAGGCACCCCAAACCTAGGAAAGATAATATCCTTAAGCATTTTTAGAGAAGTCTCCCCGTCAGCACTCTTTGTAGGAATGGCTTCTACCCACTTAGTAACATAATCAACGGCAACAAGAATATGAGTGTAGCCTTTCGAAGGAGGGAAAGGACCCATAAAGTCAAATCCCCAACAATCAAAAGGTTCAATAACTAGAGAGTAGTTCATAGGCATTTCATTGCGTCTAGAAATATTACCAACACGCTGACATTCATCACAAGATAAAATAAATTTTCTTGCATCTTTAAAAAGGGTAGGCCAGTAGAAACCTGATTGTAGTACCTTTTGTGCAGTTCTATCTCCTGCACGATGTCCTCCATAGGCACTACCATGACATTTACGCAATATCTCCTTTTGTTCATATTCTGGAACACATCTTCGCATAATACCATCCAGTCCTTCTTTGTATAAGTGTGGGTCATCCCAAAAATAATGCCTCAAATCATAGAAGAACTTTCTTCTTTGCTGGGCTGTAAAAGTTGGAGGCAAATACTTGGAGACAATAAAGTTAGCATAATCAGCATACCAAGGGCTTCCTTGCGAGCTCACGCCTACTGCAGCTAACTGTTCATTTGGGAAACTATCATTAACAGGCATAGGGTCAAAAGAGATGTTTTCCAAATGAGATAAATTATTAGCTATAGGGTTTTCAGCACCCTTCCTATCTACTATATGTAGATCAAACTCTTGTAAAAGCAGTACCCATCTAATAAGCCTAGGCTTAGCGTCCTTCTTCGTCATAAGATATTTAATAGCAGCATGATCAGTATGAATGGTTACTTTTGAGTCCACAATATAGGGCCTAAACTTATCACAGGCAAAAAAAAGCTGGAAATTCCTTTTCGGTAGTGGCATAATTCCTTTGAGCAGCGTCTAGAGTCTTACTAGCATAATGGATAACGTTTAACTTTTTATCGATACGTTGCCCAAGGACAGCCCCTACAACAAAATCACTAGCATCACACATTATTTCAAAGGGTAAACTCCAATCAGGTGGTTGAACAATAGGGGCTGTAGTTAAAGCCTTCTTAAGAGTTTCAAAAGCTTCCCTACAATCATCATCAAAAACGAAGGGTACATCTTTTTGAAGAAGATTAGTGAGAGGTTTTGATATCCTAGAGAAGTCTTTAATAAACCTCCTATAGAAACCAGCATGACCAAGGATACTACGAATACCTTTGATGTCTCTTGGACATGGCATCTTCTCAATTGCCTCAACCTTAGCTCTATCAACTTCTATGCCTCTTTCAGAAACTCTATGCCCAAGAACAATCCCTTCATTAACCATGAAGTGGCATTTCTCCCAATTAAGAACAAGATTAGTTTCTTCACATCTCTGCAAAACTTTATCAAGGTTGTGTAGACAATTATCAAAAGAAGTTCCATAGACAGAAAAGTCATCCATGAACACTTCTACAATTTCCTCACAAAAACCATGAAAGATAGCAGACATGCACCTTTGGAAAGTAGCAGGAGCATTACATAAACCAAAAGGCATACGTTTATATGCATAAGTTCCATAAGGGCAAGTAAAAGTAGTTTTTTCTTGATCTTGTTGTTTAACAGCAATTTGAGAGAAACCAGAATAACCATCAATAAAACAAAAATGGGTCTTTTTAGACAACCTTTCCAACATTTGATCAATAAAAGGAAGCGGGTAGTGATCTTTCTTAGTAACTTTATTGACTTTCCTAAAATCGATGCACATCCTATAGCCTACCACTATTCTTTGAGGAATAAGCTCATCATTATCATTAGGGACAATGGTAATACCTCCCTTTTTAGGAACACAATGAACATGACTAACCCATTCACTATCAGCAATAGGGTAAATAATACCAGCATCAAGGAGTTTCAATACCTCATTCCTTACCACTTCCTTCATCCTAGGATTTAAACGTCATTGGTGCTCTAGTACTGGCTTCGCATCTGGTTCTATGTTGATAGAATGCTGACATATAGTAGGTGAAATCCCTTTTAAATCATCTAGAGTATATCCCATAGCTCCTCGATGTTTCCTCAAAACTTCCAATAACCTTTCTTCTTCCTTCCCTGAAAGTTTAGCGCTAACAATAACAGGATATATCTTTTTATCATCAATATAAGCATATTTAAGATCATCAGGGAGAGGTTTTAGATCTAAAACCAGATCCTTTTTCGGTGGCATCGTGGACAGGCAAGTCGTGCTTAAGCATCATAGGTTGATCACGGAGAATCCTGTCAATCTCATTCCTTTCTTCCATGAAGATTTCACTTTCATGATCTTCCATAAATTGTTGCAAAGCATTGTTAGGAGCAAGAGAAATAGAAGCAAGTTGTTCAACCCTAAAATCTTCATTATGGGTTTCCTCTTCGCAAGGTTCTTTAGCAAATTTCAAAAAATTAAACTCATAAGATTCCCCATCAAACTTAGTCAAGATTTTCTCCCTCTTGCAACCAATAATAACTCCACAAGTACTCAAGAAAGGTCTACCAAAAATGATAGGGTAGGTTTTACTAGCAGCCGAACCAAGTACTAGAAAATCAGCAGGGTACTTAATCTTACCACAAAGAACTTCCACGTCTCATACAATACCAATTGGAGAGATGGTCTCTCTATTAGCAAGGTGAATAACCACATCAATCTCTTCCAACTCGCAAGGACTGATTTCATGCATAATTTCTCTGTAAAGCTCATAAGGAATAGCACTGGAACTTGCACCAATATCACATAAACCATAATAGCAATGATCACCAATTCTAACAGAAAGCACAGGAACACTAGCCTTTTTAGTTCTATTGGGATGTGAAACAATATTAGAAGCATCCTCACAAAATACTATGTGCCCGTCTTCTACGCTTTTAGTGACAAGGTCTTTCACAATTGCTACCACAGGTTTAATGTTTATTTGTTCATCAGGTTTTACAGTTCTTTTTTCACATTTGGTGATTACATTAGTTATCATAGGATGGTCCTTTACCTTTTCGGGGAAGGGAATCTTCTCGATATAAGGTTCGGGTAAGATGGGGTCAATAATGCAATACTCAGCACTTCCAATAGGAGCATATGCAACAATATCTTTGTAAGGTGCATGGTATTTGTTCCATCCCCTTTTTGGAATTTTGATATAGGAAGCAAAAGCTCTAAAGCAATTCATAATAACTTGCAAATCAAGACCATAAATATTACTAATATTTTGAAAGTCATCCGTTCCCATAAAAGATTCAATGCATTCATAATCATAATTTATACCTGACTTTCTACCTTTGTCATTCTCCCAAGCTTCAGCATTGTCTTGAATACGGTCTAGAAGGTCCCATTTAGCTTCTTCTTCCATGCGAGTGAATGATCTAGCACAAGAAGCATCCAATAAATCTTTATCATGTAGAGGGAGCCTTGCATAAAAGTTGTTGATAATAATATTGTTGGGGAGCTCATGAATGGGACATTTGAGCATTAGTAACTTCAATCTCCCCCCAAGCTTGAGTTGTACTCTCTCCATCAAGAGGCCAAACGTTGTATATTTGATTCCGATCTTTATGAATCTCACTAGGAGGATAAAACTTTGAATAAAAGAGAGGCACTATTTCCTCCCATTCTAGAGCTTGACCATTCTTCAGCAGCTTATACCATTCCTCAGCTCTTCCTTTCAGTGATAATGAGAATAACTTCTTCTTAACTTGATCTGTAGTAATACCTGCACACCTGAACAACCCGCATAATTCATGTATAAAGAGTAAATGATCACCGGGATGGACAGTTCCATCCCCAACATAGTAGTTATCCATAACACGATCAATAATTCTTGTAGGTATTTTGAAAACATCATTCTCACCAGGTGGTGGCTTATAAACTACCTTAGCAATGGTAGTAGCATTACCAAATAAGAAACTCAGCGAATTATCCATAACGAAAATAAAGCAACTAACAGAAGTAAACAATACTCATAGTAGAAGTTTCCTTTACCAGTTCCACTCTCCAATAGCGCTTCACTCCCCGGCAACGGCGCCAGGAAATAGTCTTGATGACCCACAAGTATAGGGGGTGTATCGCAGTATTTTTGATAAGTAAGAGTGTCGAACCCAACGAGGAGCAGAAGGTGCTGGCTAGTGGTATGGATCAAGAATTCTCTGCAAATACTTAGCAAACGGATTTTTAGGGGTTTTCGATAAAGCAAGTAAACAAAGTACGAGTAAATAAAAGACAGTAGGAATAAATGCAACAAGTGGCCCAATCCTTTATGCAGCAAAGGACAAGCCGGTTGTATTACTTAAGATGACCAAACGTTCTCGAGGACACATGGGAAGACTGTCAAGTGCTTTCGCTTCATATAGTTGATTAATGTTCTTTAGCTTGCTAAGTGTTGTGTGGGTGAACCTGTGCTAATGTACCGCCCCATCCAAGACTAATACATACTTGTGATTATACCCCTTGCAAACATCCGTAAGTACAAGAAAGTAATTAAGGTAGAAACCTAACCACAACTTTAAACTCTAAGACCCTTACGTCCCTTGTGCAATGGTTTCCTAACGAGGGTTCAGGTTTCTGTCACTCCGGCAACCCCTACGATTAGTAGCCAAATACACAATGCATTCCCCTAGGCCCATATAGGTGAAGTGTCATGTAGTCGACGTTCACATGACACCACTAGAAGAAGTACACCACAACTTAAATAACAATCTATTGAATCTTTCTCAACGCAACTCCACTACTAACAACAAGACTTCTCCCATGTCCTCAAGAACAAAACGAACTACTCACAAGACATCATATGGATCATGATCAGAGATGGAATAATGATGTATAACAATCTGAACATAAACAATAATTCAATGGTTCACTCAATAGCATCAACTACAAAGAGTAATCAACACCGGGAAAGTTTCCCCTATGAACTATGCAAGATTCAACGCAATTGTTACAGCAATATGGAGATGGTGATGAGGGTGCTGATGGTGATGATGGTGGTGGTGATGATGATGATCCCAATGAAGTCCAGCTTGATGGTGGTGTTGATGGCGACGATCTCCCCTCTCCGGGAAGGAATTCCCTCGGCAGAAATCTGTCTGCCGGAGAGATCTTTCTCTCTCGGTGTTTTCCGCCCCGCAGAGGCGGCGGAATCTTTCTGTGGTCGCTCTCAGAGTCTTAGGGTTTCGGGAGGATGATATACGCCAGAGGGGAGAGGATGGAGTGGGCCAGGGTGGCCACACCACCTCCTGGCGCGGCCTAGGGCTGCCCGCGCCATGGGGTGGTGTGGGCCCCCTGTGGCCCATCTCCACTCCGTCTTCTGGCATCCTTAATCTTCTGGAAAAATTGGATTTTCCGTATATTTTTCCTGGATTTTCTGATCTTCGCGAATTTTGCCTCCAAACAACACATTTTCCATCAGAACCCTGACTGCAGCGGTCCATGCTCCAAAAGTCATCAACCAAGCAAAAATAGATGAAATAACATAAGTATCACCTCTCAATATGAAATATATCAATGAATAATAGTGAATTAAGACATAGAATAGTGATGCAAAATGGACGTATCAACTAGCATCACACTCGATCTCAAAAGTTTTTGTGAAATCCGGTAAAGCAAGAAGAGGTGCTTCAGTGAGCCTCTTTTTAAGTTCATCAAAAGCTTTTTGTTGTGCTTTGCCCCACACGAAGGTGACATTCTTTTTGGTCAATTCGTTAAGGGGACAAGCAATGGTTGAAAAGTCTTTCACAAAGCGATGATAGAAACCGGCCAACCCATGAAAACTTCGGAGTTCACTCACATTTGTTGGTATGGGCCAATCTCGTATGTCCTTTACCTTGGAAACATGAACTTCAATTCCCTTCGAAGAAACGACAAATCCAAGAAAAATAAACTTGTCTTTAGCAAAAGTGCACTTGGGAAGATTAGCATAAAGCTTTTCATGTCGAAGGATTTGCAAAACTTCCTTGACATGTGTTATATGGTCCTCAAGTGATTTGCTATAAACAAGAATATCATCGAAATAGACAACACCACTTTTTCCAATGAGAGAACACAAGATGTGATTCATAAGGCGCATGAAGGTGGATGGGGCATTTGATAAACCAAAGGGCATAACCAACCATTCATAGAGACCAAGTTTGGTCTTGAAGGCAGTTTTCCACTCATCACCTTCAGCCATGCGTATTTGATGGTAACCACTACGAAGATCAATTTTCGAAAAAATAGTGGCTCCACACAACTCATCAAGCATGTCATTGAGACGTGGTATGGGATGTCGATAACGCACGGTGATAGCATTGATTGGACGGCAGTCCATGCATAATTGTAACGTATCATCCGTCTTTGGAACAAGAATCACGGGTACGGCACTTGGACTAGTGCTAACTTGGATCAAACCTTTAGAGACGAGTTGGTTGATTTGACGTTCGATCTCCTTTGTCTCCTCCGGGTTCGTGCGGTAAGCGGCGCGGTTGGGAAGTGGTGCATGATACATTGCAAATGTATCTATAATTTTTGATGTTCCATGCTTGGTTTTATCTACTTTCTTATGTTTTGTCCACACTTTGGAGTACTTTTCATATGATTTCTTGGACTAACCTATTAACAAGATGCCACAGTGCCAATTGCCTGTTTTCTGCTGTTTTTGGTTCTAGGAAGTCAGAAAATCAATATTCTCGGAATTGGACGGGACAAAAGCCAAAGTTCCTATTTTACCAGAAGACTCACGGAGCCAGAAGCAGAGACGGAGGAGGGCCAGGGCCTAGCCACACCATATGGTGGCGCGGGCTAGCCCTGGCCGCGCCACCGACCTTGCCTCCTTCGCCTATAAGAGCCTCCCGATACCAAAACCCTAAATCATCAAGCCTCCAGCCACGAAAAGTTCCGCAGCGCCGCCGCCACCGAAAAGGAGATTCAGGGGACAGAAAGTCTCTGTTTTGGCACCCTGCCGGGACGGGGAAGTGCCCCCGAAGCCATCTCCATCGATCTCCACCACCATCTCCATCACCATTGCTGATTCCCATGATGAGGAGGGAGTAGTTCTCTCTCGAGGCTAAGGGTTCTACCGGTAGCTATGTGTTCATCTCTCTCTATGCAGGATCTTATTGAGATCATGAGCTTGTAATCTATAGATCTATTCTACTACTCAAGTGCTTTAATGAATCTCTGCTCTCCCCATGTGTGTGAAAGTGACAACATGCTCACTATGGTGGCACTTAGGCTAGAGATTACAAATACTTGTTATGAGTTATATTTGGAGTTGGATGTCTTTATGCAATTGTGGTGTTTGTTGGACTCATCTAGTGCTCAAGGTGACAGTGTGGGGTTTTCTAGATGGGAAAGGCTTACTTTGAGGTGTGCTGTTATAGCCCTACCATGGATTAGAGTGTCCAACCGGAGAGTAGTTCAGCGTAGTATCATGAAGATAATATATTTATATGAGAGTGTTCACTAGTGAAAGTATGATCCCTAGGCCTTGTTTCTAAGCACTGAAACACCGTTTTCTACTAGATCTGTTACATGTTTGCTTGCTACTATCTTTATTTCAGTTTGCCTTTAGTCTTTTCCACGCCATCAAGTTATTTTCTATCACCGTTACCACTTATAATTATCCATACCACTTGTATTTCACTATCTCTTCGCCGAACTAGTGTACCTATACACCTGACAAGTGTATTGGGTGTGTTGGGGACACAAGAGACTTCTTGTATCTTGATTGCAGGGTTGCTTGAGAGGGGATACCTTTGACCACTTCCTCCCTGCGTTCGATAAACCTTGGGTGATCCACTTAAGGGAAAACTTGCTGCTGTTCTACAAACATCTGTACTTGGAGGCCCAACAACTGTCTACAAGAATAGAAGCGTGTAGACATCAGTGCACCGGGGATGAGGTCAATGCGATGTTCGATGCCGCGAAGAGGAGGTAGTCCATGTGGAAGCTCTTCGGGAAACACATCCTTGAATTCCTGCAAAACATTCATCAAAGATGGAGGAACACTGGTTAATTCATTAGTTCCTTGCGCTAGTCCCTTGCAAAGGAGGACATAGTGCAAGATGGATGGGTTGTTCCAAACATCTCTCATCTCACTTTTGGTGGCAAGGAGAACACTCTTAGTTTTTCCACTCGAATTTGGCTTGTGGCTCTCACTCACTATGAGGTGGTTCTCTCTCTCACCGCTCTTCTCACAAGTAGGTGTTGTGCTTTGCGCCCTCGCTAAAGCCTTTGCATTGTCCGCAATTATTTGGCTAGGAGTCATCGGTTGCAAAACACATGTTTTGTTGAGCCATTTGAAGGTGTATATATTGGTGCGACCATCATGTTGAGCAGCCTTGTCAAATTGCCATGGTCGACCAAGAAGCATGTGGCAAACTGTCATAGGGACCACATCACACTCCACCGTATCTTTGTAAGGACCAATGGCGAAGGAGACCGATACGGTATGCTTGATCTTCACGGACCCTTGGTCATTTATCCATTGCACGTGGTAGGGGTGCTTGTGTGGATGGAGGGTGAGGTTGAGCTTCTCACACAACTCGGTGCTAGCAAGGTTGTGGTAACTCCCTCCATCAATGATCACCTTGATAGATTTGCCATTGATGCCGGCTCGTGTTTGGAAGATATTGGAGCGTTGGTCTTCATGCTCTTGTGCTTGAGTGGTCAAGATCCTTGCGACGACAAGCGATGGACTTGCGTCATGTTCACACATGAGGAGTTCTTGATCATCTTCCACTCGTTGCCTTGCCATTGCTTCCTTGACACGGGCATCAAACTCATCTTCATTCAAGTACTCTTCGTCGCCATTGTCATGGATGAACAATACTTTCTTGTTTCCACATTCGGCTAACTTGTGTCCTTTGCCTCCACACTTGTAGCATTCACCATTGAAAGGTGTATCACTCTTTGCTTGCTTGCCACTTGGGGGCAGTTTTCCTTGAGGAAGTGTGGGCTTGAAGGAAGGCTTGGCGGTACTTGATGAGCTTCCATTGAATGTTGTTGGTGTAGCGGTTGAAGCTTGCTTGTAGGTGAAGTACGTCTTGGGCTTGTTGTACTTGATATTCTCTTGCACTTGACGTTCAGCCTTTGTTGCGATGTGCACAAGCTCAACCATGGTATTGTATGTTTGGAACTCGACGATGCGCTTGATTGGGTGATTCAAGCCAATAAGGAAACATGCCATTGTTTGCTCCATGCACTCATCAATGTTGGCGCGAATCAAGTTGAGTTCCATTTCCTTGAAGTACTCTTCCACGGTCTTTGTCCCTTGACGAAGCGCTTGAAGGTTGTTGAAGAGGTCACGCGTGTAGTGCGCGGGGACGAACCGGGATCTCATGTGAGCCTTCATGGCATGCCAAGTTGTTATTGGCGGTTCTTGTCTTGCATCACGAGCAACTTGAACTTGTTCCCACCAAAGGTTGGCGTAATCATCAAACTCAAGCGAAGCCATGGCGACCATCTTCTCATTGCTATAATTGTGCATGCGGAAGATCTTGTCAACTTTGAGTGCCCACGAGAGGTATTCTTCGGGGTCATTGGATCCGATGAACTTGGGCATCGTGAACTTGAGCTTGCCAAAAGTTTCTTCATCGTTGCGGTCATTGTGACGAGCTTGGTGACCTTGTTGATGATCTTGTAGTTGGGGAGGTGGAACTTGGTTCTCGTGTCCTTGTTCCGGAGCTTGCTCTTGATATTGTTGTTGAGGAGCTTGCTCTTGTTCTTGTTGTTGAGGAGCTTTAGGCGCTTGGGCCTCATGGTGGCGAGGGCGTGGAGCCTCTTGACGCGGTTGATGATGAAGAGGAGGCTCGTTCCTCGGTTGGTGATGTTGGTTAGGCACATGGGCCTCACAGCGAAGAACATGGTCATGAGCCTCTTGACGTGGTGGGCGTCGCTCAATTTGTATCACTTGACGCTCCAAATTTTGTTGAGGTGGGGGAGGCGCCTCATGATGACCATGGTGTCGTTGTGGACGTTCATTACGTTGATGACGAGGGGAATGATCTTGGAGAGCTTCACGTCGATAACGAGCTTGATTCTCCAAGTTGGAGTCATCACTTGTTGTGTCAAGTATGTGTCGCGGTCGATGGTGGTAGACTTGCGGTTGCACTTGCGGTTCCTCTTGTGGTTGCTCTTGTTGGATCACTAGTGCCCTTGCGTGATGACGGTGTGCTTCTTGCCTTGCTTGTGGCCTTGAAGAGAGGTCACCATCATAGCTTGACGTTGCGGCATGCCGTGGGGAAGGTACATAGTTCGAAGAGATTCCATCTTCAACCACGGGGGCATCATTGCGTCTTTGAGCACTTTGATGTAGATCTTGTGGAAGAGGTGCATGACGATGCGAAGGACTTGAAGAGCTTGAGGCGTGTGAACGTGGTCTTGCCATGCCGTCGATGAGGCGTCGAAGATTGTCATTTGTTTCGGCGACGGAGCGTTGGAGCGCTTCATTTTAGTGGTCGAAGTTGTGATGCATTGCATGCATTTGTCGTTCGAGGCCGTCGAAGCGGTTGTCGATGTTCTTGAACTCGGCTTGTGTCTCGCCAAATTGTTCATCTTGTCGCGTCTCAAGGGCTTGGCAACATTCACGGAACTCTTGTCGAATGATGAAGTGACTTGCGCGCGTCATGTACGGTCCTTGATCTTCTTCGTGGGGAGGTGGTTGGCTCACCTCACTGTGCTTATCCATCATGCAAAACACACAAGTCTTGTATATGGAAGTGGAATATGGTGGTGTTAGCCTTGTACCTCACCTTGGGGATTGCACCAAACTAGAAACCACAAGTGAGAGCTATAAGCATGCAACGTGAAAATGCAAAGAAAACTCACACTAAAGAAAGAACTAACTCTCAAAAGCTTGTTTGTGGTAGGTTAGGATTGTGGAAAGCCAAAGAACCAACCAAAAGAAAAGGGATAGTCAAAAGTGGGTAAAATCCAACAAAATTCAAGTCAAAGACGAAGGTCAACAACTCAAAAGGGTGACGGGAACCTACGACTATATACACACACGTGGAGAAAGTTGGGATTGACACGACTATGAAAATGAGCAAACAAAATGTCCTAATGAAGACTAAGCTCGTTGTCGTGCCAATGCAAGGAGAGACCGTGGCTCGTTTGCAAAGAGGAAAAATGAGCAACGGATTTGTGCACTTGCCTTGGGCGCTCTTCTTTCTCTCTTGCTTACAAGCTTTGAGACTCTCTTTTGCAAGGGAAGACTATTTTTCTTTTGCTTTTTCTTTGTATCTTTTTCTTTCTTTTGTATTTTTTTGCTCTCCCTTGATGCTACCTAGTCCCATTGATATTGCTCTTGCACTCTCACTATCCAAGGACAAATGCACAATGCTCAAGAAAACACAAGATGAGCCACTCTCATGGGATAGGTACACACAAAGGAAGATAGGGGTTAACAAGGTGACGCAAGTTATACCTTCTTTGATGATGAACTTGGCGTCGGTGGTGCGGGATGATGTTCGTGGGCCGTGGTGTCAATGAGCGCGGGGGTTGTTGATGCGGAAGCTTGCTGTTAGTTGGCGACGCGCACACGGGCACAAACAAACAAGAAGGAATTAGCCAATGCAAGATTAGAGGCAAAACTGTCAAAATCAGGCGTCAGGCCAGAGACTCCGGGGTCTTAGGCCGGAAACTCCGGTCCAGGCCGGAGACTCCAGTGTGCAGGCCGGAGACTCCGGTCTGGAGTCAGATCGTGAACTGCTCGTGTTCTTGAGCGGAAATCCACGCCTTAGGTCCTCAAATCTGTGAAAAATTGGCCAAATTAGGCTGGGAAAACACAGGATAAAGCTGGACCAACAGCTAAGACAAGGTTTGGTCGGATCAAAACCACAAATAACACTCCAAATCAAGAGATCGATCCAAAGGCAAATTTGGGGCTCTTTTTTGGGGATTTTCGAATTTTGGGTGGATAGAAGAAAAATTTGTGGGGGAAATCGTGAGCAACGAAGCTCTTGATACCAATATGTGGAGGGCAAACCTCTAGGGTGGCCCGTTCTTTCACGATTCCCTTTCAAATCGAGGGTGGAGTGCGGGGGAAAGGAGGGAAGGATGAACACGACGAACACACGCACAAAGAACACGATGAACACACACACACAAAACCACGATAAACACCAATAGCTCACGCCAGCGGTGACCGGTCCGGCGCAATCCCTAGGATCGGCGTCAGGCAGAGGACTCTCTCTCGAACCGGCATGGCGAGATGGGAGACTTGGTGAGATCTTGACGTCTAGGCAAAGGGACACCGATGCCTAGGCCTTGTACAACGCGGAGGCACAATGCAAAATCCAACGAGGTTTGGGGATATTGGTGCTCCTTAGTCAAGGAGCATGAGGCAAGAATTAGATAGATCCACAAAGGGGTTTCCAGTAATTCCAATATCATGCCTCCGATTTACAATGGAGATGGGGGTCTATATATAGGCCAGCCACTTAAACAGGGGTACTTTAGGGATAAAAGACAAGTTCTGGACGGACTAAGGGGTACATGGGCCGAAGGCCCAAAGGCCTTTTCATGCCTGGCGACGGTTGGACCGGAGACTTCGGTGTGGTGGACCGGAGACTCCGGTCTAGACCGGAGAATCTGGTGTAGTCTCCGGACCAGCCTCCGGAGGGGTCTTCAGATTGTCCCAGTGCCTGGTGCAGGGGGTCAGATCGGAGAGAGGGCCGAAGTCTCCGGTGTCTTCAGGTCGGAGACTCCGGTGTGCGCAGACCGGAGACTCTGGTCTGAGCACCTCCAGCGGTGTTTGCTTCACGTTCTGCTCCTTGTGCTCCATCCTTGGGTGCTTGGTGATGTGTCAAAGCTTCGTACCTGACGATGCATAGGGTAGTTGCATGAAGTAGCACACCATCCAAGGAGGTATCAAATTGGCACGAGGAGAGGAGCGAGTTCACCTTAGCTTGAAGGAGTTTGGCTCGAGCACGAGTCATGGGTCCACTTGGGGGACTTGTTGGTGTAGATGTAGTAGCGTCTGTAGGATGGGTTGCATCAAGAAGACATGGGTGAGTGCAAGGATCCACGGAAAGATCGGTGTGGGAATGTGTCTATCTCAAATCGTATGATCAAGTAGATTGCTCCCTGGAGGGGTGGGCAAAGGTGAATGTAGATGCAACCGTTGCCAAGTCGGAGGCAAAAGGGGTGATTACCGATGTGTGTCGCTCGAGAGAGGGGCTCTTCCTGGGAGCCTCGGCCATGGTCTATGAAGGGATCACCCACCCGAGAACCCTAAAGGCGCTTGCATGCAGGGAAGCCATCGATATGTCGAATGATGCTCTGATGGGTTCAATCCTACCTTAGACTGTTTAGAGGTTGTGAACGGGTTGAAAGGAGGGAATTTAGGCATCTTCGGTGGCATTCTGATGGAAAGAAAGAGCCCAGCTAAGAGGTAATGTTTGTTTTCTCACATGAGAAGAGGGAGTTCAACAGAGAAGCCCATAACCTGGCTCGATATGTTTCGACTCTGCCAGTGGGAGATATGTGGTTGTTAGAGCCACCGTTTGGTCTTGATATGCTTGTAATCCGTGTAAACTCTGGATCTTGAATACTCTTCGTGTTAAAATATAAGACGTCTAAGGGTTAGTTAAAAATTAAATCTACATCTACAGTATTGAATGAACACATTAATAAAATGTATTTTATGGTGAATCTATTGATACTGAACTTGGTCAAAGTTAGAAAACGTTTACTTTTGATTAATTCTTAGACATCTTGTGTTTTGAAATGGAGGGAGTAATAAGCATGGGAGCTGTAAAAAAAATATGAAGGTGGCTCGGGGCGTCGCTCTGGGCTGAGTCCACCAGTGCTCTTGAGTCTTGACACACTGCGCTGAACTGAATGCACTTGACACACTGCTCTTGGCTGTTGCCCCGAGATTTAAATATTTCAAAACTGGAACAAGGAGTGCCTTTACCTCACAGTTAGCAGCGTCACGGGATGGCCGAAAAGAAAAGGTACCATGTGTGTACCGGCGCACGCACGTATTCTCGATTTGTATACGCCCCTTTGACTCGCTGCATACGGCGTTCTGGCGTCCTGCCTCAGTCTCGCCGACGCGTGTTCTCGTCTTTTGAGACAGATTACGATTCCACGGTCACCACAAGTCGACGCCTCATAAAGTCAACACAGAAGCTATAAGCTAGTTAGAACTAGTAAAAGAAAAGGTAGACTCATGCTTGTACGCTAATTCATGTATGCAGTAACAACAGTACATTTCACCTACTACTACTATGTTTGTAGGTGAGTGCACGTTAGACCTTGTTTACTTTTATCGTATTTTTACCCACGAGAGTTTTCAGGATATGCGTGGATTGTGGTGTTTACCTAATACTTTTCAATCCTACTCTTTCCTAAAAATATTCTACCATGGAGAGTTTTTAATCTAGACAAAAACAAGAATGGTTTGATAATCCCGGCCAAAACCGACGTGGTAAACGGACTACGGCAATTTTATGTGAATTGGAATAATCCCTTCCAATCTCCTCAAATACACTAACGAATACGAGAGAAGTAAACGAGGGCTCAAAGAGCACAGGTCGGGTCAAAATCTGACCCCCTCCATCTTGGAGGCACGAAGCTCTCTTCCTTGAGCTAACCTGATCGTGGTCCACCTTCACCGATGGGTGTAGATAACCCCACCTTCCTCTTGGTTAGGCAGATCCGTGATCTTTGAACGTTTGATCTTGGTAGGGTAGTATGGTAGATCTTGTAGCTAGTCGTGTACCTAGCTTGCAATATGGTAGATTGTTGAAATCTATGGCGGCATGGACAGCTATATACATGGGTGTACAAAGGTATATCTTTTTTTTCGGGAAGAGCTATACCACTATAAAAATACTTATATACTTAACAATATACCTATAATAAATTGGAAAATTTGACCATATTTTGGATCCATGTACACCAATTATCTCAAATCCATGGGACACAGGAAACCATAGAACATTTATTTATATCTTGCCCTTTTGCTTGCCTTCTGTGGTGCATTACTCATTTTGCTTATGATCTATCCCTCCTACTAATATCACAAATATGTTTGGAAATTGGTTGAATGGTGTTGATAAATCATCCAAGGCTCGAATTCGAATTGGTGTTTCAGCCTTATGTTGGTCTATTTCGAGATGCAGAAATGATATTATCTTTAACAAAACAAAAACCTATAATATTTTGCAGGTAATCCATATGGTGGCACACTAGGTGCAGCTTTGGGCGCTCCTGTTGCCGCAAGACCAACGGGATATCATGGCTACTAGGTGTAGCCATCTCCTGATGGTCGCTGGGCACATTTTCGGCCAGTCTGGATGGCTGCATTTTAGTCGACTGGAGCATAATGTCTAGTCACTTTTTTAGTCTTTTCCGCTGGTTGATTCATGTTTTGACTTTGTGTGATCCATGAATTGTAATCGTGGTGTGAATTGTTGACTTTGGATACTGAACTTTTAATAAAAGGCTGTGTGCATCAACCGATGCAGAGGCCGGGGTTTTTACCCCTTTTTGAAAAAATATATATCTCAAATCCAGCACCACCATTGTATGACGGTGTTTGTGGTACCACCGTGTTCTATGTTGATCATGTATTGTTACCTTGCTTGTTGTAGATCTAGTTATTACCTATGCAACTACTTCGGTTGAGTTAGATCAATCCGGTGTGATCCATGTAGGACTTGTTTTGCAATGGATTTAGCCAGGCTAGAGTCACAATTAGTGAGTCACAGATCCCTTCATATGCCGTTGATTCCCAGCCCATGACTCGGAATGCAGAGGTGACTCAAAATTCAGAGGTGCCTCAGAATGCACAACTGGGAGCCATGTCGCAGAGCATTGTGTAGAGCCTTGTGAAGAGCATAGCTTCAAAGGTGGCCACAAGGATCGCGCACACGCATAAGGCGAAGAGTGCGTAGAATGTGTAGATGAAAGGAACCATGAAGTGTCTTTCCGTCATAGACTTTTTGTCCTAGTGAAGATGTATGACCTCATCAAAAGCGGCATCTAGACTGACAAGGGCTTCAAGGAGGTTCATTTGGCTACTGTTGTGAAGGCTCTGTTTGAGCACTGTGAAGCAGAGGTTACCTCAACTCAGGTGTACAACCCGCTAAGGAAGTGGAGAGTCTGGTCGATCCAGGTGAGCAATCTCAAAAACCTAGCAGAGCTCAATGGGATGAGGAGAGTTGCAACATAATCTTTGGGATGAGGAGAGCTCAATGGGATGAGGAGAGTTGCTTTCATCATTATACTAAAACACTTAGTCTAATTTTGAGAGAATTGTTTTTTATATATGACAAAACAAGTAACAATGTAACACCTTACAATGAGTTGTTTGTCGCTTCCATATAAAGAACATATTCTTAGTTCTTCTAAATCACATATAAATATTTTTACTATTGTCCAATGATCATCATATGCATCACTCTGGTATATGTTAACAACACTATATGTTCACAACATTTTATAGCATAGGACATATATGGATATATATACATATCACGACATACATGATTGATAGAATTGTTCATGTAGTTCCACTCATCAAGTGTCAAAACAACTGATTCTTCCTTCAACCTCTTCCACGCGGAAAGAATCCTTCTTATTATTTTCATATTGAATTAATTTAATATTTCATCTATGTACTTTGGCATTACCATATTGGCATCTTAATCTATCCATATCGACATCTATGCCGATTATTCTGGTTTTGCCTAAGTCTTTCATCAAAATCTAATTTTCATGAAATCTTAATTGTGTTAAGAAAATATACATGATTTCCAATCAACCATATGTCGTCTACATAAAGTATTAGGAATATGTATTAGCACTCCCACTTACTTTCTTATGAATATATAAGCATCTTCACCGTTTCTGATGAAACTGAACTCTTTAATAATTTCATCAAAGCGAAAATTCCAACTCAGTGATGCTTACTTATACCATTGAATTTTGCATACCTTCTTATCATCCTTTGAATCAACAAAACCCTTGAACCGTGTCCATCCTCATTTAGCATCCCACTAGAGAAGTGTTGTTTTGCTTATTCAACAACCATATTTCAATGTTGAAATAAGTAGTGGTTGCTACAATAATCAGAACAGACCAAATATCACTATGTAAGATCAAATCTTTTCGTAACTCTTTGAATATTATCATAAACTGTTTTTCGACCAGTCGACTCTTTTGTGAATGAGAACATCCACATATGTTTCTTTATAGATCCATTTACGTAGGAAAAACTTTACGCCTTCCGGTGGGTCTACAAAGTTCAAAACCTTAATTTTTGTACATGGATACTATCGTGTATTTTATGACGTATACCCATTTAACGGATTTAGGGCCATAATCTATTCTTCATATGTAGTCAATTCATCATTTTAGAACAATAATATTTCATCCTGAAACCTTAACTATTTGATTACTACCCAACATACTGTTTCAATAGTAACTTCGATCTCTAGGACCACAACATTTGTAGGCACGAGAGCCATGAGCATGGTGGATGTCTCTGGAACAGTTTTCGGTGTTGCACTACTTAGCACATATTGCTCAGGTCAACAACATCATCAAAATTCTATTTTCCTCCCACTTAAAATTTTGTGAGAAATTCCTTCTCAAAAAAATTGTCGTTTATAGCGACAAACACTCTATATTTAGTTTCATGATAGAACGAATACCCAACGATTCCTTTCTATTTCTCTCTTGATGTATCATTGTTCTAGTACCATATGAGTTGCCCAACATGATTATGATCATCTATGTAATTCCTATGTGGTGGATATGTATTCTATGAGTTTATATTTGAGATTGGATTTATATTATGTGTGATATGTTTTGGTAGATGCATATTATATACCCCGTTCTTTATTACTTGTTTTGATCCAACATGTATGACAGGGCATGTGTGGGGGAACACGTGTATTAGTTGGAGTAACATGGTGGTGGTGATTGGATAGTGACAACAAATTAAAGATCTAATACAATTCCCTAAGAGTTTGATATAAACCCTCAAGTCACCCTTGTGGGGAAAAGTTGCTTGCTACAACACTTTGCACTTGGAGTCCCAACGAGTTGGTACAACACGGAGTTGTTTCCATCAAGAACATTTTATAGCATCATTTCCGGGGAGTTGCAGGGATAAACCACAATTGTCACCTCATCAAGTTTGGGAGCACAAGATAATCCACAGGACAACCGCTAGAACATTTTCTGGCACCGTTGCCGAGGAATTGCAAGAGACATCTCACAATGGCCACAGTGTGGTGAAACTCCCACTATAGCCGTTAGAATATTTTTTGGCACCATCTTCATCAACTTGTGTAAACACCTAAGCTTGGACAGGTTGCACCATTGTGAACTTTTGTTTTCTTTTAGATTTACAAAGCAGTTTTTTCTTGTTTTTTATCTTTTATTTTTTTGTTTACTTTTAATCTTGTTTTTATCTTTCTACTATACAAAATCCATAAAAATTAGTGTAACCTTACTCTTATTGTAAACATGAAGAAAATAACTTATTGGCCTTTTAGTGTTAAGGATTTCCCTCAAAAAGATGATTTCCCTTTGGAACCTTTTGAGATTGATCCTGCTATAATACAAATAGTCTATGAAAATCATTTTTATGGAAAGCCTAAAGAAGACCCCATGTAAATAAAAAAAATTAATGATAGGTGCAAAGCTTTGAAGATAAGTAATACCAATAACAATATAATCAAAGCTAAACATTTTCCCTACTCACTTGCTAGAAAGGCTCTATATTGGGTATTAAAATGGCCAATAGGAAACTTCAGTTCATGGTTTAATATGAAACATTCAATTGTGGAAAGAATTGGTTCCCCTGAAATATCAAGTCACCTCAGAGAAATAATATTTTCTTTTAAACAATTAGATGATGAACTACTTGTAAAAGCTTGGGAGATATTTAGGGGACTTGCCTATGAAATTGAGCATGGCCAGATTTGATGATAATGCAAACATTTTACAGAGGATTAACTAGTAGTTCTATGGCCTATTTGGATAATGAATGTGGTAATGCTTTTATAAATTTAACTGCTTCTAATGCCTATGTTTTACTAGATGGATTGTTATTGGAAGTAAAAATTATGGACATTTTAGGAAAGACAGAAGTACCCAAAGAAATATTTGATGATTGTTATGAAATATTTAATCTTCAAAGTAGAAAGAAAAATAAAGAGAAAGTTAAAATGCTTAATGAAGTAAATGAACCTCTACTCTATCTTGATAGATGTAGCTTGCATCAAATCATTAATATAATACAAAATTTTCTAATGATCCTTCTATTAGTGTTCATCAAGCATGATTTGGATCATACATAGAAAACTATGTAATAAAAGAAAAACATAGCAGATACAATGATGAAGCTATGATACCACCAAATCTTGAGGATGCTTGGATCCCCAAGATATTAATCACTATTGGCAAAGAAAGTCACCATGCTATATTAGATCTAGGATCCAGTGTTTCAGTTTTATCAAAATAATTATATGATTTGCTTGAACTAAAAAGTATGGAAAAATGCACTATAGACCTCTTACTTGATGATGATTCTACCAAACATGCTTTAGATAGAGTGAATGATATTATGGTTGAATTGCATATGACTTATGTTCCTATTGATTTTATTATTGTGGACATGGAGAGTAAAACCTCTAGTCCTATAATCTTGGGAGGACCTTTTTTGAGAACCATGGGCGTTGTCATTGATTCAAAGGAAGGGAATGTAAAGTTCCAGATCCCCCATAGGAAGTGCATGGAACACTTTCCAAATAAGAAGGAGACACCAGTGTACAAGCTACCACATGATCTCCACTCATCTTAAACCAAATAAGTAAATCCTAGCTATATGGATATAAAGAAAACGCTTTCGGTAGGTAACCCGTTTGTTTTTGTTTTGGATTTTATTTTTGCACTCTTGCTGTAGCAAGAGAGTTTTATTTTAGGTTACCTACTGTAGTTCTTAATAAAATACCAAGTTTTACCCATTTGAATGAGATTAAGTTGATAGAACTACTGGGAGTTACAGTTTCCTACATGATGCTATTTACGAAAAACATTCCCTACGGAGTTATGTAACTCCGATGATCTCATATTTAAACAGAAGTTGCAACTTTTCATACTCTATATGCACAAAATCAGAAAAATTCCTTACATGTTACATAGGCGAAAAAATTATGTTCTGCAACTACTGTTTTTTCTAGACATATTTTGCCTTTTGTTGTTTAAGTCATTGTTTTGAGTCTCAATATGATTTATTATGAATCTTTTGATCTTATATTGATGTTGGAAACTTAATATAATCTCTGTATGTCTCAAACCAAAATTTATTTGGGAGTTCTATAGCATCTTGCAATATATCTTTGTTGCACCAATGTCACCTCTCAGAAAATAGATGTGAGGAAAAGTTTTGTATTGAAGTTTTTTCACTAGGAATGGAGGAACGTCACACCATGAGCTATCCAACAAAGGTTGCATCCCGCTAGACCTATTACACACACACTCGGTAAATCTCTAAACTTTGTTTTTCAGCAACACAATATTTACGCATAAACTATGATCGTCTTTATTTAGTTTTATGTTTTCTCTTGTATTGTTTATATTTTAAATAATCAGACCACCACTTGAAGTAATGTTAAATATGTATGAAAGAGATAATGGAATAAAATAAATATTGATTTGGATGCTATTAAAAATAAGGAAAAATGGAAGTAAAAGTTGAGATACAAGCCATGCATGTTGTTGTATGTTCCACATGCTTTAAGGAATTATAATTTGCAAGTGCTTTATATAGTACTACCTTTTTTACACACATGGATGATTAGCTCTAAGTTACTTTGTATAATAAAGGATGGGTATTACTATGGACACTTTTACATGCTTGTAGAATGACAGCCTTCCTATTAGCTAACCCAAAAGTTCAAACAAGCTAAGACTTATGCATCCAAATCCCTTAAACCAAATTATTCCAACACTGTGCATCATTCCTACCTATATAGCACTTGTTATTCCAAGTATATTATATGTGCTCTATCTTATAATATTTCAAAATCATCTCTTTTGCGTAGTTTAAAGCTCATGAGAAAGTAAGATGTGGGGCGAAACCACTAGTGCACAACTACTTGAAATAAGGTAGAATAATTAAACTTGACCCATTGTGATTAGAATTATGTCTGTTATGTACTTGGAAACTTATGAGTTGAGCGTTAGCAGAACCATGCTGACATGTGGTATGCTTTCATCATTGCACTATGTGATCATATCATGTTTTCTTTTGGATGTGGATGCCTACCGTGTGAAATAAGATGGAGTAAGTATTCTTTTCGAGTATGCATATGCGTTAGAGGGAGCATTGAGCCACTAACCTAAGACATGCTATGCATCATGGTGGAAATTTACAGCATGGGCATTCAAAGAAGCACTTTAAATAAAAATCTATGCAAATAGTAAATAAAAATAACTGCTAAGAATTCCCATTTATCTATTTGTCTTGTCATCTGAGTATGGCTTGTCCCAAAGACTCCTCGTGCAATGGGGCAAGAGGTACCTCAGTTCAACCTCGTTTGGAACTATATCCATATTATAATGAAGGTCCTAAATTGAGTAGCATGAAGGTCTTGGTGAAGGGGTTCACGGTAGAAAACAATATTTTTTCTTAACTAGCGCACCACAATATGCTAGGATCTATCTGTGAGAACGAAGAAGGTTTTTGTGACATACCCTTGTAGACCGAAAGCGATTAATGTTCATGGGAACATGGATGATGTAGTCGTACTCGTAGCCGACCTCAAGGTCGTTTTTATCCTTGCACGACAATCCAGTCACAACAAGTGGCAGCACCTCTGTTATTTCACACATGTTTGGTGGTCAACGACGACTCCCGTACTCCCTGATCAGGCCGGGATCGCAGAAGTATACCTTATGGAACCAGGGGCATGCTGAAGAAAACGTCGTCTCCCACACACTCAGTTCTTCCTAGAATCGCACACGCGAGAGCCAATGAGAGAGAGAGGGAAAACCCCTAAGGAAATTGCCTTGAAAATTAATCCAATTATTGTGTCTTTTCTCTCCCATAGGACACTTCTTATAGAGTGGAAAGGAGAGACCCTAGCTTGCCAAGTCCCGGGGTTGCACTAAAGAAAGAGGAGGGCCAAGGGAGGCGGCTGACCAAGGAGGGAAGATGACCGGGGTGGGACCCACCCCGCGCAGACTTCCCAAGGCAGCATCTAGCCCCTTTGGGAAGGTTTGCCCTCTCAGGCCTTCCCCTTGGTGTTGGGGATATACTTTCCGGGTATCCTCATAGTTCCTCACTGACCAGGGTGGCCCACTTCGGGTTAGAGCTTTGCTTCACGGGTGGCCCAGTTAGAGAGAGAAGACGGAGTCCAATCCGACTACAGGAAGGCCCAGAAGACTTACCGACTTAGGCCCATAATGTTACTTGTAGTTCAAGATGTACTCTGTAACCAACTCTTAGTCGTAGCCAGATTGATCTCTCTTGTAAACCCTAGGCCGGATATCTATATAAGCCGTCCTAGGGAGGGCCTTTAGGGCACCAGATAACCTCAATAGTCTACAATCTCACATCGCACAGGACAAACCCTTGTAACCCATATTCCGGCTCTGCCGTATTACTGGATTGCTAGCAGGAGTAGGGTCCGTCCAAAGCCGGCGGATTCGAACCTGGGTAAACTTGTGTGCTCACGTCCCAAAACACCGTACGTCTCACACCCCTCTCTCCCACACGCCTCGAGGACCCCCTCATGGCGTACTTGTCCTCAATCCGACAACAGTTGGCGCCCACCGTGGGGCAAGTGAGCTTCGGATCTGCGTTCCGAGCGGAATCTGCAAGAATCAGAATCGACGAGACCATCGCTGTCGGTCGCATCCTCTACACCAGCGACGTCCCTCTCATCGTTCTCGACGAGACTTGGATTCCGGCTAGGGAGGCCGTGACTGCCTATACTATCATGTCTTTTGGCAAGATCGATGTTTACATCGGTTTCACTAAACCTGCCCAACCCACCCCAGCGGTGATGATAGAGGCAGAAGAATCTTCTGGGTCCCCTTTGTCCGCGGAGGCGGCAGAGTTCCGGATCTCAGAAAACCCTAACCCCACCCAACCCGCACAAATTGCGGAGATAGTGGAGAAATCCGAGCCTGAGGAAAACCGCACGGTCCAAGTCGAATCTGGAGTGGATCTCCCTGGAGAAGCCGGATCCCAGATCGACCCACCCGTGGAAGTCGACATCCAGGAGGAGCACATCAACGGCACTGATTTCGACTCTGACGATGTCGGGACAGACAGGCCTTTCCTCAGGTACCTCAGGAAGCACGCATCGCACTTCGTCGGATATGTTGGATCCGGATCCGGCTCTGCCGATGCTGGAGAAAACACCGACTCGGTGCTAGAGGCAATTGGAACAAACTCCGACGTTCCCTCATCTTCGGATGAATCCATGATGTCGGCAGATTTCCGAAAGTTCTCCGCGGAATATGAAGAGGAGTACAACTCCAAAGCTGTAGAGGATGGAGAAGCCATGGATGAAGGATCCGGGGAACACTCTCCCGAAACGCAGGATGACATGGGCGTCGGAGACAATCCCAAAGTCCAAATATCCGAAAGTACCGATCAGAGCTTGACTCCGAGAAATGGACCCAAAGCCGTCTTTGCTACCGGCGCTGCCAAGAAGGCAAAGAAGAAGAACAAGAAAAACAAGACCCCGACAAAAGACCCTCTGGCAGAGGAGGTGATTGCCGAGGAATATGAGGAAGACTCGGATGGAGCACTAATCCCAGACGAGCCGAAAAAAGAAGCATCAGTGGATGGACACGTGATCACTGAAGGTACGCGTAAACTCATCGATGCCGCATTAACCACACCTATCCCTATAGCTGCAGAACTTACTGCAGATGAGCTGGACGAAAGGGCCCAGGCCCTAGAAGAGCGCCGTCAACAACTCCTTGATGAAGCCAAAAACATCGAGGTGGAGAAGAAACGCATGTCAAACAAGGAGTACATGTCCCGTCTACATCAGAAGACATGGAAGCATCACATAGATGACAACCAATTCCCACGTGTCCGTGCCATCCTTTTTGGAGATGAGATGGGGAAGCCATAGAAGGATAGCAACGGAGATTGGGTTTACCCAACACTAGTGCAAAATACCGTGGCAGCTCGCGAAATTCTATCGGCTAATCCAGGACCAGAGGAGATACGTTTGGGTATCAAGCTACTCAATAAGGGACCGGAGCAGCAAAAAGTCGCCCTGTCTAGAAGCCAAAAGCTGGTCTCGGATTCCGACCAATGTCGCATAGATCCGGCATGGGCTGACGTAAGATCCCACTACGATCGGGCGCAACATCGTCACCCCGAACGCAGGGAAGACAATTATTCAAGAACCGGATCGTCGGGGCAGCACCGCAGAACTACACATAACTGGAGCAACGTCGCTCCAGCAGCCAAGAAAGACGCGATCGCTGCACTGATTCTGAGGAATCCTCCCCAAAAAGGAGAAGATAAAGAGAAACGTCGGGAGGAGGATCGTCAAAAAATGCCACCTCCAAGACATGAAAACCGTCTGGCTGAGCCTCACCATGGTGGTAACGACGGACGAAGGAACGACGGAAACCACGCTGGCACAAACCGGCAGGGGGCTCGTCATAGTCAAGAACCTCACCGGAACCGGAATAACGACGCTCCGGACGGAGGCCGGCGATCAGCCGGAAACAACCCAGCTGCACCACCCTCTCCACAGCACAGTTATCACAATGGCCCCCAAGGAGGTCAAGGAGGACGACGTGGCGGAGGAGGTGGTTGCAGAAGCCGAAGTCCGGCTACAAGGCACCGCAGCCACAGCCGATATTCGGGACGATCGCTATCCCCGAACGACGCAAGGCACAGGATCAACTCCAACATAGAGGCTCGGCGCTACGAAAACGATGACGTGTACGTGGGCCCAAAGTGCTTCGGACCACGCACCAGAGCTACAAAATTCCCGGAAGGATTTGCTATCTCAAGACACATCCAAGCCTACAACGGCATTGCTCGGCTAGACACCTGGTTACAGGATTTCTTCCAAGCTTCCTGCATCGCCAAAGGCGGAAATAGCCTGGTCGCAACCCGATATCTCCCACTTATGTTGCGAAAGACGACACGATCATGGCTCAATGAACTTCCGGCGAACACCATCCACAACTGGTATGACTTACAAAGTGCGTTCTTTCGGAATTTCGAAGGCACATATCGGAGGCCCTGTACGGTTGGAGACCTACAGCGTTGCACCCAGAAAGCCGGAGAAACTTGCCGGGATTATCTCGGACGATGGATTGACACCAAGAACTCCTGCGAGGGAGTAAATGATCAAACTGCGATTGAAGCTTTCATTGCAGGTCTCCCAATTGGTTTACTGCGCCATCGCTTGAAGTGTGACAAGGTTACTGATCTGGGAGAGATGATAGAAACAGCGAGCAAGTATGCAGATGCTGACGACGACACAGAGGGATTACTCAATGTCCTAGCTGTGCCTCAATCGGCAAAACAACCAAAGCAACAAGCTCAGAAACGCAAAAATACCTCAGAAGAAAAACCCAACACGGAGACAACAGTAGTCACTACTGTTTCCGGGTCTGGAGGACGAGGAGGACGTGGCGGAGGCCACGGGCGTGGCCGTGGACATCAAGGGTCCAAGGTAGAGGAGAACAACAACCAGGCAAAACCTACACTTGGGCCGACATCGCCAATAACCCATGTGTGCATCACTTGGATGGCAATGGGGGCTCGTCCCACACCAACGCTGAGTGTCGTTATAACGACGACATCAAGAGAGATGATACCGTAGGCTACAAAGCTAAGCGGAAGAAGGGAAAGGAAAATCCCGAGAAGGACAAAGATACCAAGGAAGATTCCGACATGGAGGAAGCCGACGCTTCAAATCCCAAGTCGGAAGGGAAGAAAACTTTTCCCACCAACAAGGACACTTACGTCACCTTCCTCGGATCTCAACCAACAAAGGTCAAGAAAGCAGTTCTCCACGAGCTCAACGCAACAGTTCCGGTTGTCCCTCAGTATCTGGACTGGTCGGAAGTGGCAATAACGTTTGACCGCGATGATCATCCGCCTAAGCTACATAGGCGAGGAAAATACGCCTTAATCGTCAATCCACTTATTGACGGTTATGGTTTCTCCAAGACCCTCATGGATGGTGGTAGCAGCATCAACATTCTCTATGTCAAAACGCTATGCCGGATGAAGATCTCGGAAACACAACTGAACCATAGCTCAGTGATCTTTCACGGAGTTGTCCTAGGAAGACAAGCTAATTCCCTGGGAGAGATCACTTTGGATGTTACTTTTGGAACACCAAAGAATTATCGGACGGAGGCACTTTCCTTCGAAGTGGTCCCATTCAAGAGCGCGTACCACGCTATATTCGGACGTCCGGCTTACTGGGCTTTTATGGCTCGTCCGTGTTACATTTATAATATGATGAAAATTCCAGGTCCCAACAGCGTGATCACCATCAGGGGAGACCCGAAGAAGGCGCGAGAGTGCGAGGATGGAAATGCCTCCTTTGCCGAAGCCGTGCTGCACGCCTAGGAGTACCAGGAGATCAAGAAGAGCATAGATCCGTTCGAGATGGCCGCGACGAAGAAGGAGGTGACAAAGCCAAATCCGGAGTTCAAGGCATCAGAAGAGACGAAGACAACGCCGTTGAAGGATGATGACCCCTCCAAGGTGACCCAGATAGGCGTAGGCCTAAGTAGCGCATAGGAAAGCACGCTCGTCAAGTTCCTCCAAGCAAATCAAGATATCTTCGCATGACAGCCATCTGACATGACCGGAGTACCTAGGGAACTTGCCGAGCACTCTCTAAATGTAAACCCGAACGCTAAACCCGTCAAACAGTCCTTACGACGGTTTGGTGATGAAAAGCGTAAGGCAATAGCTAAGGAACTAGCACGGCTCGAGTTAGCCGGATTCATAGAAGAGGTCATCCATACTGATTGGTCAGCCAACCCTGTAATGGTCCCTAAAAAGGACACCACTGATTTAAGGATGTGTGTTGATTATACTGCCTTGAACAAGGCTTGTCCAAAAGATCCATTCGCTCTGCCTAGAATTGATCAAGTTATCGATTCTACGGCAGGCTCGGAACTCCTCTGTTTTCTCGACGCATATTCCGGTCATCACCAAATCCGGATGAAGGAATCTGACAAAATCAAAACTTCATTCATAACCCCTTCGGAACCTTCTGTTATGTTACGATGCCCTTTGGGCTGAAGAACGCAGGAGCTACGTACCAGCGCACGATGCAGCGTTGCCTCCATGCTCAACTCGGACGCAATGTACATGCATACGTGGATGATATCGTGGTCATGTCCAAAAAGAAGGAAACATTGATTTCCGACTTGGAGGAGACGTTCGCCAATTTACGAAAATATAACATCATGCTTAACCCGAAGAAATGCTTCTTTGGAATACCAGCCGGAAAATTGTTAAGTTTTATCGTGTCTCAAAGAGATATAGAGGTGAACCGCGATAAGATCAAGGCTATTCTCAATATTTCCAGGCCAACTCACCTGAAGGACGTACAAAGATTAACTGGTTGCATTGCTGCGGTCAGTTGATTTGTAAGCCGGCTTGGTGAAAGAGCCGCACCATTATACAAACTCCTAAAGAAGACCAAGGATTTTGTCTGGACTGACGAAGCTGAAGCTGCACTACAATACCTGAAGAAAGTACTCTTATCTGCTCCTATCCTTGCAGCGCCAGAACCTCAGGAACCGATGTTGCTTTACATTGCTGCGACAAATAAGGTTGTCATTATAGTTATGGTGGTAGAGAGACCATAAGGAAATCAGGAGCACCTGGTGCAGCGTCCGACATACTTTGTCAGCGAGGTCTTGACGGAATCAAAACAGCGGTATCCGCACTATCAAAAGTTGGCTTACGGTGTTTTTCTAGCATGTCGTAAGTTACGACACTATTTTCAGGAGCATCCAATTACCGTGGTGAGCAAAGCTCCCATGAGAGATATAATCAATAATAGCGATGCCACAGGACGCGTCGCCAAATGGGGTATAGAGCTTGCAGCTTTCGATATTGAGTACAAACCCCGGACATCAATCAAATCCTAGATCCTTGCTGACTTTGTCGCTGATTGGACAGGGACCAAGGAGAACATGGTCCTCCCTGAGTCAGAATATTGGACCCTCTTTTTTGACGGGTCTAAGGCTCGAGGGGGCTCGGGGGCTGGCGTGGTGCTCAAATCACCCCAAGGAGATAAACTTTTTTACATGTTGCAGATCCACTTGACAGCGACAAAGAACATTGCCGAGTATGAAGCACTGCTGCATGGAATCCGGATTGCTAAGGATATTGGCATCCGACGTTTGATGTGTTACGGAGATTCGGATCTTGTTGCTCAGCAGGTCTCGGATATTTGTAATGCAAATAAGCACATGACAGCATATAAAGCTGTCGTGGATGATCTATCTAAATCATTCGAAGGGTTTGAAGTTCAACACATCCCTCGAGCAGAAAACGAGAAAGCAGATGCACTATCTCGAATAGGCTCTGCGCGGAAAGAGGTTCCGGATGGCGCATTTTTAGAGCACCTCAAAGTTCCCTCGATAAAGGGAGTAGATGAGGAATATCCGACCAAATCCGACTCGCCTTTAATAGCAGTTCTGGCTGTAATTCCCAGCTGGACTCAACCCTACCTCGATTACTTGGTAGATGGCAAATTACCTAAAGACGAGGTGCTGAGCCGGCAGATTATCTGACGAGCAAAAGCCTATACTATTGTTAGAGGTGAGCTCCATAAACGGAGTGTTTCTGGGGGTTTTCAGCGTTGTGTATCTCCGGAAGAAGGAGTGGAAATCTTAAGAGAAATCCACGAAGGCGAGTGTGGTCACCACGCTGCAGCCAAATCTCTAGTGGCAAAAGCTTTTCGACATGGATTTTTCTGGCTTACAGCTTAGGCAGATGTCGAACGATTAGTCAAGACATGTAAAGGCTGCGAAAAGTACGCCAAGCAAGCTCATGTTTCGGCTGATCAGCTGCAAACAATACCTATAACATGGCCTTTTGTGGTCTGGGGTCTTGATATGGTAGGACCTTTTAAACAAGCTCCAAGTGGATTTACTCACCTCTTAGTGATGGTGGATAAATTCACAAAGTGGATCGAGGCTAAACCTGTCACTAATTGTGATGGAGCAACAGCCAAAAGATTTGTCGAGGATGTTATAATCCAATATGGTTATCCATATAGCATTATCACGGACAATGGGAGTAATTTTTCCATGGGAGAGTTGGCTGAATTCTGCGACGAGCAAAATATCCGGCTTGACATTGCGTCAGTCGCACATCCACAGGCTAACGGACAAGTCAAAAGAGCAAATGGTTTAATTCTACAAGGCTTGAAACCAAGACTCGAAGCACCACTGAGACGTGCTGCGGGGGCTTGGGCAGAGGAACTACCCTCTGTAATTTGGAGTTTACGAACAACTCCGAACAGGTCAACAGGATATACACCTTTCTTCTTGGTCTATGGCGCAGAAGCAGTTCTTCCTAGTGATTTAATTCATACTTCTCCTAGAGTGGCCGCGTATATCGAGGAGGATGCCGAGATTTCTCGACAAAATGATCTCGACTTAGTCGAAGAAGTTCGCGTCGTTGCTGAAATGAGATCTACAGCCTATCAGCATAAGTTACGCAAGTATCATAGCCAGAGAGTCTGAACTAGATCTTTCAATAAAGGTGATTTGGTTCTCCGGCTTGTGCAACAAAGAAAGCACAAACTTTCCCCAGTATGGGAAGGGCCCTTTTTAGTTAGTCGAGTATTGCACAATGGGTCATACTACTTAACTGGCATGAGGCTAGTCAAAGAAAGACCTGCTACTAAGAAGAGAAAGAGAGCTGGAGGCAGTACAAATCCGGATGAGTTAGACAGACCATGGAATATTGCTCAGCTACGTGCCTTTTATTCTTAGTTTATCCTTATTTGTAATCATACATATGTACATGTTCTGTGAGAAATAAAAGTTTTGGTTACCTCAAAGTTTTCCTGAGAAGTTTTTTACCATCTTATTTCCTAATGATCATGTCATAGTCGAAAATCCCAGAATGCTTGAAAGTACTTTATGCTCATGTTCATTCTGGTTTAGATTTCCGATTCTAAAACTGCTACCTTCAGGTATAACTCTAAAAAAATTCTAGTCTTTACTTGGGTTATTTGTCTGATTGCTGGATGCGGGTATCTTCCGAGTAGTGAATTGTTGGTACTGGAAACCGGCTTTGTTTCCGAGTTTAAACTGGTTTAGCAATTGAGCTCGGTTGCTCGGCAAAGTTTCCGGCTGAAGGTTTAGCCGGCTCACGAAAGGGACGAGGCGGAAAGCCAGATAAACGATAAGTAGAGGCGGAAAATTCTAAGTGCTTATGAAAACATTTCAGGCACGCAAATAATCTAAGACAAAAGTGCTGAATAGATAAAAAACTTAGCACTAGCAAAAGTCATAGTACTTAATATTTACAAGCGCATCATGTTCTTTCACAGAATAATACATAAGTTTGTGGTCTATGATGCAGGAGGAGATGAAGGAGCTGCCGGCTAGTTGGTTACTCCTCCTTGATATCGTTCCGAGATGTCCGGATCCGAGGTGGTCCGTTCATCGTCGGAAGCTTCTTCGGTTTCTTCTGGAGGAGGTGGCGGGGTATCTACGCAGGTGAAGAAGGGGATCTCATAGCTGGTCAGATCAGCTACGTGGCACCCATATCCGGCGCAGGAGTGCATGATGGCTTGAAGGTCTTGCTCCTGGCCGTCTTCGTCTACCTTGCAGTACCCTCTGGTCACTTGCCATATCTCCATGTTTCCATGGTGGCTCATGACCATGGTGAGAGCGTTCTGCGCAGCAGTCCGCGCGTAGGACATGTTCTAGTCTTGAACGAGCTACGACATCTCCTTGGCCTTCTCCCGCACCTGGAAGTCCGACATGCTTGGCATGTCCGGAATCCTGAGAGACTCACCAATGTCCTCAAGGGACTGGCGGTAGTCATGAAGAAGATCACCGACTTGGGTAAGCCGGTGAGTGCGGGGCTCAGACTAGGAGGAGTCCGTCAAGTTTAGAGGACCTATACACAAAACAAGTCAATGAAAATCCGACATTGATGAAAGTCGAAGAAATGATAAATCAGACAGATGGAACGTACCAAGAATGACATCGTCAATCTTGGTCTTCTCCTCCCGGAGACTCTGGAGTTCAGCCCAGAGTGCTTCGGAGAGATCTTTCTCTCTGCCAAGCTCATTCTTGAGGTCCGAGATAACTTTATCTTGAGCGGCAATCTTGAGATCGCTCTCTTCAGTGGCCATGGAGGAGGATTCAAGGACTTGAGCTATGCTCCTTTCATGATCCGCCTTGAGCTTATCCAACTCTTGGCGAAGTCCCTTGTTCTTCACCACTAGGGTCTTGAGGTTTTCGGCCTCTTCAATCATAGCGATGGATTGTTTCACCAACGCTAAAAGTCAAAAAGAACAACAGTTTAGAAAAATTCAACATTGAAAAGCAAAAGACAAGGTTTGAATCTCGAAATGTTTACCTTTGGCTTCATCAGCATTTTTAAGCCGGAGAGCTTTGATCTCTCTCCGCTTATCACAGACATTGGTTAATAATTCCTGGTTATAGGAACATACTTTCTGTAAGTCAGAATACCCAAAGTCAGAAAGCTACTTAAGACTCAGGCTAATATTTTTTGCTAAATATCAGCACGAGCCTTGGGGGCTACACTAGTTCGTTATTTGGCATCCTAGAAAGCATAAACCCGGATTTCTATATCCTACTTCATGCTTGGGGGCTAGAGGATATGATATAACATAAGGTAAAAAGCAAGAGTTGGAATTCCGACTTACATATTGCTCGCGGGTGAGTTTGTCTAACCCCACATTCACTTCAGCTGCCACCTTCTCGGCGAGGGTAAGAGGAATTATTGGGGCTGTTGGAAGCTCGCCAGTCCCGATCCTCTTGTCGCGAAGGCGGACTTGAGCGAGAAGGTCGGAGAACTTGACGTCCTCTGCTTCTTGCGCTTCCTCTTCGGGGGATAGATGGCTTTTGTCTAGGACTTGTCTGACCAGCCGCTGGATCTCCTCTATAGATTTCCGGGATAAGCCAAACTTGGCAAGTCCGGGGTTGCTGAGGAGGTTGTCGGCGAAGACTTCAGCCGAGGGATCATTACCCGAAGAGGGTTCACCCTTATCTTGAGCTGACGCACCCACGGTGACGTCAGTGTGTGACCCAAGGATCACAGGCGCCGCTGGAGGAGCCGGATCTTCTATAACAACCGGAGAAGGAGTAATCGCCGGTGTTGTAGAAGGTTGAGGGGCAGGAGTCGGAGGAGCCGTGGTAGGGGAAGCTATGTTAAGCTTCGTCTGTCGCAGGGGCTTCGCAGGAATCCCTTTCCCCTTACCCTTGATGAGAGGCTTTGCTCTGAGAATGTAGTAAAGTCGGAAACATTACATCTCAGAAAGAAATTCGAGAAAGGTACAAAGGCGGAAATTGTGAATGAAAGTCACCTCTTCACAACGGGCACTTCCTTTGTGCCAACAACCACTATCGGAGCTTTGCGCTTCTTGAGCGCAAGGTCCGGCAATGGGACCACTTCAGTCTCCTGAGAAAACTCAGGAGGATATCCTTCGAGTGGAGCAAGCTCCGACTCGGGGAGGTCAGCAAGCTGAAAACAGGAAAGCATATCAGCATTGCAGTATATAACTTAAAGATTGAAACACGTAAAAGGTGTACTGATGGAAGCTTACCGCTACCATGGGGTTGTCCGTCGTGTGCATGTCCAGAGAAACCTCCGGAATTTTCCTCTCGATCCGCTCCTTGATCAGCCACTTGATTTGGCTTATGTAACCTTGGGCGGTGTAGGCTTTGGGGCTGATGCGGAGAGAATCTTTTTTGGAAGACGTGATGGAATGCATCAGTCTGTCCCCGTGGTATTGAAGTGGTTGGATCCGACGTGAGACCCAGCATTGGACCAAGTCGGATCCCTTCAGACCCTTGTGCTTGCTAAGATATTCGATCCGCCTCTTAGCGAGGATCAGATCGTCGGTGAGAGCCAGAGCAGCCTCGTCCCAGGAAGGCTGGGCTGTGGCGGCTCCGTCGACAAAAGCCGGCAAAGCAATAGCTTTGCCGGGAGCCGGAATATCCCTATGGTAGAAAAAAGTGGCTGGCCATTGTTTGGCCGAGTCACTGGCAGAAATTTTGGGATATGCCCGGTCTCGTCTAACAGAAAAACTAATGGTACCGGTGATATAAGGAACACCGGCAGTAATGGAATTTCTCCGGACATGGAAATAGTACCGGAATAGAAGCAAACTCGGCCTAATGCCGAGAAAGCCCTCGCAAAGCGCAGCATATGCGCTCATTTCTAGAAGAGAATTGGGAGGAAGATTGTGGAGTTGAACTCCATAGTGGTCAATCACCTCGGAGAAGAACTCCGAGGGAGGAAAGGACAAACCTCGGTCCAGATGGGTGCCGAAGTGGATGCGCTGGCCCTCGCGTGGATTGGGGAAGGTTTCGCCGAAGTCGGTCCGCCAGTCGCCGGCGGCGAGAAGCCCCTCCTTCTCCACGTTTTTGAGGCCGTCCTCGTCGAGGGCGCAGGGGATCCAGATTCCCCGGAAGCTCTCCTTCTCCGTAGCTGCTTCCGCCGATGCCGCCGCCGCCAAGGAGGAAGAAGAGGATGAAGTCATTTTTTCTTCGGTGGAAAAGGTGACCTTAAAGTGGCGGCGCTAGGAGCTCTGTGGGAGGAGGACGAGGAGGCTCTGGGCGCGCAGGAGGATTGGGAAGGAAGGAACGGCAAATGACTGGTGGGGATGAGAAGAAGAAATCTAAACCCCTTATATCCACCTACCCGCGCCAAGATTCGTGCAAACGCTACAGTGTAACCGCCACGCGTCGTGGAAAGAACTAGAAAGGGCCCACACGATGATTGCGTCGCCTCGATCTCCACTAGGTTATCTTATCCAGATGTGATGCTATGTATTGTACGACTTACAACCCACATAGCAACTTTGCGAGATTTTGTGCATAAGTGCATCACTCGGAGAGCTCACCGATCATGCTATCAAGGGAGTTTCCTACCTATAGAATGCTTTGAACACCGCTTCGATTACGCACTACAACCATACGTGTCATTACGGCGTTTGGACATCAAAAAACTTTCGCATCAAACGAATTTCATGCTAGCCACTCCCCGCGACGCAGAGAGAAGTCTAGTATTATTTCATTTATATTGGTATAATAAAGATCCTATTTTGGTAACGCTGCATACAAGATACCAACGTTATTGTTCCTCGAATAAGCCTCCATGTAGCTGACGATCTCCTGAGTAAGTCCACTAATCATTTAACTTGTATTTTTTTTAATCAACATCCTATGTGTAGGTAAAGATCTCACATTGTGAATATTTACACGCAGTTTTGTTTTGATACGAGGCATTTCACTTCACTTAAGAAAATGAAGAATTGCACCTCACTTGAGGAATTTAAGACAAGGAATCAGCTGCGTGTTGATAAAGACCCAACCAAGAAAATTTGATTATCCACTTTATGTATCTATCTCATTTATAACAATAAATCTATGTTGAAATACATGTATATAAGATGTAGGAATTATGCAAACAAATAACAGTGCTATTATATGTTGCTGAATAAGCTGAGCATAAATCTACATTGTGAAAATGTGTACAATAGTACCTATTAGCATACAACTGGTTTATTTAAAATAAAACGTTTGCGAAAGAGCGACACATACTACGCAACAAAACTTGCCGTCTACGATCATTCGGAATCGTAGATAATAAACACAGAAACAATTGAAAACCCAACAATTCTCGGTTTACAATAACCGTGTGCCCCTTCGCTAATCACCATGTGCAGGCCCTGACCATGTGTGTGCGAAGGAGATTTCTGTACGTGTGCGAATGACCCATTTGTTCTAGCGGTTTCTAATTGTTTTTCGTAAATAAGTGTACTTCTATCTTTATCCAAAGTCAAATTTAGTAATATTTGACTAACTTTATAAAAAAATGTAGTAATATTTATGACAATAAATTTGTACCACTAGATTTATTTTCAAATTTAGTTTCATAATATGGTAATTTATGTAATATATGTTGCTATATTTATCTATAAGTTTAATCAAATTTAATTTTTTTGACTTAGTCAAAAGCAGCTAGAAGGGAGTACGGCGGATTTTTCCGTTGCATAAGTTGCAACCTATTTTGTGAGTGTTGTTTGTATGCCAATCCATTGGCTGGGGTACGGAGACCGATAAAACGATATGGTTTTTCGAAGCAAGACTTGGCATCTTTGCCCTCAAACTGCAGCAAACTCGATCAAGAACAACGCCTACACACGCGACATATACCGTGTCCGGTGCTCCTACATACGTACCTACGTGCATTGTCGGCGGATCCACCAATGCCGGTGGTCCAACGTGCTCGCTTGGATTAGCTGCAATGCAGGCCGCGCTTTGGCCCACTTTCCTTCGTATCTTGGCATCACAATGTATTTCTTGGACCCGTAATTAAGATGCATGGCACGCTGTATTAATTGTACACTGGTTTAGCTACGATCCACGCTACTACGTGTTAGACTAATAAACCATTATGGAAGGAGTAGCATGCGTTTGACATTTTTGCTGAGCAAGAAGGCTTCTCGAGAACCGATTGGAGGAGCTAGCTATTTATATTTTTTTGGATTTGCTAATTCATGTGCGAACGAAAACTTGCTAAATCTCACTCTCACTTCTCTCACCATTAGATATGTCTCGCAATTCGTCACAGAGTTGCATATGGGTTGGAACCGAGAAAAATGTTCACACTGCACAATTTTTTTGTTCACGTGGTATATTTCTTTATTTGTAAGTTTAAAAGCTGTTTAGGTGTCCGGAGTGCTAGTATTCATTCTGGAGTGTGGTATTCATTTTGCCAAAATCATTAATGTTTTTGGTAATTTTTTCACTGTTTTACCCAAAAAAATTGATGTGTTGTCAAAACTATTGGTATTCACCCCTGGGGCCGCCACTCGTGTCACATATAATACGAGGAGATTAGTTAGTCGAATGAGCTCTAGTCACGTTCTTATTTTTTAAAGTCATAAACTTACCTCAGTTAGTAAAAAACTAGCATAGCAATACTAGGTGCTAGTGTGCTGTTTGTCACGTTGCTAATTACTGCTTGGGCAACTCTCAAAGCTTCCCTTGGCGTCAAACTAAGGAGAGAGGAAAGTAAGGAAACAAATTTCGGCTCACATGTGCAAATAAATGTATTATTAAAAAGCAATTAAAATGTTAAAAAAATAAGAAAAAAATATATGCATGTACATCTAGAGTATATGTTTGTATACAAGTTTTCGGGACAAAGAGACATTTTTTGGTCCCACGTAAAAATGACAAATTTCGGTGCTGCAACATTACACTTCACGGACATTTGTTTTAAGTATCTTTTTTATAAAGCCACATACAACGTTCATTTTTTGTAAAAAACTTGTGTATCAACATAGAATGTTCCTTTCTAAAAAAACATAGAATCTTCCGATTCCTTTTATCATTTTAAACTTTACTATTTTTTAAATAGGTTCATTTGCACCCGTGAACACTGTGGGCGTGTTTGGTTGGTCGGGCCGAAATTTCTCGTTTTTTTCTACTTGGCTCGGTGGGTGCTGCATGTGGGGAGATTGGGCTTGGACCAAGTTTGACAGTTCGTTTGGTTTTCATATCTAGTTTTCCTATAATTTTGGCAAGTTGTTTGGTTAGCAACAAAACTGATTTTGTCTCGTTTGATGCAAAAACCTGCATATTTGGTTGCCCATGCCATATTCATGTGCTCACCACTTCTCAGAGCTGGTGATGTTACCATGTAATACTAAAACCAAAAAGGCAACAAACTGAAATAGCAGTTTCAGACATGCGGCAAATTAAACTCGCAGTACCAAATTACCATCCTAGCTACTAGCAAATATGAGTTCACGATAATGTTACCTAGCTACTAGTAAATGACAGTTCACCACAATATTACCTAGCTACTAGCAAATGACAATTTACCACAATATTACCTAGCTACTACGAATAAATGTTTTACACCCACATCAGGGGGTGTTCATGAAACACAAAGCGAGCACTTCATCAACAAATCATCTTCATCTTCTTCAGATCCTGTAGTTGCCTCTCATCGGCCACATGTCGAGCACCCACTATTGTCTCATGCTCTTCCAAGCAGCACAATCGTTATGTGCAACATCATGGCCACCGTCAGTGTCGTTGTCATTAGAAACTACATCTTCCTCAGCCAGAAAGTACTCAACGGCGCTAAATTGCAAGATCCAATTGTGGAAATGCAACATGCAAGAACAAACTTAACTTGGGTGGGGAAAGAGTGGAAATTCTTCTGATCAAGGATCTTAAACTTGTTCTTCAGAGCAGTGAAAACCCTCTTAACCATGACTCTAAGGCTAGAGTGCCTAAGATTGAAAAGTTCTTCCGGAGTCTTTGGGTAGTTTCTAGCAGAGAACTCATTGAGATGGTACCTTGTTGACCTGAAGGGTAGCAGAATTCCAGGCCGGCAGGCATACCCAACATCTGCAAGGTAGAATTTGCCGTCAGGGAGCTTAAGGCCATCAGGTCTGCTCAGGCTATCAACCATAATCGTAGCATCGTGGGCATATCCTTTCCACCTAGCAAGCACATATGTGAACTTCATGTCGAAATCAACGGCGGCAAGCACATTCTGATTGGGGAAGTGCTTCCTCCCCCTATATGTAGTCTGCTAAGCTTTCGGCACTCTAGCCATCACATGAGTACCATCAATTGCTTCAATACAATCCTGGCATTACAAAAATGTTAGTCGGCTGTATAATACAATCATCCAACGAAGAAAATGATAGAGTTGCTTTGAAAAAGGGGAACCATCGACCGTTGCCATGTATCTTCACGGGGATTTGACCAAATGGTGCCTTGATCATCTCTTCTCTGAGTTCTCCAACAGCATACAATACCTGATGGAAATACCGGAAAATTGTCTCGGTTGATCTCCTTCATGTGGTGGATCACTCGGAATCTCTGGTTAAGGCCTAGAACATGAAGAAACAGAGCCACATGTTCTTCCATACAGTAGTTGATGTTGTCTTTGAGCAACCCCCTAGACCTGAATGTTTGCACAAGATGGTTAAATAGGGTCTTCTCATCCTAAGCATGTCGATAGCCTCCACATCGTTGTTGTAGATGTAGTTCAGATTTTCCATCCTCTCTCTGTCGCGCTGCATCAGGTGACCATATTTCACTGCCGACCTGTTATTTCTACTGGCCGCTCTTCTGTAGATCAGGAACATCCATGCCTGAATCACATCGACTAGGGCATATTTCTTCCGGCGCTATGCGGGAAACGAAGATCGGGCCAATTAAACACGCCGTGTGTGAAGATCCAGCCCTGTAGCACCGTGTTCATCTCTCCACGTACGCATGTGACCGAGAGGGCGATCGATCCATCTGCGCATGCATGCTCAGCTCGCGTACCTCGCACTCGTCGTCGTCGTCGAGATGCCTCGTTAGTGCTGACTTGTGCATCGCCATTGTTAGCTAGCGCTTATAAAAGGGAGGGCGCAGGATGCATCACAACTTAAGCAGCAGCATGCACTCATGCATGACCACAAACTAGCTAGAGTAGACTAGTCCTCCTCGATCTCTGGTCGATCGACTTGATCGATCTCCTCTATCTTACTTCCTTTGATCATTTCTTCATTTTGCCTCTGATTCTTCAGAGAGTTATCCTTTGATCCCCAGCCCAGCTTCAGTAGCCGCCGTTCTGCCCCAGCAAAAAAACGCTGCTGTTCTGTCATTTTAATACTAGTAGTTCTGATCTGCTTCGCCAGACATGCGTGCGTCCTCTTTGTGAAGATCGAGCGTTTGTTCTTGCTGTCATCTCGTCTCCATCTAAGGTAATTAGTGTTTGCTCTTCTTTTTCTGAATATGTTGCTTGTTCTTGTCTGAACCGGTGTTCGCTTTGCCGCATTCCTACTGCACCGATCATGCAACTCACACGCTATCGCTGACGAATTAAGCAAACTCATCTGACCTACGTAGCTTGCATGGCGTTTAAAGTAGGGGAGACTTTCGTATTTGGATGCTAGTTAAGCAAGTCACTAGCTAGGGAGCATAAGTAAAGTCAGACTCAGTAGTCTCGCGTCCTCAGTCGTCTCACACTAGTTTTTCAAATCTCAGAGTGGTGGGCGTGAGTTCCCGCCATCGTCGATCGCCATGGGCATCACCCGGGCGCACATCGTGAAGAACGACTCCCTGGAGGACCGGCTGGGCGACTACGTCGGCGTCAAGGCGCGGGGCGCCGGCCGGGCGTCGATAGCGAAGCACTCGTCGCGCCTCGTGGCGGGCCTCACCTGCCTCCAGCTCGCCTTCGCCATCTACGCCACCTTCCTCCTCTACTACATGAGCCCCGCCGTGGACCTCCGCGGCAAGCCGGACTTCGCCTGGGCCACCCGCATCGCGCAGCGCTGGAAGCAGAGCATCATGCCCGGCGCGGCCGGGGAGGACGGCGCGCCGCTGTCGCTGCAGGAGGTGTGCGAGCACGAGACCATCGAGTTCGACCAGAAGAAGTCCACCGACGCGCTCATGATCCGCCTCAAGCGCGAGCTCTACGACGAGGTGCTCGACTTCCAGCGCCGCTCCTTCGCCGCCGAGACGCTGCCCGAGCTCCTCCGCATGCGCTCCCGATGGAAGCTCTCCTCCGAGGACGACCCGGCGGAGTCCCGGCCCCGGGTCACGGTGATCCTCAACCACTTCAAACGGAAGACGCTGTGCGCGCAGCTCGACACGCTCCAGAAGCAGACGCTGCCGTTCCACCGCGCCTGGGTGCTCGCCTTCGGGACCCCCAACGAGGCCTCCCTCCGCCGCATCGTGGAGTCCTACAACGACTCCCGCGTCAGCTTCGTCGCCTCCGGCTACGACTTCAAGTACTACGGCCGCTTCCAGATGGCGCTGCAGGCGGAGTCCGACTTCGTCTACGTCCTCGACGACGACATGATCCCGGGGACACGCATGCTCGAGATCCTCTGCCACGTCGCCGGCACCGACAAGTACCGCAACGCCGTGCTGGGCAGCATCGGGCGCATCCTCCCGTTCCGGGGCAAGGACTTCACCTTCCCGAGCTACCGCAAGTTCCGGTCCAAGGAGGCCGGGCTCTACCTCCCCGACCCGGCCTACGACATCATCGTCGACCGGATCGTGCAGGTGGACTTCCTGTCCAGCTCGTGGTTCCTCGCCACGGAGCTCGTCAAGACTCTCTTCGTCGAGACGCCCTTCACCTTCATGACCGGCGAGGACCTGCACCTCAGCTACCAGCTGCAGAAGTACATGGGGGCCGGGTCCTTCGTGCTCCCCGTAGACGCCGGAGACAAGGAGACGTGGGGCGACAGCGAGCACCGCCTCGCCCAGGTCGCCGAGACGACGGTGATCTTCAAGGACATCGTGCAGGTGCGTGACGAGCAGTGGTGGCGCGCGCTCACCTCCGGGTACGTGACCCAGTGGGCGGCCATGCACCCGCAGAAGGTGGACGCGCTCTTCTACGCGCACTCCCTCGGCGAGGTCAGGGCGCTGGCGCCGCTGCTGGAGAAGTTCCGCACCACACCCGGCCGGAAGGCGTACCTCGTGGTGTCCGGCGGCGGGCACTGCCCCTGCGAGGATGCCGCGGCCGTGCTCAAGTGGCCCAAGGTCGTGTGCAAGGAGCGGCGGTTCAAGGTGTTCGACCTCGCCGTGGGCGCCATCTCCGGCCCGTCCCGGTCGGAGGTGCCTGTGCTGCAGGCCGTGTACTCCAGCATGCGCGGCCTCGTCCGGATGCACAACCCGAGCGTGGTCGTGGCCGTGGCCGACGTCGACGGCAAGGTCAAAGACGCGCTCCGCATGGCCGCCGAGGCCGCCGTCAACCACACAGCCCTCGTCCTCCTCCCCAGAAAAACCATCCCCAAGGTGCTCTGGATGGCCACCCTCCGTCCCGGCTCACTCCCAAGTAAGATCATCCACCAAATCGAAAATGCTTTTCCCGAACATATTAACTGCATCGATGGATCACGTCGTGATGGATCAATTCTTGGCGCGCACGCAGACTGGAACAAGATGAGGATCTCGGTGAACATCATCACGCAGACGCGCGCGGGGTCCCTGCAGCGTCTCCTCACCTCGCTCCGGAACGCCTACTACCTGGGCGACGAGGTGCCCATCAGCTTCAACATGGACAGCAAGGTGGACGCGGCGACGCTGAACACGGTGAACAACTTCGTGTGGCCGCACGGCGGCAAGACTCTCCGCCGCCGCATCATCCAGGGCGGCCTGATCCGCGCCGTGAGCGAGAGCTGGTACCCGGCGTCGGACGACGACTACGGCCTGCTGCTGGAGGACGACATCGAGGTGTCTCCCTACTACTACCTGTGGGTGAAGTACGCGCTGCTCGCCTACCGGTACGACCCCGCCGTGTCCCTGCCGGAGCTCTCCTCCATCTCCCTGTACACGCCCCGGCTCGTGGAGGTCACCAAGGAGCGTCCGCGGTGGAACGCGACGGAGTTCTTCGGCAAGACGAAGCTCGGCGCCAACACCCCCTACCTCCACCAGCTGCCCTGCAGCTGGGGCGCCGTCTTCTTCCCCAAGCACTGGCGCGAGTTCTACGCGTACATGGCGGCGAGGTTCACGGAGGACGCCAAGACGAACCCGGTGCAGATCCCCAAGTCGCGGACGAACGGCTGGCAGGCGTCGTGGAAGAAGTTCCTCATCGACATGATGTACCTCAGAGGCTATGTCAGCCTGTACCCCAACTTCCCCAACCAGACCAGCTTCTCGACGAACCACATGGAGCCCGGCGCGCACATCAGCGCCAAGGACAACAAGCTGAAGCACGACAAGGGCGACTTCGAGGTGCCGCTCGTCGCCGACGACTTCGCGCCGCTGCTGCCGTCGGGGAAGATGCCGCCGGCGTCCAAGCTGCCCGTGCTCAACCTGTTCAACCAGCCCGTGTCCATCAAGGGGCTCAAGGCCGCCGGGGCCAAGCTCCGGCAGGACGTCATCACCTGCGTCGCCACGCAGCACGTCTCCGTCGACCACGTCACCGGCTTGCCCAAGAACTGCACCGCCTTCTGAGGAGTACATTATCTCTCAAGACATCGATCGACCCAATTGCATAAATTTACGGGCTGCATCGCGCCGTTTGCATGCATGCTAATCTCTCTCAAACAAAATTCCGTTCGATCAGCACGCACGCTGCGTGTGCTGCACATGATCATCTATTAATTCTTTTGCTTCCTGCACTCTACAGACTACAATGTACTGTATTGGTACTCTACTTAGCTGTGATTTTGCCATGTATTCAGTTTTCTCTCCTTTAGGGCTGTAACTGACAGTAGATGCAAACACATAATGTGCGAATTTGCGTATTGTGGGATGATCTACGCAGATGTAGCCATAATTGGCTTTGATTATTAATGAAAGAGTAAATTCATTTCTTTTCCCAGTAAATACCACGTTTATTAAATTTGATTATTAAATTTGATCTGTCGCGTCGAGTCGATACATGTAGAATGAGTTTGTTGCATATTCAGGAAACAGAGCAGAAATTTCAGACTTCTCTGTGAAAAACCGGAAACGGAGCGGAAATACTAAGCAAAACGGAATATCACTGATAGAAACAAATACAAAACTATTTTAACAGAAACGATGGAACTGTAGAAAATTTTCCAATTTCGGTAAAAACAGAGTTTCACTTTTAAGTATGGGCTGATTCGTGTGGCTGAACCCCCATCCTCTATACCACGACCTTCAAGGGGCATCTTACTTACGTGTTGGTTTGCTTGTGTTTTTCTTGGTAAAAGGGCTATATATTTTACTTTCGTCAAATATTCACTTCTGTGTGCCCGTGTCCACGCCGTATTCAGTCCATATATATTTTCAACGGTATATCTATACATATTTGTTCCAGTGTAATGTCGCTGCACTCGGTTTCGTTCGTATCCACTAAATTTTTATCCATACACACGGCCACACTAGCACGCATACACACTAAACAAGGAAAAAATATGTTTAGTTGTCTCGTCATGATAACAAAAACAACAATTTGTGCTTTAAGGCCAATTGGTTTTGCAAGATTATTCCTTAGTTAGGATGACACCCCTATGAAGGTAACACCTTAAAATTACACATGCATCTTGGTTTTCCAAATTTCTTTATTATTGTTAACTGATACGATTAGAATGTACTAACGCCTTGTAAATGGAATCTAACAAGATTTTTCTAGTTACATGTAAGTTCTATTGAATAAACAACAAGACGAGGGCCAAAAAAATCATGCATAAACAACACATTAGGTGGGGATGATCCCAACACCTCGGCAATCCATTGTGTTTGTTACCAACATGTTACAAATCTGGGTATTGGTATTATTACAACCAGACACTAAAGAATCCCCTCATCATCGATGACATCACAACAACTACACTGAAAAGGTAAATTTGTGGGCGATGAGGCCCATAAGGATTGGGTTGCTACAACGCTAAAAACATTGGAAATTGTAAAAAGATGGAAGATCGCTCCGATGTCGGTAATCCAAATGGGTCATGGATATTTGAAAGCACATTTATGTTGTAAGATTGATACATGCATTTTGTATGAAGTAATTTGGGGTAATTTTGTCTTTATTATTTCTATTCCATCTATTTTGTACAAAATTGTATGTCGTTCATGCATGTAAAATGCATATATGAACTTTGTAGTTTATTGATACATATTTCCATATATTTGCAACTTATATAATATTATACCCATGTTTTATATTGATTTACGGGGATTTACCAATGATCCCCATAATTTTGGTTATAACTCTGAAGAACAGGAATCCCCTGTTTTGTATAAGTTTATCTTCCGGGGACTTAAACAAAGTCAAATTGACCGATTTTTCGAGTTTTTTTGCGAAGACGATGACCTGAAGCACTTGGACCTCATGAGAGGGGCCTGGAGGCCCAAAAGAGGACAAGTGGCGTGGCCATGGAGAAAGGTCTAATTTGCCAGCCATCCATCTTCATCCCTAATTCGAAGTTCTGATCTAAAAATGCCTAAGCATCCTTAGAGGAGGCGGTGTAGAAACACAGAGACACCGAAACAGAGATAGAACCAATGAAGATTGGAGGAGGATTTGTCGTCAGAGCTGCGGCCGGTGGGATCTCTACCTTCTCCAACATCTCCAGCCTCATCACCATGATGAAGAGGGAGTAGTCCACCTTTGAACTATGTGTTCGTGATAGTAGCTTGATCCATTTCTCTCTTGTGCTATCATATTTTTAGTACCATATGAGCTGCCTAACATGATTATGGTTATCTATGTAATTTCAATGTGGTGGATCTTTATTCTGTGAGTTGATATTTGAGATTGGAATTCTATTATGTGTAAGATGTATTGGTAGATGCATATTATTTACCTCGTTCTCAAGTACTTGTTTTGATCCAACATGTATGAGAGGGCGTGTGTGGGATAACGTGTGTATTAGTTGGAGTAACGTGGTGGTGGTGATTGGATTGTGACAATAAAATTTCAGATCCACTATGGTTTTTACCTTTCTTTTGTTACCTCACTAGGCATTAAGTGAATGCTAGTGGTTATTACCTTTCTTTTGTTATCTCATTAGGGATTAAGTGAATGCATGTATTATAATATCATCTAGTGACAGCCAAGACAATCTTGTTTGTTCAAGGTAGCACATTTGTTATTCAAACACCATGTCAAAGTATTAAAGGCTATACTCTATTTATTCTTAATTCTAGATTTCATGGCGTTTTCCCATTCTAGAGGAGTACAAGTGAGATGGGTTGCATCATCTTTAAAATAGGACATGATGCTCATATGAATATTAACCGTACACATAATGAAGTTTCATCAATATTATATTGCTTATGAATTGTTTTATGTCCATTACATCTTATAATAGAATAGACAAGTGAACAAATGGATCCTGGTCCACTTTTTATTATAAGAAACAACTTTCCATTATATATATTGTCTTTTATATTTTCTACATTAATTAAATTCGAAAATACGAAAACACTTTTACTGTTAGCAAACACAAACAAAAACCCAAAAAAACTTTTACCTTACTGTTTTTAACTTTCTTGTCAAGTTATAGATTGTTTTTATTTTATTGACTTATAGTTTTATTTCAGTTTTACTAATACGAAACCATGTGCTTGAAAATCATACAGTGGAGTTGGAGATACAAGACAAATACTTTGTTTTGTAGGTTGTTTGAAGAAGAAAAAAGGAGAAGTCTCTAGCCAATTCCCGGAGAGTTCGGTATACAACCTCGAATCATCCTTGTGGGGAAAAGAATCTTGCTACAACACTCTGCACTTAGAGTCCCAACTAGTTGGTACACACGGAGTTATTGCCATCAATCGTTTTTGTATTTTTGTACATTAATAATGCAAGAAAGTGATTGAAAAGGATACAGATGCCGCCTAGAGGGGGGGTGAATAGACGGTTTAAAACTTTTATTAGAAGGGCTTAACAAAGGCGGAATAAAACTAGCGTTTACTCTGTTAAGCACAAAACTTATATAAACTACGCTTCACCTATGTGCACCAACAACTTATGCTAAGCAAAACAAGCAACTATGTGATAGCTAGATATAAGACTTTAAGCACGAAGGCTATCACGAAGTAAAGTGCATAAGTAAATAGCTTGGGTATAGAGATAACCAAGGCACACGGAGACGATGATTTATTACCGAGTTCCTCCCATAAAGAGAGTACGTCTCGTTGGAGGGGTGGGAAGTACTAAGACCACCACGCCACAAAAGGCCTCACCCTATTCTCCTGTGAACCTCGCCACAAGAGTCCTGGTTCACTTCTTCACTATCAGTGCACTTGTCGGTGGCAATCCGTAACCTCTCACAAAGATTGGGGCACTTCTCCACAACTCAATTGGAGGCTCCCAACAAACAAGCTCGGGGAAAGCTCGACAACTTAATTGGAGGCCCCAAGTAATCCACAAACCTGCAAAACAACTAAACCGTCTAGGGTTCCAAGAACCCAAGAGTAAAAAGCTTCTAACCTTTCACCCAATCGAATCCTCACCGAGAACTCAAACCTATGCAGCAAATGCAATGGCAAGAACACAAGAAGTGCTCAAGTCCTTCTTTCCCAAATCCCACCAAAGCTACAAAAGCTAGTGGGACAATAAGAGAGGAAGAACACAAGAGGAAATCCACAAAAGAAACCCGAAGATCTAGATCCCAATATGTTCCTCTCACAAAGAGGAGAGATGGATTGGTGGAGTTGTAGATCTAGACCACCCCTTTCAAATCCCCCAAAGAGATTCAAGAAATATGGGAGGGATTGAGAGAATTTGCAAGCTCTTGAAGGTCAAAACAATGGAGGAGAGAGAGTGTGGTGCCCCGCAAAACCACTACTAGAAAATCGCGTTGTTTTTGTGCATTGCATCATCATGATCGCATGCTCATGTCATCATGCCACCTTGCATTTGAGCATCGTCATGTCATCTTGCATTTGTTTGCATAAAACTATTTTCGAAAAGTCTATTTTTGTTTTCTAAACGCCCCATTATTATTTCAAATCAAATCCCGGGTCTCCGGAATATTTTGTTTTGTCTACCAACGGTTTTCAAAAGCCCCGTTTTAAATATTAAAATATTTATTTTATTTTTAGGGGGCAGCCGTACCAGGCCGATCCGACCCAGTCGGCCACTCGCAGTACAAAAACCAGACTACCCAAACCCTTATCCTACCCAATCCTATTCTACCCAGCCCCTCCACCTCACCCCAACCTATCCCATCGTGCCACATCAGCCTGGCCCCAATCTACCACCAATCGCCGCCCGCCACCGCCACCCAGCCGCCACCTGGCCACCGTTTCCCGCCCATCCGCGCGCACCCCACCCTCGCAAGCGGACACGCACCCGACCGCAGTCCTCCTGGGCACGTGCCCCAACCCAACCTGCTGCCCGCTCCCGGCCCCACCCACGCGCTCGCGCCCCTCTCTCTCTCCCCTCGCCTCTCTCTTTCCTCACCCCAAGTCCCGCGCTACCCCACCGCCAGGCACGCCGCTCCGGCCGCCGCGTTCCTCGCCCCTCGCCGCCCGGCCCGCGCTCCCTCGTCGCCGGTCGCCGTCCGCCTCCTCCCTTGCCGAGCCCTCCTCGCCGGAGCCGCCCCGTTCTCCCCCGCCTCTACCTCCGCTCGGCTACCTCCTCCGCCCCGCCGCCTCCGGCCAGAGCCCTGCCGCCTAGCCTTGGTCCTCCCCCTCGCCGCCTTCTCCCCCGCCCCTAGTCCTCCCGGCTGCCGCCAGGCTCCGCCTCCGGTCGACGCCGACCTCGCTGGTGCTACAGGTCCCCGCCTTGGCAACCTTCCCCGCGCCTTCCCCGTCTCTGTTCGCCACCGCCTCGCCTCGAGGGGCCGGCCGCTCAGCTCGCCGTCGGCCTCGGCACCACCTCGCCCCTCGCCACCGGTCCGCGCTCCGCTCGCCGCCCCACCACCTGCGAGTCCTCTCCAGCCCCGGGCTCGCCGCGAATCGCCGGGCTGCTCTCTGTCCTGTCCTACCTCGCCTCCCAAGACAACGCCCTCCGTCGCCTTCCACTCGCTGTTCAAGCCAGATTCCACCTCTGTCGTGCCTCACTGTCTCTCCATGCTCTGCTTTAGGCCCCGTCTCCAGGAAGCCGCGCGTCCGCGCTAACAGCCTCAGTTCCTCGTCTCGGGTGTATGTGTGTATGTAGCACTGTGTGCTTGTGTTGAAGATGTTTGTATGGTGTGGCTCCGATTCTAGATGTCGCGGATGGACAGAGTTATACCAGGGCCTTGTTGATTCTCGAACCAACACATCGGCCTCGCCCGCGTGGACAAGTTCTTCTAATCGTGAAGTCACACAAGCCGCCACCGATGGTGAGGGATTCACACAAGATAAACAAGATCTCCGACACATGAAGAGTACCCGATGCCGAAGATACAAGATCTCCTTCCCGGTACCGAAACCAAGTACATCATCGTCTACCGAAGCCAGAACGCCAAGCTCTTCTCATCGACAATGGATCCGATGACCGAGCCCGACACGAGATCTTCTTCCCGGAACATCAAGACCGACCGGCGCCGAGACCCGAGACCGACACCGCCACCCGAGGACTACGACAAGATCGTCCTGACCCGCCAAGTTCGCCTACCCAGACACCGTGCGACAAGATCTTCTTCACGGATCCGAAGACCCCCGGCACCCGATCTACTCAAGTTTGCCATCGACGACAAGATCGGCATCGACCGGGGCGGATCCGATGCGCCCCTGACGCCAAACCATGTCCTTATTCCCGAATGCGACAAGATCTACTCCGTCGTCCGAGAACGTTTCCGCCGAGACCGATCTCACCGAACCCTGTCGAACCCCGAACCCCTCGGAGCCCAAGTTCGCCGAACCCTAAATGTGATTCCCTATCCGAGACCCCCATTATTTTTATAATATGACATTATCGACTGTCGCATATTAAATTGTTCATCTCGCATGCATATCATAATCATGCCGGATCTTCTGCCGTAGTATTAAATATTGCATCCAGTGTTTCTTCTAGTGTGTGCTTCTTCGCGGATTAGGCCGATGAGTGGATGCGAGTATGGACATTCTCCGGTTTTGATTCTTTGGCAGTGTTTTCCCAGGCGAGCATCTCTTCCCCTTCTACCTATTTTGCTTTTATAGTCTTTATTTCCTCCTGTTGATCTATTGCTATCCATGTCGCGATGCTTTAGTTTCCGTATCCCAGTTATATCCCGTGCAGCCTCTATATTGCCTTGGACACCTCCTATTACCTGTGTTTGGTAGATAGCTGGCCTTGCGAGTCGTAGTCGCTTGCTCAGGTGTGATCTCGTGTTGTCAAGTACCACAGTTGTTGGAATGCTGGCAGATGTTAATGGTGGAGATGCTTACCGGTGGAGATGATCATGACGTTAAATACAACTATTAAAAATGCTAGATATAATTAATGCAGAGGCATCGGTGGGCAATAGATGTTATTTGGTTCTTCCACACTCACTTGTGTCCCGTAGGACCCCGAGTACTTGATACCTGTTCCTTGATTTTTCGCACTATCCACATCCGGGAGGCCTTATGGACCCCCCTGAGCTAGAGCTTGATTCATTTCTATTTCTTGGGGCCACAAAGTAGTTTGGGGCTTTATTACTATCCTGTACCTATTCCATGCTTTACTGCTTTATTAAGATTGTGCGTGGAGCACCTGTACTGTTTAGGATTACGGAGTGTTTTCGCGGTATCGACAAGCCTAGTCACACTTTCGGGTTCCCAGTCGTTTACAGCCATTGGCGCAAACCTTGGGTCCGTCTCGCAGTCGGCCAACTTCGTTGCGGGTAGCTTAATGGGGTGGCCCCCTGAAATATTTCTGAATCATGTGATCGCTTTGTCGTGAATGCCTCGTTGGGTTTTGAGTTGGTTTTTCCGAGGTTGATCGAGTGTGTGTTGCTATTTGTGCACCCCTGCAGGGTAAAACTTTCTGAAAGCCGTGTCCGCGGTTATGGATGACTTGGAGCACAGTATCTCGATCATAGACAAGCATAACTAAAGTAGTGCTATGAGCGTCTGTGTTCGAGTTCCACCTCCTTGTCGGAGTGAACACGATTCTTCACTGAATCTTCTCCATCGGCCCACCGATTCACGATCTCCATCAAGTGTTCAATGGTCTGGGGCTTTGAGCGGCCTAGCTCCTCCCTGAGTTCTAGGCGACGGACGCCACCATTGAATGCGTCAATCGCGCGATCCCCTGAGATGTTCTCTGCAGAGTTCTTGATGATGGACCACCTTTGGATGTAGGAGCGCAGCGATTCGCCAGATCTTTGCTGGCAGCATCTCAGCTCTTCGATTGATGCGGGTCGCTTGTATGTGCCCTTAAAGTTGCGCACGAAGCTGTAAACCAGCTCATCCCAACTGCGAATCGATCCGCGTGGGAGATTGTTGAGCCATGCTCGGGCGGCGCCCTGCAGGTGTAGCTGCAGGCATTGCATGGCCGTGCTTAGACTGCCTCCGTGAAGCCTGACGGAGGATATGTGGTCCTCTAGCCAGATCTTTGGGTCCGGTAGGCCGTCAAACTTCGGGTTCTTCGATGGGAGTTTAAACCCTTTAGGCATTCGTTTCTGCCTAATGGATCAGCTGAAGCATCTGGCGCCGCAGAGCTCCACATCTTCCTCTTTCGGGTCAGTCGACCGAGCACGTCGTGCCCTTGATTTGTCTATCTTGCGCCGCGTGAGGTCATTGCGCGCATCATAGTCACGGTCGTGTCGCCGTGAGCGACGGCGTCGAGACAGGTCGTGACTGTCGTCGCTGGACGAGGGCGAGGAGTAGCGCTTTGCTAGCGCTTTGCCCTTCTTTGGCTCAGGTGTTGGCTCCTTGTCGAGGGCGGCCTCGATTAATCCCAAGCCCACGATCGTAGATCGGTGCATGGCGGCTCGGGGATCTCCATCCGGTGGCTGGTTGTTGAGGAGGTACATGGTGGCTGCTGTCACCGCAGCCTGTGGCGTCCTGGGGACCACATTGCCCCTGGTGTCGACTGTCATAGAGCCGAAGTCGAGGACTTTTGCGGCCTCTATGCGTTCCTGCTAGGTGAGATGGGTCATCCGAGATTGCCTCTTTTTGGCAACGTATTCGTTGCCTCTTGAAGAGGATCCTCCGTAGGAGGAGAGCCCTGCACGACGGAGGCTCGACTCGTCTGCCGCCTTTTTGCGCGCCTCGAGTTACGCGATTGTTTGTACTTGGCGCTTGAATTCTTCCTTCAGGAGCCAGTGATAGCCCATCAGCAGCTCTTGCGGGGATCCGAAGGGTAGAGAGGTGCCTCGCAGAGCCTCGCGGCAGCGAGCCCATTCTTGCTCGTTGAGCTTGATCACGACGCGTTCGCCGGTTTGCTCATTTACTATGGTTGGAGGTTCCACTGCCCCCATTATCAACGGGGGTGCGATTGCCGCCGTTGCCACCGTTGCCGGCGTTGGGCGGGTTGGTCTCGTTACCGCTATTGCCACCGTTGTCGCGATTGGCAGAGGTATCGCCTGCGTTGATGATGGCACACATGAAGTGATTGGGGAAGCTGCTGCTTCCGCAACTCTCAGATCCGGAACCGTAGGTTCCATCTTCAGTGGCCAGATCGCTCAAATCGGAGTCGCGACTGCTGTCGCTGACCGTGTTCTTGACTGTTGTCGGGTCGTTGAGCTCACTGAGGGTGCCGATCGATGGAGGGAACCATGATGCTGGGCAATCGACGATGCCGTCGGCTGATCAGGCATGCGAAGCGTGCCCATCTGACCGACTTGGAAGCGGAAGCTCCCTATCGCCAGGCTGATTCCGTCGCCCACGGACTCGAAGGCCGGGCGAGTGGCCGGCGTGTGGATGGTGAAGTCGAACGCGCCGAAGAGCTGGCGGATCACCGTTGTTGCGGAGTTGTAGATCGCGGTTGTTGGGCCGAAGAAGCCGCAACATCAGCGCTCCCAGTTCCCACAGACGGCGCCAATTGACGAGGGTTTAACTCATCACTGCCCATTGTTATGGACTTGGGTTTTGGAGAAGGAGGGAGCGCTGAAGACATCTATCGGCTAGCAAACAAGCACACAGGGGACAAAGATTTACCCAGCTTCAGGCCTCGTAGAGGTGCCTACTCCTGCTTGTCTGATCGTGGAATTATCGAAGGAACCGAAGGTTACAATGGTGCGCAGATGCAATCTGGCGAGGGTTGTGGAAACTAGGGTTGCATGTGTCCTCCTCGCCGCCCCCTCCTAGCCTTTATATAGGTAGGCTAGGTCTCGGGTAGCAGGTCGAGTCGGTTACAAGTTAGGGTTTTCCCCTTCAAACTTTCTATCTTTAGCTTCTTCTAGTTCTTCAAGCCATCGAGAGTCCTTAGGTTACTCGAGTCCTTCATTTGGGCCTTGGCGACACCGTGGGCCTTTACATATTTAGACCGTATATACTAAGCTCGAGTACCTGTAGGGTATACCCATGTCAGGTATAGATAAAAAAGTTTACTAAACTAAAATATTACTGAAAATGGATTTTGAAAGAACGCCAAACATTTGATGATGGTGATCTACTTCAAAAGTGCAAGTCCAAAATATTAGTATTTTACTAACAAGCTTTGGGACTAAGTGTCATGTGTATGGCATCACTATTGATGTCCTGCGTACCCAAATGAGTGGCGAGCATATCAGCTAGGTGCCGAATCAGCTCAGCAAACTCCGCGTTCTCAGACATTTGGTTAAGTTGGCTAGCACATCGTGTCTATTACCCGGGGTCTCCATTTTCCTGGTGAAAACCCGAGTGTAATCTTCCTTTATTTTACATGGCGATGGCAGATGTAATAAGAAGTTGCACAGAAAAGTAATGATGATGGGACTTGACAAAATCCCATGTAATTATGATTGCCATCAAATTGCGTAGAAACTTGTAGATATTTATGATTTTACTTGTCATATGGATGTATTTTGTCTCGAACTTGTAGGATCTCACCGATGACGCATTTATGGATTAGGAGCATGAGCTTGTGGAGCACTCGGCGGTGATGATCTTGCGATGGTCTTGTGGATGGGAAGAATGAACTTGTAATATAGTTGCTACTGTGGTGATGATATGATATTTTGATAGTGTTTGTGATGATATTATGATCATATTATTGTTGTTTATTATGTATTTTGGTGTTGGTGATGATCTTTATGATCATATATATATTCTGTGTTTTGAATTGCAGAAATGAAAAGAAACAGATTTTTTTTTGGAAAACCTGGGGCCTTTGCCTTGTGTACAAGTGCCAAATGGTCACTTTGTTGTGTATATACACAATGCAAATGCGTTATGTGGCTGCAACTGGCTTGCTGCGCTAGGGGCAGAGGGCCTTTGCCATGTGTTGTATAGCAGAGGCACACGGCAAAGGGGTTGTCTTTGCCGTGTGTACACACCCACACGAAGACGACAAAGGGGCATTCTTTGTCGTGTGGCTCCTCCAAGTGGCACATGGCATAATAAAGGGCACACAACAAAGGGGGATACACAGCAAAGACAAGAAAACACACGGCAAAGACTCGCCGGCACCGTCAGCTCCACGGACCGTCAAATGCCTTTTCTTTGCCGTGTAGGCGCATGAGACACACGACAAAGATTTTTTCCGTGTCTTTATCGTTAGACACACAACAAAGTGGAAGTCGCTGCCGTGTGGCTTCTGCCCTGTGTAAACACACGGCAAAGACTTTGCCATTCCAGATTGCCTTTGTCGTGTTCTTACGCCCACACTGCAAAGGACAACTGTGCGGTAGTGTATCCTTGCTCTCCATTTTACTTGTGAAAACCCGAATGTAATCTTTATTTATTTTACATGGCGATGGCGGATGTAACAAGAAGTTGCACAGAAAACAGTAATAATGATGGGATAATGGAATACAGAATTGTACATATGGAGCTCGGGCCAGTAAGTTCCAATAATCTTCAACATGAACCGTCGACGGTGGTGACATGGGTCTCACATACGGCTATATGGATTCGCTGCCGTGAGGCCGAGATACTCGGCGGTGAGAGGCTTGAAGATTCGTTGCTCGTCAGAGTCAAGAGCGGAGGCGAGCCTCGGCCACACGAAGGCCTTAACGAACCACGAGCCGTCGCCGCCCGGGTGCGGGAAAATCTGCACGAAGCCACAACACCTCCCGCGGCCGGCCGCCATGGGCATCACCAAGGCGGCGCGGCCGAAGCCAAAGTCCGTGTCGAGGTGGAACGACGTGAAGGACGACAACGTTACCAAGGGGCTGCCCAGCCCGACGGTGGGGCTCTCCACGTACTTGCCGGGCTTGTGCTCCTCCACCCAGTCCACGAGCTCTTGGAAGTGCTCGTCGGTAGCCCTGGCGTGGATCGCCTCCCGCACCGTGGCGGCGATGTCCGGGAGCGGCTGCCGCCCGATCTCGTGCACACTTGACTCCGCGAGCGCTAAGGTCATGACGTTGCCGACATAGTTGGGCATCGCGGCGGCGGCCTTGTTGCGGGCGAGCCGCGGACGCCCGTTCACCCACCAGCCCATGCGGCAGCGCTCGTCGAAGCCATCAACCACGGCGGCGAAGGCCTTCCACATGTACGCCGAGAGCGCCTCCATGCGTGTCGCGCGGTGGTGGGCTTCACGGCGGCTTGCCTGGGCGCGGAGCATGGCGAGGTCCTGCGCCTCGACGTAGTAGAGGCGCTGCACGAAGCTGCTCGCGGTGGTTAGGCGGCTGACCACATGCTCGCCGTCCAGCGGCGTGAACGCGGTGCGGAGCGAGGCGCTGTACGCCGGCGCGTCGCGGGGGCGGAACACGGAACGGTCGTGGTTTGGGGCGGCGGAAATAACCGCTCCCGACCGCGCGAGCTCGGACCACATGCTGGCTATCATGCATTGCGCGTGCCCGTCCACGAGCACGTGGTTGGAGCCCCATGCCACGGCGAAGCCGCCGCAGGCGAACCACACGAGCTGCACCGACAGCGCGACGTCGGCGCCGTACGGGACGAGCAGGCCGATCCTCGCCAGCGACTCCTCCAGCCGACTGAAGTCGAGGCTCGCCAGAGCCACGTCCACTTCGCCGACGACGAGGTCGGCGCCTTGGTTGCTGCAGTGCACCTCGGGTCGACCACGAGCCGGCCAGCGAGAGGCGAGAAATGGTCCAGCAGGGACGGCAGCCTGGCCTCGAAGACCGAGACGACGTCGTCGAAGCTACCGATCGAGGGCTCACGGTAGACGCAGAAGAGCGAGACGGGCACCATTTGCGGCAGCAGGTCGAGGTTGGACATGGCCAGGACTGACGGCGCAGTGCAGCCAGATGCCTTCACGAGGCGCCGGTGCACGACACGGACGCGCGCGTGGTTTGCCATGCCTCACTGGACAGCGCCGCGCGTCAGTTGGTGTTTAGCGGTTGTAGAGTTGCCTTGTACTCAGCTGGGCCAAGTGTCATCTATATACAAGCGCGTTTCCATCTTGCAATCACAATTGATCTAACTAGAGATTGGTGATGATGTCGCTGCTGCTGACTTTGCTTAAATCCCTACTTAAATGCAGGGTACAGTACGTTAGGGATCTCCCTCCAAAACTTTTACAAGCATGTTGCTGGAAAGATACTTCTGACCTTGTTTAACCTCTCCTTTAAATGGTTGTACGCTATATATAGCCGCAGCCGCCCAAGACAGCTATAGTGAGCCTATAGCCCGGTATGGCATCCTATAGCGCGGGTAGGCTATGAAAAGAACAGTGCGTTTAGCGCAAGGAATTGGCTAATTTTCTAGCCTAAAAAGTTCCACTAGCAAGCGGTTGAAAGATGCTGCTAATTATGTTCAAGGGAACGAACTGTATAGAGTATTCTAGGTTTTGAAAGTTCCAGAAGCAAATTGTTGGAAAGTCAACTTGTTCCAGATTACATCCTATATTTGTCAGTAGTGCCCTCTGGGACCAGTAAAGATAGGTACATGTGGCAAGGTCAACTTTGATTTTCCTGATGTGAAGTCCCATAATTCTCCCCAAACAAAAAATTGTCGCCCAGTTAACTGTGCCATGTTTTTTTACTACCAAACCAGCTTCACAGATGTTTTGGTCTTTTCCAATTATCCGAGGGAAAAACAACAGGAAATACCTTAGGGGAGCAAGTCCATCCTGAGTTCATTGTCGCACAAGTATATGCATGTATAAAATAGGATGTGACTTACTCTCCTCGCAAACAACAGATATATACTACCTTTTGTTTCTTTTCTCATTAACCTGATGTATTAGGATGTATCTAGAGCGTCAATGTATGAGGGGTGTCAGATTATGTCCACTGGCCTCACTCTTGTAATCTTGTAGCACCATCTTAATAACCTACGACAATGCAATGGATGTGTTAGATGTTGCAAGAAATTACCTGGCACTAACAATCTAATGCCAAGCACAGGTTGAGTTCTAAAGTCTTGGTATTTATTGTGGCCAGTACTTGTCATGTTGTAAGTTATATAACATGTATGGACGATATCTTTTGCTAGTGATGATACTTAAAATCTTGGCATAACAATTTCTTTCATGTTTATTGTGTTTCTATATGTGAATGCTTTAAGTCATGCAGCATATGTCCAACCGGTTTGAATCTGACATCCAATCATTTTTAATGATATCTTTTTGGTTAGTTCAACTACTTTCATCCTTCCAAACCAATTGACTTGGTTTTAAATGTGATACATGAACGCAAACAAAGGATAATAGATAATAGGGATTTCTATTTTCGTGTCCCTGGTTCGTTAGTTGTACTCAGTTTTCCCCAACCGCTTAACTTTTCCTCACTTTTGCTCCTCTCCTTCTCGGAAACTCATCAATGAGCTCAAACGGTAACTGCCGTCAGGTTGACCGTTGACTGACGTGTGGGGCCGCATGGTGTGGGATCACGTGGGTTCGTTTGGTAAGGAACACGTTATGCTGACGTGTGGGGCCGCGCCATGTGAGACTATGTGGGGCAGGTTTGTTAGGAACGCGTTATGGGGGACGTGGTGTGGGACCATGTGGGGCGCACTTGGTGGTTACATGCTCCCTGTCGCCTAAATTGGAAGTTTTCTTTTTTGCTATTTTTATGATTGGCCTTTTTAAGAGTGCTTTTCCCCTCTCTCTCGCTAACAGTTTTGTTTTTTGCCCCAAAAGGTAGCGAATCTAGAGCAGCTTCTCTCTTCACTCATTGTTTCTTTTGGCCCTCGTTTTCCCCCAATCTGGTAGCAAATTTAGAGCAGCAAATCTAACCAGCACCATAAATAAATTCAGTAAACAGAGCAGATGTAGATAAAGCAGCTAATATAGGTTATATAGTACGGTACTTAACAAGGTTCGACAATTAGGCTGCTCAGCAGCAGCGGACAAGTTCAACATAGACAAGACAAAAGAACCTGCTTTACAGCGGCAGCAGCACAAGATAAGTGGCCCCTCATGATCCCCGCCTCCTCCCTCTGGCACCTCCTCCACTTCTTGCTGCTCAGTCCCTTGACCTTGGGCGCCTTGGGCTTGATCGGGGGCATGCGAATCTCCTCGATGGCCACCTTCTGGAGGTTGCAGAGGTGAAGACCGAGCGCTTGGTGCTTGGCTCTAAAGTCGTGGACGTTCATGCACTCGCCGCAGGTCCTCACGTCCTCGATATGCTTCACGAGGGAGTTGAAGTCGATGGCGCGGAGCCTTCTGGTGGTGCAGAAGGGCACCTGTAGACATCACCGAGGAAGAAGTTGTACTAGTCGGACTTCAGCCTCCTCAGCACATGACATGTCTTGGTGTCCTTGGACTCATCGTTGCTGCATACGTCGTTGCTATCCTCCTGTTGGAAAAACAGTAGAGTGCAATAAGGACATGATTGAGATACTTTGATTATCGGGATTGATTATTTGCATAAATTAACCGTTTGAGATCTCCTGATTATTTCCCAAATCTCAAACAAATTGAATACTGATCCCAACTATGAACAGGGGATTCAAATACGAACAGGGGGATTCATCGAAATACTAGATCTGACACAAGAGGATTAGCTACTATAAAAATACGAACAGCCGAACCCTAATAACATACGATCTAGCATCCAACGATGGGAATGGGGGAAGAACAAGGGAAGGGGATAAAACCCTGGTTACCTCCGACCATGGGTCAGCGATGCTGGTGTCATAGGGGTTCTCCGGTCTTATGTAATCAACCTCCTCGTAGGGGTCCCAGCCGAGCGGGATCTGCCTGAGACCGGCAGCGGTCTCCTCGTCGGCGGCTACGGCGGATGCGGGGATGGGGACGGCGGCTACCTTCGATGCCTCGACGGGGCTCTCCTCACCGGCGGCCTTGGAGGCGCCGATGTCTACCGCACCGTTCTTCTCCATCGCTGATGTGGTTGGGGTTTTCTTGGGGTGTTGCAGAAGGTGATGGGATATTGGAGACAGTTGAGTGAGCAAATGAGTGATGAGTGAGAGTGAGGAGGCCTCTATAAAGGATAAGGGAAGCGGCGTTTCGTTGCACCACCGTGCACCACATAACCGCGTACGCTACTGCACCGTGCACGGCCACATGTGTCCACTACCGCCCCGTGCACCGCACACGCGTACCATGAGTCACGTTTTTCCCTCGTGTCTAACCCTGACGACTTAGTCGTGCTCAGTTTTTCCCTCGAGTGTAACACTAGCAGTTTGGTTGTACTCAGTTTTGCCCTCCAGTACTAGCACTGTTGTGTGCAATATACTCAGTTTTACCCTCCGGTGACTGGTCAACAGAGAGTCAACGAATGGGTTTATCTAGCTAATTGAGTCATTTTATGCACAACAAATTCAAAAAGATCAAAACATAGTGGCATCTACCCAGGGAGTCTTATTATGTGACCTGCCACCATAAGAAATGTATATAAATCAAGTTTTAACCTAACTCACCACTTCTCAAATCACATACTATCTATGAAGGTTCATGGCTTTCTACTCAAGCCTCTTCCCAAAACAGCCCTCCCCAAAACATAGTTTGTCTGAATGAGGCAATAATTGTCAAACTGGTGTATATTTTAATTGCAAATAGTTTGATGTATGCCAAGATGTATTTTATTCTATAAAAGACGCATTTTATATTTCTTAAATCTTTTTGTATTTTCTATTTGAATCCCTTTGTCAGTCTTGCCCTTGGTTTTTAGGTTCTACTCAGTTTTGCCCTTGGTTCTTAAGTTCTACTCAGTTTCCCCTCTCTTAGTCACAATCTCTCACACATGTGCTCATCTTGGCTGCTATGCTATGATTGGTTGAGACAGTTGTCACGCGGATCGTGCCCACCAACCGTTGATCCTCTGTGATCTAGCGGACATGATAACCCCTATATCTGTCGGGGGGTACCCCTCTATCCATGAAAAATAACGAGTTTGCCACCGGTACTTTAACTCTATAAACAAATGAACTTGAATATAATTTGAAGGGAAAGTGTTCAAAGGTGTATAATTTGTGCATTACATTCCACTCTACGAAAATGATAACCTCTCAAGATTTTCTTAGCACAATATTATCACGTATTAAGTGCGATTTCAAAGAGTTCAAATGTGTATAATTTTCATATATGCAAGTTTATACATTACATTCCACTCTATGAAAATGGGGGCGAAAATGATAATCTCTCAAAATTTTGCTAGCACATCATTATCTCGTTATTAAGTGTGATTTCACCGTGTTCAAAGGTTTAAAAATTTCGTATACGCAAGTTTATGCATTATATTTCACTCCATGGAAATGATAAATGATCAGGATTTTATTAGCACAACATTATCACGTATTAAGTGCGATTTAAAAGAGTCCAAAGGTGTATAATTTTCACATATGCAAGCTTGTGCATTACATTCCACTATATGAAAATGATAATCTCTCAAGATTTTCTTAGCACAACATTATCACGTATTAAGTGCGATTTCAAAGAGTTCAAATGTGTGTAATTTTTGTATATGCAAGTTTATGCATTACATTCCACTCTATGAAAATGGGAAGAAAATGATAATCTCTCAAATTTTTGTTAGCACATCATTGTCACGTATTAAGTGCGATTTAAAACTGTTCAAAGGTTTATAATTTTTGCATATGCAAGTTTGTGCATTACATTCCACTCTATGAAAATGATAATCGCTCAAGATTTTCTTAGCACAACATTATCACGTATTAAGTGCGACTTCAAAGAGTTCAAAGGTGTATAATTTTCGTATATGCAAGTTTATGCATTTCATTCCACTCTGTGAAAATGGGGGAGAAAATGATAATCTCTCAAAATTTTGTTAGCACATCATTATCACGTATTAAGTGTGATTTCAAAGTATTCAAAGGTTTATAATTTTCGTATACGCAAGTTTATGCATTATATTTCACTCCATAGAAATGATAAATGATCAGGATTTTATTAGCACAACATTATCATGTCCTAAGTAAGATTTCAAAGAGTTCAAAGGTGTATAATTCTCGTAGATGAATTACATTTCACTATATGAAAATGAAGCTAGACAAAGGGCCGCCCTCACTGGAAAAGAAGAAGAAAGGGGAGGCAACGGCACGGGCGCGGACGCGGGGCTGGCTCGGGGTCCCATCTTGCAACGCCAACCTGGGTAAGCTGTGGGTCCAGCGCTCACGTGGATAAGTTGTGGATCCGATGCTGGTCTGGATAAGTGGAGAGAGGTGTCCACTACGGGAACCGACTGAATACGGCCCCACTTGTCAGCATCTAACGGTAAGGGTACACTACGGGACCCGACAGAACACGGCCCTACTTGTCAGCACGTAACGGCAAGGGTCCACTATGGGACCCGACTGAACGCGTCCCCACTTGTCAGCATGTAAAGGCAAGACTAACGAACAACGAGTTTTCAGACAGTGTGAGAGTTTTGTACAAAGAGATGGGCAAAAGGAAGAAAACGTTAAGCGGCTAGGGAAAACTAAGTACAACTAAAGAACCAATGGTACGAAAATAGAAATCCCTAGAGATGTACTTTAGTTGTACTTAGTTCCAGATGCCAGATTTTGATGTGAAAGGATAGAGATGTCGCCTAGAGAGGGTGAATAGACAATTTCAAAACTATTACAATTTTGGCTTGATAGAATGCGGAATTAAACTAATATTTATTTTACAAGTACAAAACCTAAATACACTAGGCTCAACTAAGTGCACCAACAACAGTTAAGCTAAGGAAGATACCACAAGATAAGTACTTCAAACTCGATGGCTATCACAATGAAAGTAAACTCAGGTATAGAGATAACCAAGGCACATGGAGACAAATATGTATTCTCATGTTCCTGTACAAGTAAGGTACGTCACGTTGGAGAGGTGTGGGATTCCACAAAAAATTTCCCAATGCCACAAAGGCTCACCTTCTTCTCCGAGTCTATCCACGAAGGAATATTCCCTTTCTTTATGGTGAGCTGTTCCTCCACTCCGAAGATGGCAAGATCTATAACCACTTCATAAGCTCCATGAAGGAGAAGCCCGGGTCTCTTCACAATCATCCACGAAGAGCACAGCTCGACACCAACCTCCAAGCCAACTAGGAGGTCACCCTCCAAGAGTAACAAGCTCACAGTCTCTCGCTCGAACAAATCGTAATGGAGAGCTCAACACTTGCAAGCATCCAAAGCAAGAACACTAAGGATGCTCAAATCCTTCACTCTCAAATCCCATCGAAGCAACAAGTTCTAGGAAGGAATTGGAGAGGAAGAACAATGGTGGAAATCAAACAGTGACTTTAAGATCTAGATATAATGGGTTCCCCTCACTTAGAGGAGCAATTCATTGGTGGGGATTATATATCTATATCTCCTCTTTCAAAACCCTCAAAAAGAAGCAAGAATCGTTGGAGGGAAGGGAGAGGAAGAAAATTCAAGGGGATCAACAATGGAGGTCAAAACGTGCTCAAGAACTCTAGAAAACTGTTGGGGGAGAAGCCCCTTTTATAGGAAAAGAAAATATGACCATTTAGGACCAAACCATGCAGTCCAAGAATTTCTAATGAATTTTTTGGTGACGCCGGAAATTTATGGCGACCATTGGAAATTTCTGGTCAGCACCAGAAATTTTTGGTGACCACCGGAACATGTTTCGATGACTACTGGAACTTTCTGGTGGTATTTTTGGCGGTGCCGGAATGCCCACCGGATTTCTAGACAAAAACAGAGATTATGAAAACAGTGATAACTTTTGCATTCGGACTCTGATTTTAGCAAACTTGGGATTTTTGATAATCTAAGAACAAGATCTATCTAGTAGATACTATAAAACCCAAGAAAAGGAAATAGGTAAAATACCAAATAAGGAGAGGTATGAAACCTCCCTAAAGAAGAACCGGTAAAACCTCCATCTCGAAAACATAATATAAGATGCATACTGATTCCTTTTTCGATGAACTTGGGCTTGTTGAAGATCTAGCAACAAGATTAAGAGCCTCACATAGAGAAACACCAAGAAGCAACCAAAAAGGGAGAAACAAAGTATGCAAAGGATTGATCTCCCTAAGATGATGTGATCAAGTTACCCAACCGAAAGCCCCTCTTGATAGTGTGGCTATCTATCCTATAACTGAAGGAGATATGCCTTAGAGGCAAATAATAAATAGATTTTATTATCATATCTCAATTAGTTCGTAATAGTTTCATATTGTGCTATAACTATATCAAGTGGAAACATTGATACATGTGTGGTATGGAACACACCAAGCCCCTAGTAGCCTCTATACATACTAGTTCGTTGGGCAGCTGTTGATCAAGGTTTCCTGATCATGGAGCTTTTATGCCAGTTGACAACGAGTTCATATCATTGGTGAATAATGTGATGGACATAACCCAATGATTGCGACACGTTCAAGTCACATAGTTCATTGTTGCAATAGCTAGAAACATAGTCTCCTTTTCCATAGACCGTGAGATAATATTAATCACTGTCTCCCGAGGCTGCCTTAATTGCATCAAACATCACTCGGTGAAATGGTGATTATAAAGGTGTACGTTAGGTATTCTAGAGGAACAGTTGAGTCCTATGAATCAAGACCAGGATTTGTTCACCCAGGTGATGGGTAAGATACATTAGGCCAACTTGGTGAGATTAAATCCATACTGTTGCAACATGTGACTAGGTCACGGGGATGTAATATCGTAGGAACAAGTAAAATAGAACTTGTCAGTAATGAGATTGAACAAGATATGTGATACCAATGACCGGATCTCGGACAAGTCGTATCGAAGAAACAAAGGGAATTGGACATGAAGTTTTACGGTTCAAACGACATTGTCATTGTCGAATGCACAGGGGGTCATTATGGGCATCTCAGTCCCGTTATTGATCATTGATGGGATCATATTTGTGACATTCCCGAGCCGTGGGGAAATACACTTAAGGGTACGATGAGCTAGAGATTATTTGTAAGTTAGAATCACTATAGAGAGAGAGAAAGCATTCATACTCTTATCTTCAACTCGATGATCTTGATGCCAATACTCAATGTATATCTTTATCTTCATGGCATTCATACTCGAATCCAACACATGGGCTACAAGCATGACCTACGGAATATTCCTTCATATAAACTCAATGAAAACATTAGTCCATATGGATTGTCATTAATTACCAAAACCACACACATGGACAGTTACCCTTACATGATGCAACGGCCTGTACTCCCGTGATGCTAGAAGCAATTACTTATCGTGAAACACTCATATTGGCTACTAGTCTCCAAGAATCAAATTGTGTGGTTGCTTAATATTGCAAGGAGGTAATACAAGATCCTAGGAGTAATTAATGTTCGGACTTGAGGAAATAATATACCCTAGTGTAGATTTTGTGGATGATAGTTTTATCCACGAGAACAGGGCATCTAATGTGCATGCTCATGACATTGCTCATAGCTCTCTTGATTTTCATCAGGGGCGTTGCCTGTGGCTCCTTAACTCACCTGATACCAACATTGTACCCACTATTATTGAGTAATAAAGAGAGTTACGATCCCTCAAAAATATCTAACAATCTGGGTGTCCAATGGTGGTATTGAATGTACGTGGATACCAAAAGCAATGTGGTGACTCCTAGGTGGTTAAGTTTTACCTTTTTTAATTCTTATTTCAGTTTTTAGCACAGACAATGACATGGCAATTTTATGTGCTCATAGTTTATTATAATTTTTTGTATAGATCATGGCAGATAGCTCGAACAAGTTTTTCCACAACCATTTCATCAATACATCGTCGGACAAGTCTAATGACGATAACAATAATTTAATGGCCGGATTTTCTCATCCATGAGCAGAATAAGAACTTCTGACCTTGTTTAACCTCTGTTTTAAAAGGTTGTAGGCTATAACCGCGGCCTCCGAAGATACCTATAGTGGGACTATAGCCTAGTATGGAATCCTTTAATGGGTAGGCTGTGAAAAGGCTATATCGCTCTATAGCTCCATTTTAATTGGCTATTTAAAATAGCGTGTTTAACGCAAGGAATTGGCTAGTTTTCTAGCCTAAAAAGTTCCGCTAGCAAATGGTTGAAAGATGTTGTTGATTACGTTTAAGGCAGGGAACTATATCTAGTATTCTAGGATTTGAAAGTTACGAAAGAAAATAGTTGGAAAGTCATTACATCATATATATGTGCATAGTGTCGTGTGGGACTAGTAAAGATAGGTACATGTTGCAAGGTCAGCTTTGATTATCTTGATGTAGAGTCCGATAATTCTGTTGGGGAATTAGCACACTCTTAAGCGATATGAAAATACACAGCGTAATAAGTTGTAAACTTCAGCATCACTCATGTACTATATCCACAGACTCTGGCTCAGTCACAAAAGGAAACATATGCATCAAACATATATGGAGAAACTAGGTCCAGCCGGAAGCTAGGACAAGTCTTGGATGTAAATAGAAGCGCTAGGTAGTACAAGTACTAGCTGAGAACAAACAACATGTAGTACAAGTACTAGTAGCAAGCATTATCGCAAAGACACCAGATTTACATGGAAAACCTCACAATTTGAGAGAGAAAAACCACGAGCTGAAGCCACCCAAATATTATTCCACTATAATCAAATGGGGATACAATTTGTTCTTCTCTAGAGAGCACTAGAGAATCTCATATATCAAGATACACACGGATCTTGGATACCAGCAACAAGATTTGGGACACTAGATCTAGAGATCGGACCAATCTCACCAAAGATGGTGGAATCATAGCTTGAAGGAGACAAGGTACTAGATATGGGTCTTCACAACCTTGTGGGAAGATCCCGATTCTTAATTTAACTTCTTCCTTCAACTTTCTTCCTCTTAACCTTATCTCTTGGTTTTCATCTCCAATGGAAGCTAACCTGGTTCGTCACTCCACCTAGTGGTGGCTGGATGGGAAACTTATGCTCTCCCTTCCCTCATGTGCAATGTCCAGCATGAACCTTGGTCATAACCCTAAAAATTGGTGGGCTCTTGGACCTGTTTGGGCCGCCTGAAAGACTTCAATAGGACACATCCTCATAGACCACATGAGGAGGATATCAAACATTCTCTCCCATCTAACTCATGTGTGGGGGGAACTGCCATGCCTACTTCCTTGCAATATGGAAGAAGCTTCTCACTTGGAAATATCTTGGTCATTATATTTGAGCCATTCTTGTCAGTGTGGATCTTCTCAGGTTTTAGCAACTTGGAACTCACAACCTCTTGAATCCAATGATACCTCACATCAATGTGCTTGGTTCAAGAGTGGAAATTTGCAAGATGGATAGTTCTATGAATATCGCAAAATAGATTGTAATTCTCTTGCTTCATTCCCAACTCTTGCAAGAAGTTTTTCATCCACAACACTTCCTTGCAATCCTCAAGAGCTTCTATGTACTCAACATTTGTGGTTGGTAGTGAACTGCATTTCTGCAACCTTGATTACCATGACACTGCTCCCCCTGCATAAGTCATCAAGTATCCAGAAGTGACTTCCTAGAATCTGTATCACCAGCATGATCTGCATCTATATAGCCTTGCAATACAAGATCACCGTTTCCAAAGCATAAACATGATCTAGAAGTACCTTTGAGATACCTTAGAATCCACTTCATTTTATTCTCGTGAACTTCACGCGGATTTCTCATGAACCATCTACCAAATACAACTTCATAGGCAATGTTAGGCCTAGTGCGCACCATGGCATACATCAAACTGCCCACGGTAGATTGATATGGTAGTTTACTCATTTCTACTTCATCCTTGTTGTTGCTAGGACATTGTTCTGAACTTAGTTTATGATGGCCTGCAAGTGGAGGGATAACATACCTTGCATCTTGCATATTGAACCTTTAAATTATGTTTTCAATGTATAATTTCTGTGAGATCCAGAGCAGCTTCTTTGATCTATCACATGATATCTTCATGCAAAGTATTTACTTAGCTGATCCTAAATCCTTAATGGCGATTGATTTACTCAATGCCTTCTTGAGGAGAGTAATCATCTTTATTCCATTTCTAACAATCAGCTTTTCATCGACATATAGTAAGAGAATAATGAATTCACCCTCGGCGTACCTCTTCACAAAGAGATAATGATCAGGTTGTGCTTGATGGTATCCAAGATCAGTCATGAATGACTCGAACTTCTTGTACTGCTGCTAAGGATCTTATTTCAATCCATACATGCTCTTATTCAATCTACACACTTGGTTCTCCTTGCCTGCAACCACAAATCCTTTGTTCTTGTCCATGTGTATCTCCTGAAGGGGTTCCATGGCAGAAAACAAAAATTTCCTATGACAGAACACACCTAGCGAGGATCTATCTATGAGTAAAGTTGTAACGAGGGAGGTTTTGGTAACATACCTTTGTAGAGCGGAAGCATTTGACGTTTCGAGAGGAATGTGGATGAAGTATTCGATGTCGTAGCCGACCTCATGGTCGTGAAGCTCCTCGCAAGTCACCCAATTCCTTGTGGGACAACCCTGGTGACACTAACGACAGCAACCACGAGGTTTCACACACATGAGGTGTATGATGGCGACTTCTGGTTCCCTGATCCCTGCTAGGAGTGTGGAAGAAGATCTCTAGATTGGAATCCCTGCAACACCTCCACGTGCCACAACGAGGTACTCCCTTTGTGTGCACAACCTAAACAGGGAGCCGTGGTTGCAAGAAAGAGAGAGAGAGAGATTTATTCCGTGAGGAAACTTGCCTTAGTGAATTATTTGTGTGTTTATTCCTACCCCATGCCCCTCTTTATATAGGGGAAAAGGGATGGCTCCTTCCCCTAAAGTCCCGGGGTGGGACTAAAGGCAAAAGGAAAAAAGGAGAGGAGGAGGCGCCACTGGCTGGGCCCCTTGCGGTGGTCGGGTGAGCCACATGCACCAGCCCATCCTAGCGGTCAGCAGTAGTAGCTCGTGCATCGATAGTGGTCGGGTGGGCCCCACACCGACCTAGCGCCCTGTTGGCACACGTGGCGGTTGTGACCTAGCAAGGTAGGCCATGTGCTGGTGGCCCGCTATGCCCCCGGCTCTTGCCTGTGTCCACCCGTGAGCTTGCCAGCATGCGCCCGCCCGCATGGGTCGGCCAGCTACGCCTTGCGCTGCACTCCGCACGCGTGATAGCCAGCGTCGTTCGCTGCCTGCCCTTGTGAGCTTACTGGCTGTTGTGGCCCAGCTACAAAGGTTGTTGTTGTCTGCTAGGGTGGCTTCCCTCTAGGATGTTTCCCTCCGGGGATTCGGCCTAGTATAGGAAGTGGACCCATAAATTTAAAATATTTATTTAATATATATTAATTCTCTTAACTCATATTGTAAATCTCCATTTAATCTGAAACACCTTTCAGTTTATTCCCTTCTTCCGAACCACTTTGGGTCCTCTTCGGAACTTTCCGGCATTCTTTCTTCAGAACTATTCCAAAGTTCTCTCTTTCATACTTTGTTGATTCCGTTCTACCAAAAGATCTACAAATATCATCATACCATTAAGTGTGTTACCCCTATGGTTCGGGAACATCACAGACATGATCGAGACTTCTCTCGGATCAATGATCATTAGCGGGACCAGGATGCCCATAATGACCCATGTGCATTCTACAAGTCTGTTGTCATTTGAACCATGAACATTGAGTCCAATTCCCTTTGTTACTTAGATACATGACTTGTCCAAGACTCAATCATCGGTATCCCATAGCTTGTTCAATCTCGTTACCGACAAGTGCAGTTTTACTCATCCCATGATGTCCCATCCCCATGACCTAGTCACATGTTGCGTAACATGCATGGATGTAATCTCACTAAGTGGGCCCAATGTATCTTCCTATCACGTTGGTGAACAAATCCTGCTCTTGATACATAGGCCTCAACTATTCCTCTGGAATACCTAACATACATCTTTATAGCCACCTAGTTACATTCATGATGGTTAATGTAGTCAAAGCAGCCTCAGGAGATAGTGATTAATATGCTCTCATGGTCAAAGGAGAAGGATACTACGGTACTAAGTATTGCAACGATGAACTTGTGACTTGATCTGCTGTAATGTTTACTTTGGGTAATGCCCATCATACCATTCACCAATGATATGACTTCATTATCAGTTGGCATAAATGCACCATGACTAGGAAACCTTGATCACCAGCTGCCCAATGAACTAGTTAAATAGAGGCTACTAGGGACTCTAGTCTGTTTCACACGTGTATCAATGTTTCCGCTTGATATAGTTATAACATGATACTAAACTATTATGAACTTATTGAGATATGATAATAAACATCCTTTATTATTTTCCTCTAGGGCATATCTCCTTCACATCCTCCTCTGGGTCACCATGTAAGAACGATGTCTTCACATCAATTTGTTCAATTTTCAAGTCCATGGTGGCAGCCATGCCAAGGACAACTTAGATCAAAGACATTTTGACCACCAGAGAGAATATCTCATCAAAGTCAATACCCTTTTTCTGACTAAAACCTTTCACAACCAATCTAGCTTGGTACATTCGATGTGAGCTATGCTCTTTAGTCTTCACTCTATACACCCACTTGTTCTTGAGCAGTTTATTGCCTTCGGCAGAGACACCAACTCAAAGGTGTTGTTCTGATATAGGGATTTCATTATCATCCTTCATGGCTTCTGACCATTCATTATTGTACTCATCAGGCACTACTTCCTCATAGCATGAGGGCTCACCTACATTAGTCATCAACACATATTGATGTGGTGTATAAAGGTACTGGATCTCTTCCACTTCTCCTCAAGTTCTTCACTAGTGATGGGGAATCAGGTGGATCACCATCATCATCATCATCTTCAGCAAATGGTTGTTCATGTCCCCCACTTGTACTGCCTTGTTCAGTTGCATCATCATCATCTTCAACATCATCATATCCCCATGGTTTGCATGCATGAGAGGAGCGTTAATGCGAGCCCCCCCCCCCCCCCCCCCCCCGCCCCGTAGTCTAGGTCTTTGACTTCTCGCCGTAGTTGTAGGTCTAGGTTTAGGGTTGTGTGTGTCTGCCCCTGTGGCGTCCGGCGAGATGCTGCCTGGTCTGTCCCTGCCGGCGTTCCTGCACGACGCTGGTCGGCCGTCTCCACGGTGGCTCGCGAACTCCAATGGCTAGAGAAAGTTGTTGCTTCTGTCGTGGACGGAGGCCATCTTAATAAGTGTTGATGCCTCCAGGTCTGGCAGCCTCGGGCCTTTCTTCTCTCCCTGGCTAGCCTTGGTGGCAAGGGGAGGGAGAAGATCGTGCCGGTGGCCGCTGCTTCCAAGAGGCGGTCGGGGTGCTCGATGTGCGACTGCTCTGGCAGCAGCTGCCGTCATCTGGCGTGGATCTCCTCCACTGTCGTGCTCCCTTGGTCGGAGCCAATCGTTGTGGAGGTGCTCGACGCTAGATGCCCCCCTCATAAGGTCAGTGGGCTTGGCCTGCGAAGGTCTGCTCTAGGCTCTTGCTGTTCTTCTCCGGCCGGCCGTGGTGGCGAGGAGAGTTGGGACGATGCGCCCCGGAGTCGATATGCTGCACTGCCAAGTCTGCAGCGCCCGGTTGCTGTGGATTGTGAAGCTGTGTTCCCTGATCTTCCTCAACGTCGGCGAGGATGCGCCGCCGTTATCTGTGGCCAGGAGGGCCACATCTCCACTCGGATGAAGCCGAGCATGCTCTTCCTCGTGTGGCGGAAGCCTTTCGTCGCCCTGTGCGAGAGTTCCAAAGTCTGCATCGTCCCAAGTGGCAAGTTCCCCGGCGACGATATGGGCTCTAGGGTGTCGACGATGGCCAGATGCGGTGGAGAAGGGCGAGGACCTGATCGCATTTTCTTCTTTCTTTTTAGGGTCCTTTCTCCAAATGTGCAGTCATTGTCCTTTAAACACCCTCTGGATGGGGGTGCCTTTCTAATTATACCCACCGCTTTTTTTAATTAAGCAGCTTTCAGGGCCTTCCGGCCCTTTCCCGTTCAAAAAAAAAGCCAAAATAGTACACACATTTGATGCATGTTACATGTGGGACAGGATGCAGGTTTACTGTTAAATTAGAGATCATGGGAATTTTACGTCAAATCAAAGTGCTCCCCTATGGAATCAGTGCGTGCCTATTTTAATTTAGTTTGTTAGTGAAGTGTGGACTTGCCGCCAACATAGCACGGGCTTACCTCTGCTGTGCTGGCGTACGTGGTGCAGAGGCGCAGGTGGGCGGCGACACCGTGCGGTAGGGTGGTGGAAAGCCGGAGCCGGGTCGTCGGAGAGAGATCGATACAGTAGCGGAGGCGGAAGAGGAGGCGGGCGGCGGCTGATCGATGTTGCTGTGCACAGACGTGATTGTAGATTCGTAGCTTCCTGATGGTGGTTTCATGGATGGGCTTGGAGTTGGGCTATACCGTGATGGGCCAGGCAAACTAGCCTGACCGGCCATGTAATCACTAGTACATACAACAAAATAATAGCCCAACGCAACTGCATATGGCGCTTGCAAGTTGACCTCAACTTGCAACGCGTCAAGCTGGCGAGCTACTGTGCCAATGTGATCAGGAGCATCATTGCTAGTGATATGTTGGTATCCTATGGCCAGCTGATCTGTGAGATGAAAGCGACGAAGGCGATTTTCGAGTTGTTCGAGTTTGCGCACGAGGGTCGAGAATCGAATGGTGATGCCCACAACTTGGCGAAAAGGTGCTCCACTCGTAACTCCCATACGGGCTCCGACGCGGCCTGTTTTTGGTCCGTATGGGGTCGCCTGCGCGAAATCAGAAATGGGGACACCGTCATCCCAGCTGTGCCCTCCAAAGTAAACCCATATTTTAATAAAATAATATTTAAATAAGGAAAACCTAATTTTATTACATAATAAAAATAGAAAATTAGTCATAATCGTGCCTCCTGTTGTACTCGTCCTCGCAGTCATCGTAGGAGTCATCGTCTTCGTCGTCGGTCGGCGCGCGCTCCGGCCTCGGCGGCGTTGCCCTGCCACGATCGTGCCATGTCGAACGATCGCCGAAGAGCGATCGCCGCTTTGGGGACCGGCGGCCACAACGGCTGCAGCCTTCGCCGTTGCCTCCGCCGCGCGCACGATAGGCCTTCTCCTCCTTCCGCCACCATGTGTCTCCCGGCGGCGTCGGTTCGAGTGACGCGCGAATGGCCACACGCTGGCCCAGAAATTCTTCCGGGTCGCCGGGACGCCTCTGCTGGCGCGCCGCCACGGCGTATTACGGAGGGACCACCCACTCCGGCCGAGGCTCCGGTCGAGCCTCCGGCAGTCGGTCGAGGCGTAGCATCGCGCGCAGGGCAAGAGGATCCCAGAACACCACGCGACCTCCGCCCTTTTTCCGTGCGCCCTAGAAGTGCGGGTACCGGAGGCGGGGATAGTCGCCCGCCATTATGTGGTCCATCACGCAGTCAAGAGTCCGGGCGCCTCACCACAGCCTGCGGCCCTCCTCGTTGTTGTTGACGGGCGGCAGACCGTCCCCCTCGTACATGGCGAGCTGCCACTCGCGACGGTTCGCGAAGAAGGCGTTCCAGGTGGCGGCGTTGTCGGGGTCCTAGTTGGTGTCCATCCGCTGCTCTGGCGTGAGCTCGCCATAGTAGTGGTTGGTGATGGCCAACCGGCTGGCAACACCTTGAGGGACGGGTGGGACCGGCACGCCATTGGCGCTCAACCTCCAGCCCGGAGGGCACCCATACCCCGGCAGGCAGGAGTAGTGGGAGGCGCACAGCGTCCCCGCCTCGGCATATGTTAGTATGGGGAGATTGGAGGATGACATTGCATGTAGATCTGAGTTATGGCAATGGTGGTCGTGGCCTTTATGTAGCTGGAAATGGCGGGAAGTTGAGGCGGGAAGCGGTGGAAATGGCGGGAAGGAACTGGCGGGAACGCGGTGACGGCCACTTCCGGTCGCCGCGTGGCCGTTGAAGGGCGCGTGGCTTGACAGGGCAGTATTTTATTCCCCTCCGGCGCCCCCGTGTAGATAGGGTTTCGCCTGGGGGCGACGGGTTAATAATTGGGCCGCGCCGGCAAAAATTCTAAAATGAGAGTCGTGGCTGGGCGCGTTTTTTGGTGCCGGCAGTCCTCATAGGTCTTTGGGGGGCTTTGAGGATCCCGAGTGGAGATGCTCTTACTCTGATGTGGATAGGCAGGTGTGGTTCCATGTTCCACCAGATGGTGTCTGTAATAATATTATGAACTGATAAAAAAGGGTGGTTTCTCAAAAAAAATCCATCAAAAACAAATTTAAAATATCAAAAAAGTTTAAAGAAAATTTTGCCTGGACATCCAGACATCATGTGCGTGCACAAGTTTTCGAGAGAAAAAACACTTGATGTGGCGAGTGTAAAAGACAAAAAAGGTCCTTGAATGACAAAAAAAATGTTTGTGTATTTTGCCTTGACATCCAGACACTATGTGCGTACACAAGTTTTGGAGCATCGGAATTTGTCTATTTTTACGTGCGATAGAAAGAATGTTATTTTTTTCGAATACTTTTGTACGAACATAGAATGACTGGTTGTACGTGTGAATATTTTTTCTAAAATATTTGAAATTTCAAAATATGTTTTCAAACAATAGTTTCATTTACACATGTGAGCTGAATTGAATTTCCACCCAACATACCACATATGATTGCATTACATCATTACATGTTGACATATTTGCTGGGCATCAATAGTATGGAAGCGTAACCCTAAAGAAAATGATGCATCTCCCTCGGGGGATCCCACACTTCCATCGTCATGGTCGCGCGCCGTCAGATCATGCGCGATTCAACCGTCTGGTGTATGCCACGTCACAAGGGATGAAGCGCGTCACCCACTCCCGTACCAGTGTTGCAATGCTCCCGCACATGACCTAGTGTTCTCGCTCTACAGTTATGGGAAAGAGGAGGCGACGCAGGAGGAGAGGGAGGTGATGGCGGAGTGACCCCCATGCCATCGGCGACTGCTTCATCCAATAACATCGCTGGCCACCGCTCGAGTTCCAGTTGTTTTCTCTCCCTCCTCCTTCCATCACTGCTCTCCTGTGAGGTATGCGCGCTCAACTTCGTGCCTGGTTAGGTTGCATCTACTGAAAACTCTAGCTAGCCTTGATGCATCTATAGGAAAAAATATGGAGGATGGAAGCGCCGTCGACGAACGTTGGGGCAGGAGGGAGCACCTCCGGCGCCGGAAACATGGTTGTGAGTTCAAATCCTTCACCGTGTGTACAGTTCATGTTGTTTAGAACATGTTTGATTTTTCCCAACCTTGATGTATCCATTTCACTTGATTTTAAGATGCTAGTGTGTAGTTTCTATATTTTCGTAGAAGATGTTGTGTCCGGTTTCACTTGATACTGGTTGGTTTTTGTGGCTAGATTTTGCTAAATTATGCTAGGTTTTCAGTAGTTTAAGGTGCATGTGCCATGTTCACTAGCTTTTGCTAGTTTTCATTGGATAGAATTTGCTATATTATGCTAGGTTCCGCTACATTATGCTAGGTTTTAGTGGCTTTATTTACTACTCCCTTTTATTTTACCTTGCGCATTAGCCAAAGCCCAGATACCAAGAGAGCACCAAAAATAAATGATTTTCACGGTTTTACTCCTAGTGCTCTGAACCACTCACGCAACTAGTACTCCTACACCACAACTAGTACTCTCAGTTTGCCTTCGTTGCCGACCTGATTGCCGACCCCCCCCCCCCCCCTCCCTTCACAGGATCGGAGAATCAGAGGACGTGAGGAGAAAGGGGGGTGCTAGATGGGATCGGAAGGGGTGAAGAAAGGGTATTTTCAGAAAGCGTCGCTCTCGGAAGGCATGGCAGAGTAATTTGGAAAAACGGGAAAAAACTTACCCGCAAACTAAATTGAAATAGAGGGAGTATAGACTAGTACAGATCGGGCCTCGCACACGATAAATCGCCGTTCACACACCGTGAATCAAACTGTCTCTAAGCGTGGGTGGGCGATAAGCCTATACTACGTTGTTGATACCCAGAACCATCTACTAAATTACAGACAGTGCCATTGGTTCAACCATGTGCGAAAGCACAAACAACTAATACTTTTTAATTGTTGGCGTTAGATAATGATTTGCAAAGGACTTGCAGCATTCCATCTTATGTGCTCGTGTCAATTCGCAAACGTGCTTCAGAACCAGCAGCAGGTTAGTCCAGACATTGCAAACGATCTTACTGTGCTAGAGTAGACCTAGGATGCTATCAGTATATTTATGCAAATAGCGCACCAAACCTCAACTTTATTTAATTCACATCGGATACATCATTTGTTTACAAATATTTGCAATGTAGCTTCATTTGGTAGTCGTACATAGAAGAATGAAGCACAAAAGGAAGAAAATTTATAGCTTCTTGGTTATGTCTTTGTCTTCACGCCGCACCTACAATGCTCCTGTATTTTATCATGTTATACTAACAATTGTATTCTAAGAAGCGTAAATTTCATCATGCATGATGACTATTCTTGAAGCTACGACAGTTGTCGCATAAGACGAAGGAAGGTGAGCCTCCTTATCTTTATACAACCACGGTGTTTTGATCTTGTTAAACACTGGGCAGCCCATGCCCTTTCCTTGCCTTCGTACTATGCAGAGTTACCAAAGTAAGATCCCTATTAAACAAGAATGAACACATGTTAATATATATGGTTATACACATTCACACTTTATTTAAAATACACATCCACACTACTAACAAAATAATTAACAAATCCATGATGCATACGTAGATCTAGAGTATACAACCACACTAAGAGTAGAATAATTAACATATTCGTGATGCATTTCAAGGGATTAAAGAAGACAAACACAGGACTAGACTAGTGCATACGTAAATCTAGAGTACCCAACTACACTAAAGGAAGAGTAATTAACATATTTAAGGTGCATTTGAAGGGATTAAAGAAGACAAACACAGGACAAGACTAGTGCATATGTAGATCTAGAGTACACAACCGCACTAAAGGGAGAGTGATTAATATATTCAAGGTTTGAAGGAATTAAAGAAGACAAATACAAGGTCAAAATAGTACACAACCACACTAAAAGGAGAATAATTAACATATTTAAGGTGCATTTAAAGGGATTAAACAAGACAAACATAAGGTCAGACCAGTCCATATGTAAGTCTAGAGTACACACCCATAATAAGAGGGGAGTAATTAACATATTAAAGGTGTGTTTGAAGGGATTAAACAAGACAAACATAAGATCATACTAGTGCATATATAGAACTTAGAGTACACAACCACAGTAAGAGGAGACTAGCTAGTACATGTGAAGGATTTAACAACCTTAGGTAGGAAGAAGCAGTCGTTGTAGGTCAGGATGCCGGCCGTCATCCCATGTCACTACAAGATAATCTATTTCTTTCGTCATGATATGTGTAGAGAGAGCTCAATAATAAGATGTTCACTACAAGACTTGTGGGCAGTCGCTTTCTTGAGTCAGGTAATGAGATCATCTCTAAATAACCACTACGATTTCTGAGAGCAGTCACTCATACAGACCACCACAATTAAGGCTTTCCCCGTGGATATCGTAATAAGCTTAGTGAATGTCTCTTTGTTCCCCCTTTGACCGTGTAGGTAATAAGCCAATGCTTGTTGTCACGAAAGTAACACAGGACATACTCCATACATGTCTTAAGGGTATCACACTCTTTTTAGACCCGGAGGCAAATGATATGTGATGACTACACATACCATCTAGAGAGAGAGATCAAACACAACATCATAGATCAATGGATCATGGACCAAATTAATCGATCATCTTTAGTTCACTTCATAATAATGCGAGGGTTTCTCCATCTCCCCAAGAACAAAGGGAATTACTCACACATGGAAGCAATCAACAACATCATTATATTCAAATGGATGGATAAAATTATGGGGATAAATCTAGTACAAACCACAATTGAATTTGGAATTACAACAAGATCTAAAGTATGGAAGAGGAAAATGGTAATGGTGATGGAGATGCAGCGGTTGATGATGAAGGGGATGATGTGATGTTTTCCGATGATCCGCGGAGCAACAAGGATTTTCCCTTCTCTTACTTCCTCCTTTAGATCCCTCTATAGCGTGGTATTTCGAGGCTGGTGGTTTCTGTGAATGTCGAATCTTAGATCCATCTTCGCGAGGTGAAAGTATTTGACGAGGCAGACACTCTGCCACGTGGTATGGGCGAACAGTATCTGGCATGTACTCTTTACTCATTCCGTAACATCGATGTTCTTGTGATCAACAACATGATCACGTTTCCAGCCAGATGGTGATGAACATCATACTACAGGAGTGGACCTAGAGTATATATCTCCATTGTCAGGAGTAGCAATTCCCGCAAGCACACCATGTGAATACTTAGCGTACCGTTTGGTATGAGAAAAGACCGACTTTATAATTACTTTTATTTAGAGCAACGTTTAAAGATTCCTGCCACGTCCATATTTTACCCAAGTTCACATGTGCCTCGTGGTCTAACAATCTTTGGTAAAGGCAATACATTGTTTATGAGAAACTAACGATAACAAATATTGACGATCTGTTTCATGGTCTACCATGTTGGGTCTATCCATCATTGTTGTTCTCCAACAACTTCGATCTCACATATCATTAGAAACTCCACAATACTTTGTCATTTTGCCAATAGTCAGGAAACCGGGACTATCGTTGATACATGAACCAATCTTAGAGGCAAGTCTAGGGATGTCTTATTGGTGTTTATTATTCCACACATGTATTAGTGTTTTTCTCCAAATACGCATTATATGGAACCAATACAATTATAGCAAAGAATAATAAACTTAATTATGAAAAGGGATATGAATAATAATACATTTATTATTGCCTCTAGGAAATATTTCCACCAGTCTCCCACTTGCACTAGAGTCAATAATCTAGTTTACATTCAGAAGTCTACCACCTATGGCTTCCCGGTGCTTCTCATGCTTTGCAAGCATGATCAACTTAGTCAATGGATCTGCCACATCCAGATCTGTATGAATTTTGCATATCTTGATATCACCATCATTCACGAACTGGCGTATGAGATGATATCAACATTGTACAAGTTTTTTCTTCTGGTGGGACCTTGGTTCTTTTGCTTGAGCAATGGCACCATTGTTGTCACAATGAATCTCCATAGTCTCTAACGCACTTGAAAAACACCTAGTTATATAATAAAGTTCTTCATCCAGACACCCTCCTTTGCAGCATTTGATGCTACTATGTACTCTGCCTCTAATGTAGAATCTGCAACTGTATCTTGCTTAGAACTTTTTCAGCTCACCGCTCCCCGTTAAAAGTGAACACATAGCTGGACTGAGACTTGAAATCATTAGGGTCCTAGTAAAAAGGTGAAAATTTCAGATCTGAACGTAAATGGTGTAATTTTGGACGGGCCTCCTGATGACTGAAAGTGCACAGATCGATTGTTGCTAGTTTCGAAATAAGAGTCGCGAACCCACATAGAGCTATTTGGTTAATGTCTTTATACCCCTCGTCACTATCTAGCAAAGGATACTTGTAAGTTTCCTTTGATTTCAACAAAAGGGTGTTTGAAAGGTTTTGTTTGAATGCATTCAAGTAAATAAAACAAGTAAAAAAGCAAGTAACAAATCTATTGGAAATGGTGTTGGAACTCAATAATGCGAAAGTGTTCTCGAGAATTTAGGATACACCGCTAGCATGGGATAATTAATCATAATTAGGATAATCTATTTCTTTCGTCATGATATGTGTAGAGAGAGCTCAATAATAATATGTTCACTACAAGACTCGTGGGCAGTCGCTTTCTTGTGTCAGGGAATCATGTCATCTCTAAATAACCACTACGATGCCTGAGAGCAGTCACTCATACAGACCACCACAATTAAGGCTTTCCCCATGGATATCATAATAATCTTAGTGAATATCTCTTTATTCCCCTTTGACCGCACAAGTAATAATCCAATGCTTCTAGTCACGAAAGTAACACTAGACATACTCCATACATGTCTTAAGGGTATCACTCTTTTTAGATCCGGAGGCAAGTGGTATGTGACGACTACACATACCGTCTAGAGAGAGAGAGAGATCAAACACAACATCATAGATCATGGACCAAAGTAATAGATCATCTTTAGTTCACTTCATAATAATGCTAGGGTTTCTCCATCTCCCTAAGAACAAAGGGAATTACTCACACATGAAAGCAATCAACAACATCATTATATTCAAATGGATGGATAAAAATATGGGGATAAATCTAGTGCAAACCACAATAGAATTTAGAATTACAACAAGATCTAAAGTATGGAAGAGGGGAATGATAATGGTGATCGAGATGCAGCGGTTGATGATGAAGGGGATAATGTGATGTCCTCCAATGATCCGCGGAGAAGCAAGGATTTGCCCTTCTCTTAGTTACTCCTCAAGACCCCTCTATAGCATGGTACTTCGAAGCTGGTGATTTCTGTGAATGTCGGATCTCCGATTTGTCTTCGCGAGGTGAAAGTATTTGACGAGGCAGACGCTCTGACACGTGGTATGGGCGGACGGTACGAGCAAGCTCCGCCCATACCAAGGGTCATTAAGACCTTTGTAGGCTTCCTCGACGCTTGGTATTATCCCAGGTACAAGGATAAATCAAATAAATGACATTTATCACTTAGAAATATCATATTACTGCATAATATGACAGTCCCAATTGATATATTCACATGAGACTTAGTAATTCGGAATCCTATTGAAACAAGGACAAAATGGTGCGCACGAGCGCAGTAAAATACCAAAAATCCTACTCTACTTATACAAAAACAAGAGGTTAATATGTTTTAATTTTGGACTCATCACATCCGTTCTTCCAAATATTGTCACGTTTGTCTTTTTTGCTGCACTCGAAATACAATGTAGTTTTTTTTTTGAAAATTTACATACATGTAGTTTGTATTGTTGTCTACACGTAGGTGTTTTTTTAATATTTGATGCCTTTTGAAAAGTTCAAAAAGGTCTTCAGTGAGCTCATCGTACAAATCTATTTTCTGCTCATGGATGAGCTTATTATTATTAGTATTTGCACATGTGAATCCATAAACCTAACCTTCTTTCATCCATCGATACACAAAACAAAATAAACATGAAAGTTCAGACAAACAAAGATACTACAAGTAATCAAGATATTTTTGATTAATGATATTAAAAGCTTAGCTTGTAGTGTGATAGTGAGTGTGTTTTTGTTAAAGTTCATAGTAATCAAGTTAGAGAGAGTGATTCTCTTGCAAACTTTGCGAGGATTCAGCGCCGTACTATGGCTTGGTTAAGTTCTAGACCGGATGAGGTTGTTCGGTTCGCAAAAAAGTAATCAAGATCTTGTTCGATATAATCTTACACACCAAACAAATTAGTTCCAGAGTTCGACAAAACAAGATCTTGTAGGAAAAAAACAAGCTATACTATATCGATTTATATTACACAGGACATACATGTGGGGCTCCCTTATCATACGCTCTAGTACACATCACATGATGTAACAGTACAAACTAAGGGGATAATAAAGAGATAAACACAGGATGGTAAATTTCCTATGAAATGTTCTGTGAATAAATCTTTAATAAAAAACTGTATAGTATTCAATCATACAAATAAAAAAGGCAACGTAAGAAAAGACGTAACGGTTCTAATCCTTCAAAATTCTTATGAGAAATCCTTGAATCAAAAAGACCCTTATCTTGAAACAAAATAACGTGAGGAGCTGCACACGATGAAGTAGTGATTTGGAAGATGCGGTAACATTTTGTTATGATGAAGAAAGCACATGTCTACAAACACTTATAAACAGCTCGCCGATCAATATCTCTTAGTAGGCCTTTATACATCCTCTATTTTTCTTGTTTTCATCCATCCTCTGTTTTTCTTGGGGTCCACATCTCCACCACTCGGAGTGAAAAAATCAAGAGGCTTCCCCGACCAAACCCTAGTCGCCGCCTCTCCCCTTGTTTCTCCACCGCCACCGCAGGGGCTAAGGGCAAAGCCTGGGCATCCCAGGAAGGTGGCGGTGGGGACCTTTCTCCTCTAGTTGGCGGTACGGGGCGGGCCCGTGGCCGCCGGGAGTGCGGGTTGTCGCCAGCGTGGCAGGCGTAGGTGGGGGTTGGCGGTTGTAACACCCCGTCCACTGGACCCGGGGTATCACTCCTGCAGCTTAATAAGATATTTAGACTGGCCCCACAGACCAACACTAGTCTTTTCTGCGTAATTTGTCCTCACTCGTGTGGACCCGGTACCCACTTCTCGGTCGGTCATCCATCCTCAAATTTCTCTAGGCCAAGCACGTTTAACCTTAGAGTTCTTTTTAGATGTGCTTCCGGAAAAGAAGTTGCAACCTGTTTGTATGAGTATCCTATCAATCCTACTAAGCCATGTGTTTGGATCTGACATACACCCACCCTTAGAAGATCGATGCCCTCATCAATCAAGCACAAGCCAGGAACGTCCCCTCTTGGCACACGTTTGTGCATCCAGTGCCGGCACATGTGCCATGTCGTGTCCACTCTGGCCACACGCGCCATGCTCCACAGCATACGCCCATGTAACCGCGAGGATCGGCTCTGATACCACTTTGTAACACCCCGTCCACTGAGTCTCGGGGGTGTCACTCCTTGCAGCTTAATAGGATATCTAGACTAGCCCCACATACCAACACTAGTCTTTTCTGCGCACTTTGTCCTCACTCATGCGCACCCGGTACCCACTTCCTGGTCGGTCACCCATCCTCAAATTTCTCTAGGCCAAGCACGCTTAACCTCAGAGTTCTTTTTAGATGAGCTTCCATAAAAGAAGTTGGAACTTGTTGGTATGAGTATTCTATTAATCCTATTAAGCCATGTGCTTGGATCTCATAGCGGTGGGCGTCAAGATGGACGACGACGGTGGGGAGATGACCGGCGAGGAGAATTCTAGTAGTGGCACAGTTGTTTGGCCTTTGTGGCCCAAATCCATCCCCCTTGCAATCGTTCTTCCTCGATCGGTGCGGTGCGTCTGTCCCTGCACTCGATCTCTGTCGGTCGTGGCAGATCTCCGCGGGACATCGTCTATTGGCGCTAGGTTGCGGTCGTGGCGGCTCGGGATGCCTACTCCTCTATCGGACATGATGGTGGGGAATCAGGCGGCTGGTCCCGTTGGAAGCCGGTGGGTGGTGGCATGGGGGTCGACGATCTGCCTAATAAAGGTGGCGGACCTAAGATCCCTCTCAAGCCATGATGATGGTCTGCTTGTTACCTGTTGTTAGTGATCTGGTTGGAGTGTCGAGTTCCGGAGTGCTCCGCTGACGAACTCCAAATGGACGACATGCCTAGAGTTTGCCTGATCGGGTGGGTTTTGGTCGTGTGCAACCATGTTTTGTTCTGACCGTTTGGTTTCAGAGGGAGCGATGCGAAGTTCTGCAGTCTATTGCCATCGTGGGCATGTCTTTAGTCCCATGGTGAAGTCAGTAGTGGAGAATAGCATGGATGATGGGATCTGAGGAAGAGTAATGGCGGTTCGATGAGGTTTTAGCAAGGTGATTTGTGTTGAAGTATGATCCAAATTCTATTAAGGAGGCTAAATTCTGACGGAGCAGAGCGAGGTCCGTCACCGGGAGGCTTGGGCCGAACTTCGCATCGCTGGGAAAAATTGTAAGCCGCCGGCTGGGAAAATTGGCATCTGTGAAATCCCCGTCGTTGTGTAAACACTCCCTGTTATAGTGAAGTTTCGCTGGCCGGCGCCCATGGTTTTTCCCCTCTCTTTGTTTGAGAGGATTTTCCACGTTAAATCTGTGTCCCTTTTGCTACGATTTTATTTTCGTTCTTCGTTATTTGATTGTCGCAAAGCTAACAGTTTGGAGCAGTGACAGTGGCAAGTGGGGGCGATAATACATGAGAAATTCAGGGTCTAAAATTGCAGGGAGAAAGCCCAAGGTTGGCCTTGGTTGGTTGTGTCTGACAATGACCTTGTTGAAGACATTGTTTTATGAGCGTGGACTTTCTCCTCGGTGAAAACCTTATGATTGATGATCAAGACGATGACGGTGCATTGTTTCCTTCCTAGCGTCGCTTCTAGAGAAGTTGGATTTCTGGTGTTGTCTTGGTGGTGTTTAGTCCGCTGCAACAAGGAGTAGATCACTTTAGAGGGACTTTTTTTTTCCTGTAATTTTTTTGGTTGTGTGCATCTGTATTGCCATTAGTGCACTACATTATTGCAGAGGCTAAGTGTAATTGGTATCTTCCCGGTATTCTTTGCCTTCATCCATAATCTGTTTTTAGTGAATCCACTATCTTTGTCTGGTTCTATCTCAAGCAGTTTTTTTAGTACTAAGAAACTGTTCTCAGGCAGATGAGATGAAATTGTCATAATTGCACCATGCAGACCACTCAATGTGAATCTCTTAACCTTGCTTGGATTGGTGGCAACACGACGTGACCCACTCTCTTTATGAGTTGTAGGACTAGTAGAGAACACGGTCAAGGTATCCAATTCAGCATGATGGAGCAGGGGAATGTTCATTGCCATCAATCATCGATTTATTACATGGATTGACAGGCCACATACGAGTGCTCCAGGCAGGACCAGGACCCTGAATTTGACCATGTGCATTGTCTCCGTTCCACTCAACATCTGCCTCACTGTCAGCATAAGTGCGCATTATGTGTGTTATGTTGTTTTATTGTACTGATCCAGCACATCAGCATTTGTAGTAGTCACTCTCAGAGTACTGCAGAGTTGTACCAATGGTACTGGTTCACAAGGCCAGAGGCTGAACAGGGCATTCTAAAGGATTATAATTCCTCTGATTGGATGATCATATCTTGTATAGAGGCAACAAGGCATGAGCAACAGAAGAAAAAAGTAATTAATCGCTAATACAAAGGTGACACTACTACTCTACTAGTATAAAAAAGCAAACAGCACTTATAAATCCCTAGACATAGACGAACTGCAAAAAGAATATTCAGAGTTCAGTACACCAAGCTCCAATATAAACTGACTATGATTGGTGATCCCCCTCCTTCAACCTCCTGATGGCTACTTTGACACAAACTTTCTAACTTAGCAAACCAACAAATTTCCTTCACTCTTGCTTAGAGCACACCCTCTTTCCTAATCGACTGCCTAGCTGCAAACATTTCCTTCCTAAACCTGTCTCCCTCTGCTCCTGCTGCTGCTGGTTTAGCTCTCCTTCTCACCTACCTAATTTGCAAGCAACTGCAATGCAACAACCACTCTGTGATTGATTCATCTATTTCTCCTGCCCTCCTCACCCTCCTCTATACAAAGAAAAAATCTTAGGGGGAACCAATTAAGTAATAGACAAAAGAAAAGGTGAAAATAAACCCAGAAGAAAAGCCCTATTGAACTAACGCCAGCCAGGACGACCGACGATGGATGGATGCTGACGGAAAAACCAATGCATGGCGATGATGATGATGATGGTGGATGGTTTCATGAAAGCAATGCTGAGCACTGTCCATGTTCTTGGCGATGACGACGATGACTGACTGACTAAAAGCAAGCATGCAATGCATACATACTAGCATGTATACATATATTGTAGCTAAGGGGGACGAGACCGACCGTCCAGCAACGGCGCCCGCGCACGTCACGGCAGGGGCATCAATCCCGGCGGCGGATGAACTGAAGGAGATCGTCGCCCTTGGGTTCAACCTTCTGGCGCATCTCCACCACCTTCTTGTGGGAGTTGGAATGGATGGCTGGCACAAAGGTGGGGCTGGCCGCAGGGCGGTACTCCGGGAAGAGGCGGCCAGACTTGTAGCGCACGCCGCAGGCGTTGCAGAGCGTCTTCGGCCCCAGAGGGCCAGCACGCCACTGTGGCGTCTTCTCGATCTGGCAATGCGTGCACCTCCGCACGGCGCCCGGTGGGAGAGCAGCACCGCCGCTGCCTTCCTCATAGTCTGCGTCACCGTCGCCCTCGGCGTCCGAGGTGACTGGAGGCGCTGGCTTCTTGGCCTTCTTCTTTTTCTTCATGGCTGGCGGCTGCGAGTTATTGGACTCAGCGATGCTCTCGGGCTCCGAGTATGACGAGGTGGTGGATGAGTACATCGGCGTGGGCACGAGGATGGTGGCCTCCAGCGGGGGCGCAGCGGCACGGATGGCAGTGGGGAACGCGGAGGCTCGGGACCGCTTGCTGCGGGCGCGCGCCGGGATGACGAGCACAGGCGGCTCCGGGCGCGGTGACACGGGCACCGACCACGGGCGTGCGCTCCCGGAGAAGGACTCCGAGGATGACGACGCCGAGGAGGACGACGAGGAGGCCGATGAGCCTCCGCTATTGCTGTTCTTGTTGGCGTTGAAGCCGCTGTCCTCGAGCACGGACGTGGGGCTGGAGCTGCGGAAGAGCGCGTCCTCCATCTGGTCCGGCAGCACGATGCCGGCATTGGCGCTGAGCGCCGAGGCCCTGATGATCGGCTGGGCGCAGGCTACCGAGCCCGCAAACGCCGGCTCGTGCGGGATGGAGGCGTCGTCGAAGAGGCCCGACAGCCACTCGAGCTGCGCCATGTCCATGTCCAGCTCGTCACACTGCATCCATTCAAAACCAAACAACATGTCAGATAAACAATCACATTTCACTGCAGTTTTACTGAATCTATCCACACATCGACTGACAGTGGCATCGTCGAATAGACTACTAGTCGACTACTGTTCAATCAGTAAAGGCAGCGACACTCCATCTGCGTCCCGTCGGGGCCCACGACGGGCGGGTGGGTTTAAATTTGTGCTTGCTTAAAGGAGGGAATAGGGGGCAAAGCTAGCAGTGGTAGGACTGGACGGGTACTGCTGGTGCACTGGAGTAGTTGCCCAGTTGTTGTTGGGCTAGCTAACCACCGAAAGCGATGGGCCCCCGGCACGTACGTAACATGGACGGGCCCACGCGCCCACGGAGGCCGGTAAAAAGAAGAGAGACGAAAATCCAACCTAACCGGTGCGTAACTCTGATCACGTTCTCGTCCCCACCCCGTACCACCGACACCTGCATCATCCGCCCCTGACCCAACCACCCCGGCCATTCACGCCGGTGCGGTGGCCAGCGATTTGATTATCCCCTTCCCGCTCGCGCCCGGACAACCCCAGGGTTGGTTAACCGGAGCGGTGAAGTCGCCTCGTCCTCCTCTTGTGACTACTACGTGTGTACTATTATTTTTTGGTGGTGAGTGCGCTGCGTGATTGGCGCCCAGCTGTTTTGAACTTTGAATTCGAACCATCGAGAGAAAGGGAAAGGGGATTTTTTTTTTTTTTGAAACTGCCTTGCGCGACCGACAGGGGGCTGTGGCGGTGGTCACGCGCATAGGCAGGCAGGCAGAGGTAGGCGAGGAGGAGAGATTGGAAAAAACGACGAGCAAATTCGTCGGTTGGGGCTAGGTACGTTTCCTTAAAATCGGCCGTACGCGCGGAGTCGTAACCACCCAAAACGTACGCACGCCGACGAACTGAGCCAACTGCACACAGGAAAACAAACAGTAATCGGCGGAAAAACAAACACTCACCGAGCCAATGTGGCCGTCGCCTAGGGCGGCCATGAACGCGGATTCCTCCCCGGCGGCAGGCGGCGGCGGCAGCGACATGAACGGCGGCTGCTGCTCCTTGGCCGGCGGCGGGGCCGCGGCGCCGGCGTCGAGGACCCGCGCCGCGAGCGGGCTCCCTGGGACGGGCGCGTCGAGGAGGAGCACGTCGGCGGCGGAGTCCTCCTTGGGGAAGTCGAGCAGGTCGTCGATGTGGTCGAAGAGGCCCCCGCAGGTCGCCTCCAGCAGGCTCTGCTCGTGCTCCCTCATCATCTCCTCCATGAACCGTCCGCTCGCCATCGCCTCAATCGCAATCTCCTTCCTGCCTGCCTGCTGGGTCTCTGTCAAAACACAATCGGCCAAAGGGGAACAATATAAATACACGGACCAGGGAGGGAGGCGACGGTAGCAGCAGTAATCTTTGGGATATGTACGCATTAATCGGAATCCCAGGAACGATACATGGAAGCAGATTAAGACAACGCGGATACACCCACCTATGCTAATTGATTGCCGCCCTTAAAAAGAGAAAGAAAAAAAGATTCGATTTGTTTCGAAACGGGGACGGCGCGGCCTCCTAATCTGGAAACGAAACGCGGTAGTATATATCTTCTCATGAGCTGTATGTAAATATACGAAACGAAACGGTGCCGAGAAATACTACTAGTACGAACTTCTTCCTTTTTCAAAGTGACGGCACCCCCACCCCGCGGGCCGGCCTGGCCTGGGCCTGGCTGGCCCCACATGTATGCGGTGCATCATGATGCCCTAGTGCGGGCCACGCCGGGGGCCCACCCACGCCCCCATGTGACACGCGCATGTGACGTGCGGATTTTTCTCGGGATTTCTTTATTCCGAAGCAAGGGCGCCCATACAGGTGGCGTACATATTATGGGAAGGAAAAAAATCAAGGGGTAGTTGTTGTTTTGGTCTGGGTTGATTCACCACTAAGGTAAAAGTCAAAGCGGGCAGGCACAAGGAATTTGTCAAAAAGCGGGACGCGATGACGTGGCGGCAGGCCATTGGGCCGGACGCGTCACCCGCGTGCCATGTGGACGCGTCAAACGGAAGCCGCCCTCGGTAAGGCGGCTAATTACTATCGCCTCCCTGGCCCTGCCCACCGGGTGGAAAAACCGAGGAAGTCTGGGAGTTTCCATCGGCCGATCGATCCCGCCGCGTTTACCGTGTACGTACGGATCACACAAAGGGAATCTCGCCATCCGAAATGGAAGGAATCTTTTTACTGCCGAGGACTATCGTGAACAAAAAAATAATACTCCTACAGTACTACTACTACGGCAGATTTAAACCTACACATTTTTTTTCTCTCTCATGCCTGCTCCCTGCCAGAGAATCCAGACTGGAGGAGGAGGGGCAGAAGTACAAAAACTTGGGAAAACATGGACGAGGTGGGAAAAGCTGGGCTGGCAGGCACGCCACAATGGAACCGTGCCTCAGCATCCCATCCGTATCTAGCCACAGTAGCCGCCGTGACGTCGCGGCTGCAAGGAAATTTCCCCTTTCCTCGAAACCACTGGGGCAAATTTGACCCGAAACCTTCATCAAATTTCGAAAAACAGGAGGCCAAAATCGGAGCAATTTTCCCTGCTCATTTCTCCCCTTCTTGCCGGGAAGACGAAAGAACTGCTCCAATCATGCAACCTGTGTGCAAGATTGATCGGAATACGGTGGCAACAACAGAGCCGGCGATACGGCTCTCGCACATGGCGGAGCGCCGAAAATGGCAACCGCAAATTCGAAACTTTGCCTGGAGGAAACCAAAGACTCTGCAGCAGACAGGCCTTCTGAATTTGAATTTTGATCATTTTCCCCACCATTTTTTTCGCACAAGAAACTTGCTAATTTGCAGAGAGAAACGGGAACATATGCACCGCCGGTGGTTGACTCACCTGTGAATTCTTCTGCAAAACTGATCACCGTCTCTTCTTCCTTCCTTTCTTGCCTCCTCTGAAAACCGAAAACCTATCTGCTGCTGCTGTTGCCGATCAAGAAGAAGGGAGGTTGCTTGCTAGCTATGTAAAGAAGGAACAGGTACTAGCTGCGAACTAACAACTCTAGCTAGCTAGCTATCTAGCACTCTTCCTGCATGGCTGGCTGGCTGTGTGTTTGTTTGTCCGAGTAAGTATGAGGGGAAGAAGAAGGGAAAGCTGCTGCTGCCTGGTTTTGCACCGGCCCAATTATATGCAGAGCGAGCACCGCACCGCACCGCACCACTCTACTCGTAGTACGAAAGAGAGAGAGGGCGGGGTGGAAATATGGGGAGCTATATAGGTGGAAGGTAAATGGAAAGGGGATGAGTGGGGGGGTGCGTGGGCCGGTCGGTGGAATTCAATTCAATTCGAACCCCCGCTCCTTGCTCAGCTCAAGGAGGAAGAAGAAGATGAAGGCTCAAGGCACAGAGAGAGAACAAGATTGGGATGAGGAGTGTATATTATACTGGTAGCAGTACAGGGCAGGCTGGGGAGAGGGGATTAAATATCGGCGTGAGAACGTGACGGAAGGTAACCCGCAGCTGCTTTGGCACGAGACGGGAAGTAGAAAAGGGGAAGTGTGGGTCGCTCCGTAGGGTTTTGAAACGTTGGAGGACAGACAGGCAGCTTGATTTGGTTTGGAAGAGAGAGTGGAGATCCACTACGCGCTCACAATTCACGTACACACGACACGGCTGACTTATCGGCGCACACACGGACGCGGGGATGGAGGAAGGAGAAAGGGACGCACAGCGCCTGTTTGGTATCCTGCACGAGGTTCAGCCACTTTAAGGCGATGAAACTGGACCGATTGGAGGCATTCTCGCTCATGATCGTTAAACCACGCCGGCTAGATGTGCTAGAAACTGCTGAATCGACAGTTTTCATGAAGCCACTCACGTGGCAAAAAAAAAAGGAAACTTCACGTGCCCGCATATGCAAACATCGGAAATGGTAGGAGGACGCACCGGCTACCACATTGTAGCTAAATTACAGTGGGCATTGAGGAAAATTGTCCCGCTGCAATTTTGCCAACCACACACGCAAAATCGCCCCTATTTAGGTTTGGTTGTGACACCGCCTAAATCAAATCCACCTTTTCCTTCCTTTCAAGCTCCTGCATCCTCTGATTTCTACTGAGATGGTTGGATCTTGCATATTGAGCTCAGCAACGGAAGCTATCGATGGCACGTTGGCTTCTCCCTCCACCACGACATGTGTGCTGGATTTTGTTCCGCTGCCATAAGAATCTCAATTCCTCAATCTAGCTTAGATCTATAAGAATGTGCTACATGTGGGTTGATGTATGGATCTATAACCATAGTTGATATTTTTGATACTCGACTATAGGTCATTATGTCTGCTTCAACCTCGAGCACGACAAAGGTGGTCATGTCTGCTTCTCCCTCGAGCACGACGATGGTGATATTGTCGCCTCCTCCTATTCCCTGACCTCTACGTTGAAGCCTACTTATCTAGCCGTAACAAAATCCGCTAAACCTTGATGTTGTAGCTTAGAACTGTAACTTTCTTGCCAATTTGTGGCCGTTGGTCAACTACAACCAGTTTTCATGTTTCACATTGTATCATGTTTAGCGTTATTCTTGCTAGCGGTGTAAGATTACATATAGATACTCACAATTATTTTTGCTTGTATCATGTTCAACCTATTGTAGAACATCATGCCTAATAGCTCCGTCGAGTCTACTCCCTCCATGTGGAAAATTGACATGAGCTCTATGCAACCTTTCAATATTGTCCATGATCCATTTCAGCCTGTTGTATCAGAGTTTCAAGACGACGAAACTGAGTTGATTGGATGCATGCCCACTCTCCACGTTGTGTCTCGCATGATCGTTAAATCACCCCAGATAGGTGTGCTCGAAATTGCCGAATCGACAGTTTCCGTGGAGCCACTCACGTGGCGGCCAAGAAGGGAAACTTCGCGTGCCCGCATATGCAAACATCGGAAATGGTAGGAGGACGCACCAGCTCACACAATGCAGCTAAATTACGTCGCATTGGTAGGAGCACGCACAAAATAACCCCTACTTAGGTTTGGTTGTGCCACCGCCGAAATCAAATCCATCGGTTCCCTACTTTCAAGCTCCTCCATCCTCTGATTTCTATTGACATGGTTGGATCTTTGTACCTGGAGCTCAACGACGAAGGCTGTCGATGGCCTATTGGCTTCTCCCTCTACCACGGGATATGTGATGGATGTTGTTCCGCTGACTGTAAGAATCTCGACCCCTCAATCTAGCTTAGATATGTAATAATTGAAGGATATATGCCCTAGAGGCAATCATAGAGATGATTGTATTTCATATATATCCATGAGTTATTATAATGTTCCTTGTATATCCATATATCAGGCAATTTGTATTGATTGGTAATTATGTGAATTGTTTGTAAAACTCTTTACTTGTATGGTTATCTAATAGTTGTCCCTAGTCAGAGTTCGTGTGAGGACACACGTGAATATTAGGCTAGCACTTCGATTGGTCGATGACTATGTTTCGCAAGTCATAGACATGAAGATGTCAAACCAATGATGTGGACACATGTTATGAACATGGGGTTGGACTGACCCAACTTGAGACTCGCAATAATAATTGCAACTCTCTCTACACATCGTGTACGTTTTGTCCTTGGACCTGAGACTGTCGCATGTACTTGAGATATTGATCGACCTATTTTGGGGCTATCAAACACTACTCCGTAACTGGGTAGTTATAAAGATAGCTTTCGGGTTTGTTCTGATACATGCTACAAGGCATTGGTCAATCAAGATGGGATTTATCCTTTCTACTTGAGAGAGATATCTCTGGGACCCTCGAGTGATCGGATCTAGAAATGCATGGTCGTGCTACATATGGTTAAGAGTTAACCTAGTAAAGGGATTTCAAATCACAATATCAAGAAAGAGAGGTTAGCTTGGAGCTAGACCAAATATCGTAGGGCAAAGGGAAAAACATGTATCCAACCTTGTGATGGTTCGTCTGAATGATCTTTATATGCGTTTAGGAGTCGACATGTCTTGCTAGAGGCCGCTACCAACTATTGACGGAGTAAATGTACCTGTGTCATGTCTATACGTGTATGAACCTATAGGGTCACACACTTTAGGGGCTGGAATCCTAATGAGGATTGGATCTGAATTAGACCAGGCTTAGGCTACTAATGGGTTGCTAATGTAGAAGCTCACCAGGGATGTCTATATAAGAGAGAGTGAGGCGAGCTGAATAGGGTTGAGCATTCCACCCAGCCACCACTCCTCTTTCGCCTGTGTTGCATGGGTAGACCTAGCAGTCTGTCGTGTGACGCTCCACCCCGGACGTGTGGATACCTTAGAGGTGCTGCAGCTGTAGCACTTGGACAAGCCACGCAAAGGGGAGCTGTTCGTGGGACAATGACAAGGAGGAGACGTAGAACATCTACACTGCCCCGACGTGCTTCATCGAGTTCCGCAACTGCTCGTCTAGTGATAATCCCGTGATCTATGACAACAATATTCCTGGTTGACGTTTTTTTTGATTTACACTAGTATAGTCTACCCGTTTCCCTTCAATAATGTGCTACATGTGGGTAGATGTATGGATATGTGACCATAGATGATATTCTTGATGCTCGACTGTAGGTCATCTCATGTCTGCTTCAACCGCTAGCACGACAAAGGTGGTCATGTCAGCTCCTCCCTCGAGCACGACTACGGTGATCATGCCGCCTCCTTCTATTCTCCGACCTATACGTTGAAGCCTACTTCACTAGCAGTAAGAAAATTCGACAACCCTTAGCGTTGTATCTTAGAACTGTAACTTTCTTGCCACTTATTGTTTGTTGGTCAAGTGCAATTGGTTTTCATGCTTCCCATTGTATCAATATTAGCGTTATTCTTGCTAGCGGTGTAAGATTACAGATAGATACTGACCATTATTTTTGTCTGTACCATGCTCAACGTACTGTAGAACATCATGTCGACTAGTTCCGCTGACTTGTGCTCCCTCCATGTGGAAAATTGACATGAGCTGGATGCAACCTTTTAATATTGTCCATGATCCAGTTCAGTATGCCTCTAAACCTTCAATGGTTTGGGAGCCTGTTGTATCGGAGTTCGCCCTGAATAGAATGTTTGAGCTCGTGAACAACGGGGTAACATGTGGCAATAGGTTCAGAGAGAGGCATGTGTAGAAGATTGTCAATGATGTTCTTAACTTTATTGGGATGCAAGCTTAAAGTGAAAGAATGCATCGAGATGGTGTCCGAATAGCACGGCCTTTATGATAGGCGATGAGGACATGCCGAAGCAACATCTTGTGGTAAGATAGCATGTCAATGTCCTATGTTTCAATTCTTCATAACTTACATATTGATTGGCACTACCACACCCTCTTCTTAACCTTATGCACACCCGATGCTACTTGAGTTGGCGCACACGCTCATACCAAACTTTAATCAGATGAGGCTGATCTTCACACCCAAATGCGTGGGCCATATCCAACTCTGGGATCCATAATTGATGATAAAGGCCACAGACTTCCTTGCAGACATCAAAGAAGAAGGTGCCATCCATGCAAACATGGGGAGGGACTAGCTACGCAGCCACTTCGATTAAAGCTACTGCTTTGCTGATGTCGGTGGTGTTCATGATCTGTTCATGCGGTCATGTAAATGTTGGAAAGGGGTCTGATATCTCTCCACTAGTTCTCTGGTTGATTCGATAGGTGAGACAGACATGAACCCCGCACATGAGCTCGTGAGTATGCGGTTTGGCGGTGACGGGGGAAGGCGGGGGTAAAACGGGGCTGCGAAAGAGGTCCGAGCTTTATACGGTGGAGGGCGGCATATATTAACCCCTACTATGATGAACTTGTGATGCATCTATGTTGTGCTTGTGTATACCAACTATTTACGGGGTGTTGCCTAGTATCACCTTATTTCGTTGAAGTGATCATGTGAACAATTCTACTTGCTATTTGGGTTTTGACCGATGAGTGAATGGTAACCACTGGTGAGAAAATATTACCGTAACAACTGTTTTGGAAACAACCAAACAAAAGCAGTCTGGCTTTAGCCTTTTTCGTCGACGCAAAGCATGCAACCAAAGAGTCCGGCATCCATGTCTTCTAAGGTAAAAAGACACGTGGACAACTAAAAAGTGGAGAACATGTCCCGAAGACCGTTTTGTGGAGCCATGCCCCAGCAGACCTTGCCCTAAAGAGGTAGTAGCTCTACACGCACACAAGGACCAGTTGTTACAGCCTTGTAGGGTACGTGTATCGAGCTGGACCGGTTCGCCGACGAGGTACTCGCAAGGTGCGAACAGCTCGCCCAGCCGGAGAGGAGACCCAGCAACAGGCATTTTACTGCAGGTACTACTGACCGAGTAGCATGGTTCTTGGGAAGTTGGAATGTTCCATCGCCCGATTACTCCTACCACGATTTTACGTCTGCGGTAACTAGTGACAGCAAGCAACCACGAGTAGTAGTAGTAGTTGCTACAGTGAGATCGGTGGAGATCGGGGGGCACACACACACGGTAGGTGAGCCTTCTCGCCTCGCTGCTAGCTGTCCTCCTCTTCCCTTTCCTGTCGTGACGTTGAAGTTTCCTCTCCGCTCTCTTTTCTTTTTTTCTCTGGTGATGATGAAATAACTCTGCGGAAAATGGAAGCGAAACACCACCTCGGGTTTTTCTTTTTTCCATCTCTCGGTAATAATACGTACTGTGCGCACACATGGCGTCGCCCAACATGGGACGAGAGATGCCTGCCTTGGTGCTCCACCACCACCGTGGAATGGGGAATGGGAATTGGATTTCCCTGTCACGACGACTTTTCCTCGCTGCCACCTCTTCCACGCGCGGTTTTACCTGACAGTAGCGGCACACGGAGCGAAGGAAGGATCGCCTCGCCGCTAGCTAGCATCCAGACGCGTCGCGGTTAGCCGCGGCTCGACGGAAGCCCGCCGAGGAAGAATCGGCACGCACACCATCACCGCGGCCGCGCATTGACCGCGGCAACCAACTGGCACGCGATGTCTGCGTGCAAGAAACTCTGACCCGTATCCTGTAAGTATTCCCGGCCGTCTAGCCATCCATCGGAGTACGTACGTACGCACGCACGAGCCGCGTGATAGGCAGGCAGGCAGGCCCGTGTCTCGGCATCCAGGTCTCGGTTCGGTCGCCGCGAGGCCGGCCGCCTCGCGGCGCGTCGCTCGCTCGCGGCGGAATTGGCTCCGGAGATTGGGACTCTGAGAGGGACTGGGGCCAAGTTTTTTCTCGGGCCGGAGACGACGACGCGTACGTACGTTGACCCGGGCACCCCGGCCGGATGGATCCCAAACCTGTATCCAACTCGGTTCACAGATTCTCTGCCTGCCTGCCTGCCGGTCTGCCTACTCGTGATGATATCTCGCCAAACTCGATCGCCTGGTTGCGGTTCTGGTCTTCTGCCCAGCCGCCTAACCCATCCATGGGCCATGGCTAGCCTAAGCTGTGGATGTACGGCTCGTCTCAACTCAACTGATCGATCGAACTTTACCGAATTTAATTACCACTTGCTTCGTTTGCTTTGGGTGAGTTGAGTAGCATGGAAAAGTAGGGTTAGTCATCAAGTTAATGGCCTATCCTAATACAATAACATTTGTCCTGACAGACAGACAGACAGATTGTCACCCGCAGCTAGCACATGACCGACCGATCGATCGCATCAAGCGGGCGGTCGCCGTCTCGTCGGGCCGATGGATCCGCGGAGTAGGAGCAGTGGCACCCTGCCGGTGGAGTAGGAGTATTATTCATTCGCTCATGCACGCAGGTGGACGACGCTAAAATAGTCCCCGTCCTGCACATGCGATTTAATCCCCACCACCCCCGGAAAAAAAAACAAGAATTAAGCGGTAGTAGCAAAAGATGGATGAAATTAATCTCGCGAAAAGGGAGCACGAGAGGGGAAAAGGTGGAGGAGTAAAGTGACCGCACAACCGATGGTTGTTCGGGCCTCACTCACTCGCTGCTCGCTCGCAAATCATATGACCGGGACCCACGCCTGTTTTCGCGCTGAAAATCTTCGCTGCTGCTGGATGCGTACTGAACTAACTTGGGTTGCACTCCTTGCATCCATGCCTTGAGCTTTACTCCCCCTCTCGCACACTCGCTGCCCGTACCGGAAGCAGGAGATCAGCATCAGAAAGGCAGCCAAACAGCGTACATCCGCGTGTGTGGTTGCGGTCGCCACTGCTCTGCCGTTCTCGCCAGCCAGCCTGCGGGCTGAACTGAGCCAGGATAATCATATGACTTTGCTCCTTTTTTTTCTTCTTTCCGTGGAAGCGTGTCTTGCACTGCGCGTATGTGATCTTGTTGGCCACCGACGGCCGGCTAGGCTTATACTGCCGCCATTGCATGGTTTTCCGACCAGCAAAGCGGTGCGGTGAGAATGAGTGAGGGAAACCGTGCCATCCATCAGGCTGCTCACGTCAGGCCGCACCAACCCGACCCCGATCGATGTGCGCCTGTCGCCGTCGATCGTCCCCCGAGCTCGGCGATCCAACCGCCGGTTCCATCCGCTTGCGTCGGCCGTCACTCACTCGAGCAGCCTCTTCAGTTTCTAGAACGATCCATCTCCCTGTTGGAAGTGGAGCTGACCCTCCCTTGCGCACCTTGCACGCAGGCTCAGTTGTGCCCTGTACATTATTGGTGCCGGTACGGTACGACGTACTCCTGTACGTACACACTTTTTTCAAAAACAAATCAAGTTCCGACCGATCGGTCGATCTCGTTGTGCGCTCGTCGGGGCGGACAGACAGGGATTGATTACGGTTGGTTCGTCGCGCACCAGCAGCCTACGGCCCTTTTTTTTTGCCGGGACCAGCTCCGCCGTGCATGCCATGGCCCGGGACTGAGCTCCCTCGCTCGCTCCATATCGTCGTGGTTAACTAACTACCCGTTTGGTGCGTAGCATCAGCGCGCGGCAGCCAACAAACAAAGTGCTCCGATCGTACGTACGGTGCCCTCGTGGCCAAGTGGATCGGCGCCGCCCGATCCATCCATCACGCGTACGTTCGTCCTGTACTCTCGGCAACCCTGCCCTGCCCAAGCAGGAGAGCTCGGCGAGTTGGTCAGTAAGGGGCTGTTTGGTTCACAGCCACACTTTGCCGAGCCAAAGTTTGGCAGTTTGGCAAGTGTTTGGTTGTTGCCACACTTTAAAGTTGCCACATTTTACTATACTTATGGCCCATATGTCATAAAGTCAATATTTTGCCAATTTTTGCCACACTTTGTGGCGGCCAAATTTTCAGCCACACTTTTGTGGCTGCCACATTTGCCAAACTTTGGCTCGGCAAAATGTGGCCGGCAACCAAACAAGCCCTAAAATTGGGTTAGCTTTGGTGTTGTTGGCTGGACAGGTGGACGACGACGGTGCCGGAGCGGGAGAGGCGACAAGGCGCACCCCGATCTCTGACACCACCGGGATATACTACTACTACTGCCCTGATGCGTCGATCCCGAGGGGTGCAAGGAGCGAATTATGATTGCTGAACATGCCCCGCGCAGTTTAACTAACTAACCATAGTAGTACTAGCAAATAAAGTTGTCACAGCAGGCCAATCATTCACTGTACTGCGCTCTCGGGCTTTAGTTTAATTTATTTAGAACCGGCGATGGATCACCGGAAACCGGAGGATTCTGTGTAGTAGTATTTATTTTACAAGGTTTAGGATGAAAGAAATACTCCGTCAGAAACGACGACGTGCTAATTCAGTGGGTTTACCTCGCATTGTTGCATCGGGAATTTTGTATTATTGTTCCCATAAATGGAGTTAATTGAGCACTAATGATTTTTTTGAGCACTAATGATGACACGAGATGGAGGGAACCCACGCAGAGAAGGACAAGGCCATGTGTCCGGGGCCATATAATACGGCAGTAGCAAGCTAGTAGCTAAGTAACGCGATCGATCCAACCACCGGCCGGCCTCGGGTAAGATTAGAGGAGCATCATGCCTGCATATGCTCGCTCCTCGGCGTAACATGGGGATTAGCTAGTAACTAACGTGTGCTCCCGTGGCGTGGCCTCGATCGATCGACGAGCACGCAGGAGCAAACACACGACGAGCTCCCGGCATCATGTTACGGACGCATCTCTCGCCTCTTGGTGCGACCTCACGCGATCCATCGATCGGCCGGCAATATGTTATTTTACGACTGCGTCGATCGCTCACGGGCGCCTTTCCATGTTATGCCCCACTCACTCAAAGCGCATCTCCAAAATTATTCTACCGGTGGCCAGTGTTACATCGATCAGTTTTTATTTTATTTTATGATGATGATAGAAAATGTTACATCAAGTTTCTTTGTCGGTCAGTGAGTAAAGAAAGAGTATAAACACGGTAAAGAGTAGTATCGTTTTTTCACGGTGATGGGGAAAAGGGGAGTGTAATATCGTAACTACCGTGATAGGAGACGTCCTAACAACTTGCCTTTTTTTTATACTCTAATAAGGGTGAATTCCGCCGTGTACCTTCTGCTTTTGATTTTGTGGAACTTTTTACCTCTGTAATTAGTAGAATTTTCACAAACATACCCTCATTTTTTAAAACAACTATGGTCCACTTTTTAAATCTTTTTTAGAGTTTTACATGTTATGTCAGGTGGACTTGATGCTACTCCGACGCGTGCGCTAAGTCAGAGACGGAGGGGAAGAGTTTATAAGGGGCGCGTCTCACACAACAAATGAGGTGATCATCGACAAGCACGACGGTAAGATGATATAACCATGCCGTTCCCTCACATTGCGCCACATTTATCATCGAAGCAATGAAGCAACCATTTTGTCGATCCTCCTTTAGCACACTAATAAAAATTCCATCGACCACATGTCTCCAAGTCCTCTAGGTCCCACTGAGTTATTCAGGAGCTTGGGTTTGAGTCGAGTGAATTGGTCGGGTTTAACCAGCTCGACTACCTAGATTGTTGAGTCATATGTGCTCCTGATAAATGCGCCACTGCCTTGAGGTTCGCCATGTCATCCTAGCAACATGACCCGCCTGACAGAACGGGTCAAAACACTAAATGGGTTAAGAATGGAAGAAACTTGATTAAATAGGTAGTTTGGATGATTTTTGTAAAATCGGGTAAACATGGAATTCAATGTTCACAATGGAGGGGGAGATAATGATGCTTCACGGCATGCTGTGCGATTATGGTCTCAATTGTGTGGCGATGTCCGCGTCAAAGTCAGTGTGCATGACAAGTGTGATCCTAATGATTGGTGCATTACAGCAGTGTTTTCCTCTGTTGTGAGCCGCTAATTATTGTGGCAAGGGTCTTTTTTTTACCATTTGTCTTTTGGTTGCGTGCATTCTTGGTGTGTTGACTAGTTCTTAGCACTACGTTGTTATATAGGCCAGGTGTAACTCATATCATCCATATATTTTCCTTATCTAAAAATTAAAATGCAGCTTCATGTACATGGCCAAAGATCAAAGACAAACTAACCCATTACATACTTAGATCACCCAATCACGCTCTAACTTCAATGGGAACATACATGTACATATAAAAATATTGTAGATGGATCAACCCATAAATTAAGTTGGAGTAACAATAATTAATCGATTTTTGCTGATGTTGTGGTTGTCAGGGTTATATTTTCTGCGTATACCCACGGTAGGAAAAAGATACTCGGGAACTAGGGCGGCCCACCAGGGTTAGAGCCTATGGATCCAAGGGGGGTCTAGTCAACGAGAACAGACGGAGACCCGTTTGGCTACGAGGCGTAGAAGGATTACCGACTAGGGCCTGACACCAGAAGATTTGGAGTACAAGATGTAGTAGCTATGAAAAAAGTGATCTCCAGTGACAAAAAGTTTGATGACAATTTTCAGAACCATCATTGATAACCCACTATACATGACGGAATGGCTAAATCGTCATCTATAATCGTTAATGCATGATGAAATCTTTTTTTGTCATGGGTAATTGTCACTGCCAAACTTCGTGATGGAACTATATCGTGGTGCATATCTACCGTCGCTGAAAATCAACGTTGGGATCCACATGTCATATGCAGAATAAATAGCAAAAAATGAGTTTTGATGGGGTTCGAACTGTAGGGGTTCCGCGCATGAAAACAATAAAATTTTACCCTACGCCCCTGAACCCCTGAAACTGCCAGGACCTATCAATTAGTAATACAGTAACGGGAGGGGCTTTTCGCAAACTTACCCTTGAAGACCGAAAAGCGTTGTCAACGCTCAGGAGAGCGTGGTTGATGTAGACGAGCCGAAGCCGACCTCAAGGTCGTGATGAAGTCCTTGCGCTCCTTCTGGATCCAACGACTTGAGTGCCTCAAGTGCGACACCTCGCGGGGAGTTACACACGTCCGCTGCCTGACGATGACTCCCGCTTCCCTGATCCAGCAGAAGTTGCGGAAGTAGAGTTCCCGGATCCGAATCCTGCAGCGCGACGGCGCTCCGCGGTAAAGATGTCTCTCGCTCACGCAGTCCAGACTAGGGACCAATGTGTTTGCAAGATTATAACATTTATAAAACTGTATATCAAGTATATACCTTGGTCCTCGATGACCTCTCCGGTGATTGGTTCAACCTTTACATTCCAGAAACGTAATATGAACTCATGGAAATCGAATTCTTCCGTATCACCACTCATGATGATCCTCCGGACATGTCCTTCGTAGCTGGGAGGCAACGACCGAAGCAGTACGTCTATCGCAAATGGATCAGCCATCCAGTAATCCACGAAGTGAACCAGTCTCGTGTGTGCATCAAGCATGCGTTCCAAGTGACTCTTCAGACATGTATGCTCCTCCATCTATATGGAAATGAACTCTCCAAGTAGCTCATGCTTCCACATGCGCACATGGCTGATGGCTCAATGCACGGCGCCCAGAAAAGTGTTGATGGCTCGTGGTTGATGTAGAGCTCGTTGGGAACCCCAAGTGGAAGGTATGATGAGCACAGCAACAAGTTTCCCTCAGTTATGAAACCAAGGTTTAATCGAACCAGTAGGAGCAAGGAAACACCCCAAAGGTGTTACTAGCTAAGCTTTGGCAGGGCGCACTACGGTGCTAGTAGCAACGTGGAGACCTGCACAACACAACCACAGAACTTTGTCCCCAACTTGTGATGAGGTTGTCAATCTCACCGTGTTTTGCGGAAAACAAATGATTAAATGTATCGAATGGAAAGAAGTAAAAGTTTGAAGAAAGTAAACACAAAGCAGTAAAAGATTGTAGATTGAATGTAAAGACAAAGGACCGGGATCCATAGTTCACTAGAGGTGGCTCTCCTTAGATAGATAACATGCTGGGTGAACAAATTACAGCGGGGCAATTGACAAACACCAAGAAAGCAATACATGTATATACTAATCATCTTGACTCCTCTGAGACTTGATTGGGCATTACAACATAATACATAGACCGCCATCCAACTGCATCTATAACTAATAATCCACCTTCAGGTTATCATCTGAACCCCCTCCAGTATTAAGTTGCAAGCAACAGATTATTGCTTTACGAACTGCGTGTAAAGTAAACAATATGATTGTTCTATGGACAAAGGATTGTTGTTTTCTCCCTAGTAGCAACAACACATCTAGTACCTTAGAGATTTCTGTCACTTCCCCAGATTACCAGAGGCATGAACCCACTATCGAGCATAAATACTAACTCTTGGAGTTGCTAGCATCTACTTGGCCAAGATAGCTACTAACAACGGAAAGCATGCAATATCTCAAATAACAAAGACATGATAGAATCAATAATCAATCTGAAATAGCATCTCAATATCCATCGGATCCCCGCAAACACATCATGTATGAATTACAAATAGATGATCTTGATCATGAACGGAGCTCACAAGATCTAGACATGAAAGCACAAAGGAGGAGAAACCAGCCATCTAGCTACTACATGGATCCGTAGTCCAAGGATGAAATACTCACGCATCACACCGGAGGCTTGCATGGTGATGAAGAAGGCCTCCAGGGTGAATTCCCCTCTCCGACAGGGTGCCGGGAAGAACTTCAGATCCCTCCCGATCTAGGGATGGAGATGACGGCGGCTACAGACTCTTTCATGGATTTTTGATCGGGTACTTAGGGTTTTCGTCCCGATGGCAACTTATAGGCGGAAGGAGAGGCCGAGGGGGTGCCGGGAGCCACCACACCACCCCCTGGCGCGGGCCAGGCCTGGCCACGTGGCCAGGTGGTGTGGCCGGCCCCTGGCCCTTCTCCGTCTCGTATTTTGGCACTTGATCCCTTTCGGAAAAATAGGCACTTTGGCTTTTGTCCCGTCCAATTCCGAGAATATTCATTTTTTGACTTTCTTGGAACCAAAAACAGCAGAAAATAGGCAGTTGGCACTGTGGCTCTTGTTAATAGGTTAGTCTAAGAAATCATATGAAAAGTACTCCAAAGTTGGAACAAAACACAAGAAAGTGGATAAAACCAAGCATGGAACATCAAAAATTATAGATACATTTGCAATGTATCAATGGCCTATGAACTCTGCTCTCAGCTGATCCACCATCGAATATGGATCAAGATCACCCATGAGCGGATGTAGTTCATCCACCATCCCGTAACACATTATTATCTGAATGTAGGTGGACATCTCTTGACGACAGTAGCGGTCTGCCAGCTCTTCTGGGGTCTCATAGTAGTCTGGCTCAGTCAAATCCATCGTGTGGCGTATATAGTCTACCACATGATTCCTAGTAAGGAGGTCATCTAGGCGCACAAGCCAACTAGGGAAGTTGGATCCATCAAGTCTAAGTTTTTCACCCTTTACCCAATCCTCAATCTCAAAGTAAGCTTCACGGTGAGCCATCTACATTTATAATTTGCAAAAGGAATTTAGACTAAGTTTATAATTAAATGAGTTAATGATAACTCCACTTAGAAACACCTATCCCTAAAAGGGTTCCTAGTGATAACACGACCCCTATCAGCTACATCTCCCCCGATCATCATGGCCATCAATGTGGGTTCAAGGGTGGACGATAAACGTTGGTCACATCATTCATGCGACTCGTGCTCGATCTTTCAACCATCCGCGTTCCGAGGCCATGTCTGTCCATGCTAGGCTCGCCAACTCAACCTTAGTGTATTCGCTGTGTAACATGGCTTACGCCCACTGTATGCGAACGTAGATATGTCTGACACCCAGGCATGTAACCCTGGATCGCCTCATACCGAAGAACTTTCTTGGTGGTGCACACTAAGGGGAAACACAATCGTTGGTAATTTTAATAGGGATCATCTTATTAGGCTACCGTCAAGTATCTAATACTAGCACACAATAAGACATACAAACAATAACATTGAATGTAAATGTTATGTGATATGGTCCTTCACGTCGTAATGTCCATCCGCCGTCACCGGGTTCCGGCGCCAGGCGGCGCCGTAGACACCAGGGTACCGGTGTCATTCCGGTGTGGTAGTTCGTCACCTTCGTGACTATCTACTACTAAGTAACAAAAGGTAATCACTTTACCTTTGCCAAAACCATATCACAAAGCAACGCCCCCTTCCAAAACAAAGTTAGACGCCTCTACTTTATCTTTGCATGTTTTACGTGGCTGAATGGGCTTTTGCACAAGAACAGTTCTTACCTACGAACTTTCAGCACAACGCTGATCAAGTAGTTGTCTCTACTACACCCCTTTTGGGGCCCTCCGTTGCAAATGGCATACCAACTAATGCGAGAGAGACCGACACCCCCTTAAGCCACTTTATACGGTACATGCCATATGTCAAGCGTGGACCAGTCTCGCGAATGAACACATAAAGTCGGTTGGGGGCCACTTCATCAAGCATTATTGCGGTATACACAAGTACACGTGGGAGGGTAACAATTAAAAGATCAATGCACACACGCTACATCTCGTGTGTTCTACCCCTACTAGCATTACTACGCATAGATCTAGCTCTGATACCACTGTAGGGGTTCCGCGCATGAAAATAATAAAATTTTACCCTACGCCCCTGAACCCCTAAAGTTGCCAGGACCAATCTATTAGTAATACAGTAACGGGAGGGGATTTTCGTGAACTTACCCTTAAAGACCGAAAAGCATTGTCAACACTCAAGAGAGCGTGGTTGATGTAGACGAGCCGAAGCCGACGTCAAGGTCGTGATGAAGTCCTTGCGCTCCTTCTGGCTCCAAGGACTTGAGTGCCTCAAGTGCGACACCTCGTGGGGAGTTACACACGTCCGGTGCCTGACGATGACTCCTGCTTCCCCGATCTAGCAGCAGTTGCAGAAGTAGAGCTCCCGGATCCGAATCCCACAGCACGACGGCGCTCCGCCGTGAAGATGTCTCTCGCTCGCGCAGTCTAGACTAGGGACCACGGTCACGAGAGAGAGAGGGGAGAGAGAAAATATCAATTAGAGGTCCTCCCAAAAGTGGGGAGACTTTTATTGATTATTGGTGTGTTTTTCTAGGCCAAATACCCCACTATATATAGGGGGAGGGGAGGTACTACCTCCCTCAAAGTCCCGGGATGGGACTAGAGAAGGTAGAGGGGTGGGGTGGCGCGCCGGCCAGCCCCCACCATGGGACCCACGTGGGGGGAAAGCCCACTAGGGCTGCCGGCCACCCCTTAGGCCCTTCCTAGGGGTGGGATCCCCTCTTGGGCCTTTTCCCCTCCAGGAATTGGCTCATTAAGCCTTTGACCTTTTAATTGATTTTTCTCTTTATTAAATAATTATGAATAAATGATTAAATCAATATTTAACATTCATTCACATATTATTCAACCTCCGTGGCCATGGAACACCTTCCACCTCCACTCCGGACATCCTCCGGACTTACCGAAACCCTTCCGGTTTTCTCCCTTCTTTTCTTCGGCGATTCTACCAATCGTAGAAACACTCTCTAAGCATCATCAAGCCCTTAAGCGTGATACCCCATGGTTCGGAACACTCTAGACATGGTAGGGACACTCCCGCACCAATGATCGATAGAGGGACCTGGATGGCCATGTGACCCCTGTGCGTTCCACGAAGATCTTTCGTCGTTTGAACCAGGACAGTCGTGTCTTATTCCCTTTGTCATTCGATACTTGCATTGCCCGAGATCTGATCATTGACATCACCATGTCGTGTTCAATCTCGTTACTGAACAATGCTATTTGACTCATTCCGACAAGTGATATCCCCGTGATCAAATCACACGCTGTGCAGCTATTGGATATAACTTCTCCGAGTGGGCCCTTGAGTATCTTCCCGTCACATGGATGGACAAATCCCGCTCTTGACATATATTGCCTCTACGGTTTCCTCCGAATACCTGAACACACTTTTATAACCACCGTTTTACCAGATGGCGTTTGATGCTATCTAAGCACTCTCGGGAGACAGTGATTGATATAGCCTCATGGTCTAAGGAATAGTCTACGAGGATCCATTTCTAATCATCGTAACTTGAACTTCGTGACATGATCAGGTCACGATGTTTAGGTTGGGTATTGGTTCATCATCTCATTCTCTGAATGAGATGACCTCATTTCCAACTGGCATAAATGCCACATATCAGGAAACATGATCATCTGTTGACCAATGAACCAGTGACTAGAGTTTCACTGGGAACCCCTGGTTGTTTGTATATCACACGTGTATTGACGTTTCCACTCAATACATTTATAGCATGATATAAAAATTAATCATAAACTATATGAAATATGATAATAGTCCTTACTACTATTTGTCTCTAGGGCATATTTCCAACACGAACCCTGACTGATACAAAAGCATGAGATATGTTACCATTGCAAGTTTGATGTTTGTTTAGTTTATTGATACCTCCATTTTGCATCACTACTCTATGTCATAATTCACTGTTATTCATTGATATATTTCATATTGAGAGGTGATACTTATGTTATTTCATCTGTTTTTGCATGGTTGATGACTTTTGGAGCATGGACCACTGTAGTCAGGATTTTGATGGAAAAGGTGCTGTTTGGAGGCAAAATTCGCGAAGATCAGAAAATCCGGGAAAATACATGGGAAATCCTATTTTTCCAGAAGACGAAGGAAGCTAGAAGGGGCTGGAGATGGGCCACAGGGGGCCCACACCACCCCCTAGCGCGGGCCACCCTAGGCCGCGCCACCAGGTGGTGTGGCTGCCCTGGTCCACCCCTGGCACTCCCCTCTGGCGTATATATTCCTCCTGAAACCCTAAGACTCAGGGAGTGACCACAGAAAGATTCTGCCGCCTCTGCGGGGCGAAAAACAGCGAGAGAGAAAGATCTCTCCGGCAAACAGATTTCTGCTAGGGGAATTCCTTCCCGGAGAGGGGAGATCGTCGCCATCAACACCACCATCAAGCTAGACTTCGTCGGGATCATCATCATCATCACCACCATCATCACCATCAGCACCATCATCACCATCTCCATATTCCTACTGTGAGTATTGTTTACTTCTGCTAGTTGCTTTATTTTCGTTATGAATAATTCGCTGAGTTTCTTATTTGGTAATGCTACTACCACTGCTAAGGTAGAAGATAAACCACTACCTGCTGAAATTGATGCTTTCAAAATACCTATAAGAATTATTGATCGTGTTATGGATAACTACTATGTTGGGGATGGAACAGTCCATCCCGATGATCATTTGCTCTTTATACACGAATTATGCGGGTTGTTCAAGTGTGCAGGTATTACTACAGATCAAGTTAAGAAGAAGTTATTCTCATTATCACTGAAAGGAAGAGCTGAGGAATGGTATAAGCTGCTGAAGAATGGTCAAGCTCTGGAATGGGAGGAAATAGTGCCTCTCTTTTATTCAAAATTTTATCCTCCTAGTGAGATTCATAAAGATCGGAATCAGATATACAACTTTTGGCCTCTTGATGGACAGAGTACAGCTCAAGCTTGGGGGAGATTGAAGTTACTAATGCTCAAATGTCCCATTCATGAGCTCCCCAGCAATATTATTATGAATAACTTTTATGCAAGGCTCCCTCTACGTGATAAGGATTTATTGGATGCTTCTTGTGCTGGATCATTCACTCGCATGGAAGAAGAAGCTAAATGGGATCTTCTAGACCGTATTCAAGACAATGCTGAAGCTTGGGAGAATGACAAAGGTAGAAAGTCAGGTATAAATTATGATTATGAATGCATTGAATCTTTTATGGGAACTGATGACTTCAAAATATTAAAAATGTTTATGGTCTATATTTGCAAGTTATTACGAATTGCTTCAGGGCTTTTGCTTCTTATATTGAAGTGCCTAAAAAGAAGTGGAATATGCATCATGAACCTTATAAAGATGTTGCTAAGAGCGTTCCTGCAAGAAATACTGAAGTTTATACTGCTAATCATGTCTTACATGAACCTTATATTGAGAAAATGCCTTTCCTAGTTAAGATAAAGGAACATTCTATGATAGCTAGTATGGTTAATGAAAATATAATCAAATATGTTGAACCTGATAGACAAATGGTTGATGAACCTATAATAGCAAATGTGAAAGACTTTGTTACTAAATATGAAGAAGAGGGACACACTATCCTTTGTAAGGATACCTCTAATGTTGTTTCACAAAGTAGTGTTATGAGAGCTAGTATTCCTGTGTTTTCTGTTAGAATAAGTGATCATTGCTATGATGGTTCTTGTGATAGTTATATTGTTAAGTTTATGCATGATACTGAAAGTTACTATGAAAGAGGGAAAAGTGTTCTTATGCATCTCAATAATATCAAATTTGCAGGAACAAGGTCTGGATTCTCAAGACTTAGTATAGGAGTAGATAGTTAGTATAGATTCTCATTGTAATCTTCTTTTATTCTCTTTGTAAAGAATCTTGTAATAATATTCCTTTGATTTGATAAAGATTCATTTTATTGGACTCTATTCCTTGTAATAATCTATTTGATGTAATTCTCCCCATTTGTAATATTATTATGGAATAAAGAAAATAAATAATAATTCATTTCTTCTTTGAGTTTCCTTGTCATAAATTCATATTGTTGTTTAATATATCTATAATATAATCAAACAATGTTAATACATCTTTCTAGAAACCACTTTATGTTTCTAACTTCTAATTTTCAAATATTTTCAAATGATTGAAATTTCAATTTGAATTTAAAATATTACCCCCAAAACACAATAATGCCTAAAGGTCATGTCAAAATTTATAGCAACCACTACAGAGAGTTATTCCTTCCTCTAGATAGTGAAAGAAACTCTAATCTCTTTAGGTTTTTGTTTGGTGAAAAATTTACCTGGATTTTACAAATGAATGCATGCATATGCACAGATTCCTATTTCTATCCTTCGTTGGTTCCTAAATGTTGGGGTGTTACAGGGGCTGGCCCCGCTGTCCATGGCCCTAGTGGGCCCTACTCGGGGTCCCTAGGCCCAGCCGGCCACCTCCCCTCTCTCGTCCCTTTGGTCTTTCCATCATGGGCCTTTTTCCACTAGGAATTTTGGCCCAATAGTGAATTTGACCATTTTAATTTCTTTTTTTATTAAATAAATGATTAAATCAGCATTTATTATTTACTTACATATTATTCAATCCCCGTGTCTACGAAACTCCTTCAATCCCACTCCAGACATCCTTAGGACTTACCTGAAATCCTCCGTTTTTCTCTCTTTCTATTCTTCGGTGATTTCGATAATACCAAAATGATCTCCGAGTGTCATCAAGCCCTTAAGCGTGATACCCCACGGTTCGGGAACACTCCAGACATGGTCGAGATTGCTCTCATACCAATGATCATCAACAGGACCTAGATGCATATGATAACCCCTGTGCGTTCCATGAAATCTTTGTCGTTGAAGCATGAACACAATATGCTATTCCTTTTGTCTCTTCGATACTTGCATTGTCCGAGATCTGATCAATGACATCACCATATCAAGTTCAATCTCGTTACGAATGAATTCCACTTAACTTGTTTTGACAAGTGATATCCTCGTGACCTAGCCACACGCTGCGTAACTATTGGATATAACTTCTCCGAGTGGGCCCTCGAGTATCTTTCCATCACGCAGATGGACAAATATCATTCTTGACACATAAGCCTCGACATGCCCCTCTGAATAACCGAACACACATTTATGATCACCGTTTCACTGAGTGATGTTTGATGTCATCAAGGCAATCTCGGGTGACAGTGATTAATATGGTCTCACGATCTGAGGAACAAGACACTACGTTTCCTAATCATTGTAACTTGAACTTTATGACATGATCGTGTCATGATGTTTAGATTGGGTATGTTCATTATCTCATTCTCCCAATGAGGTGACTTCATTGTCAACTAGCATAAATGGCACATGATTAGGAAACCTTGATCATCTGTTGACCAATGAACCATTGACTAGAGATTCATCGGGAATTCCTAGTTGTTTACATATCACATGTGTATTGACGTTTCCTTTCAATACAATTATAGCATGATATAAAACCTAATTATGAACTTTATAAAATATGATAATAATCTATATTATTATTTGTCTCTAGGGCATATTTCCAACAATCAGATGGTGCTCAGAAGGATGGGACCACACCTCGAAGATAATAATGCCAAGACAGATATGCAGATTGTTGATGAAGTTCTTTAGGAACAGAGCTCATCTAGTACATTGTTGTCTAGCATGGGTGTCACAATAGGTGGCTCTAGGAAGTCTAGCTATTCATCTGCACGCATCCGAGAGTTGGAAGACAAGCTTGCAATTAAGAAACAGTAGTCTGTTGAGTAAATTGAAAGGTATCAGCAAGACATGGAACAAAGGATGCTAGCCCAAGAATAAAAATTTGAAGCAATGAGAAAGAAGTAGGAAGAGGAACTTGTAGCTCTCAAGAAGGATCAAGAGGAAAAGACTTTGGCATATGAAAAGAGACGCCAGGAAATGGTTACCCTTGTTGGTTACATCTTAAGGAACCATGCCAGAGCACTAGCTGCACCCCCTTCCTGATGGTGCTCTCGACTTCCTGAATAATTGCCTAGATGCTTATTTTTGGTTTTGTTTTAATCATTCAGAAGTTTCTCATCAATATTTGTATCTTACATTTATAAAGTTTTTGTGTTACTGAATGATAATATTATTTGTCCATGATTTGAAATATTGGTTCAAATGATATTTGTATTGAAATCTTCCTGAATATTGGGAAATACTTTTTTTTGAATTTCTGGCAAAATATTCAAAGCTAATGGAATTTTGGATGTCGTCACCATCGTCTGGATCCAGATGGCAGCAACGTGTGGGCCCCACATGTAACCTGATAGTGGACCCACCTGACAGCAGCCACGTAATCGCGACTAGACCCACGTGATGGTAGCCACATCATCGTTGGTGGACCCACCTGACATCAGCCACATAATCAAGCTTGGACCCACCTGGCAGCCACGTCATCAAGTGTGGACCCACCTGACAGTAGCCACGTCAGCCTGGACCCATGTGACAGTAGCCACATCATCAAGCCTAGACCCAGCTGGTAGCAGCCACATCATCACGTCTGGACCCACCTTTGACCAATCCTACGGACATACAATGACAAATTTTCCTATGTCCAGTGACACATTCTTGCGTCATGCATAATAAAACGAAATTGACAGATAGTGGAACCGTCACCGAAAATCTGTTTGAAGTTGATGAAAAAGTGTAAACCGCCATCGCGTACTTTATTATGACGGAGCTTCCATGACGGTGCTAGTGACAACCTATTTTCGTCACCAGGGCATTTTCTATGACGGATTTTAATTATTGGTGACAAAAGCATCCTGTCACTAGAAATTATTTTTTATGTTATAGTTAACGACTATATTGTAATATGTACCATAGCCGGATAGGATCTCTATCATGTAAACTCTATGCCAGATTCCTATATAAGCAGGCATATGGGCAGTCGTTAGGGCAAGAGCTTTCTCTATCATGTAAACTCTATGCCAATAGTGTATTGATTGCAGGAGTGGGATCCAACCACCATAGTCGGAACTACACCTGGATAAACTTGTATGCTCCGCGTCTCTGACACTCTCATGTTTCACACCCTCTCTTTTTCTACGCCTTGATGATCCCTTCATAGCGAACCCATCATGGATACAGCGAAACAACGGTGAACACTAGTTATCAGTTGGACAATGATGAATGGATGGTTCCTAGGAGTAAATTATCTAGCCAGTTAGAGCTACAAACAAAATCAATTACAATACTAGTAGTCCTATGCTAGTGAGGTGAGCGCGGGCGTTGTGGCCGATCGATCGAGGGATGCCCCCACGGCAGCGGACGAAGTATGGATCGACGAGCCTACGTCCACGTGGGTGCAAGCTCAGCATGGAGCCACGGTTGGTTGGTCGCTGCTGCCTCGCTGGGCTACCGAGCTAGTACCTCGTTGCACGCCGGGGGTCCGTGCGTGTGTGGATGCTGGTGCTGATCCGTCTCGCCACCTCAGCACCATGTTGCCGATCAGTCCATGGTCAGCGAGCGTACATGCGCAACACTGATACGGCATGTGCTCGTGTTCTCCCTCGGTTGCACTCCATTATACGCTAGGTGCCTGCTAACAGTATCTTTTTACTTGCAGCTGTTACCTCTGTTTGCATTGACCGGAGCCTGATTTCCTCCAGCAAAGTTTATTGCCTTGGACTGGACTAACTAACCCTAATTTTTGTAAAGAAATGGGATGCATGTTACTAGGTTACTAGGTTGCCTCGAGATGAGAAAATGCGATTAACCTCGCCAAAGGGGTCAACGGAGTCTGTAATTATCTTGGCGTGACTTGTGCGTTTTACAATAAGAGGAGAGGTTGACACCCTGCATATAGTAATAAAGTGAAAATCTTAAAGAAAAAAGGGATGCACGTTGCTTAGCTACTAGGTTGCCTTGGGCACAGAAAAACCTCGCCAAGGGGTTTAACTCAGCATGACTATGCGTTTAGGGTGACCCTGCAGGTAGCAAGTGAGATCCGATGTTTACTCCGTCAAGAACAAAGCGTTGAAGCGGTAGTTATGTGTTTGCGCGTTGCATCTTAATTCCTGTGTCTGTGAGATCATGGATGAACGACGTGCCGGAGGTAATTAGTCGCATGCCTCTCTCTGTGATGCAGGCACGTCAAGTGGGTCGCTCGTACTTTGTCAAGTCTCGTTGGATCACTTTTAGTTCCATTAATCTATTGATAATCATCAATAGTACTGTAAAAATGCATGTAACAAAAATTACCTAGCGATGACTACATAAATTAGCACGAGCAGAAAGCACGCCATCGTCCCCGTCCCTCCATCACTGGAGTCGGGCAAAACTTGTCGTAGTAGAGCTTGTTATACTAGACATGCGAGAAATCATTGTGCTAAGTTCTAAAAGGACCAGCGCAAACAGCAACCACGCCAATGATGACAATCATAAATCGAAAAAGACTGGTCTATAATCACACCAACGAACGCAAAACCCGATCGGATCTGAGGAAATTCGCCAGACACACCTTCACGCGCCGGCTAGCTATACGTAACAATAGAAAGGATATGACAGGGAGGATATTTTTATGACTTCAGGATGTAGCGCTGTCTCACAACTCTAAAAAAAACAAGGAAAATAGTATAAACAAAGAGCGGAAACCCTCTTATCCGCCGCGCAGTTCCTGTCTCTCTCAACTCCACGTAGTAATTTCTTCCTTGCTTTCTCTTTTCATTTCCTTTATAATTTCTTTTGAATTGTTTCTCCTCAAATGGGTATTTCTTTCGAGATCATACACATGGATTGCATTCGAATTTCCGTTTTTCCTTTTTTAGAAGATACGTACATAGCTTCGGGAGGAAGTGATCTAGCACCAAGCAGACCTGACCCAGACACAGCCAGCGTTCGGACCGTGTCGGGGTTTCCAGGCTTACTATGTGGATGTAGCTGCGTCGGTCCAACTTTAGGGTCGACTCATTCGAGGTGAGAGCCCCTGGTCGAATCTCGGCCGTTGGTTTTGGTAGATGGTGGACCGGGCAGCTAGCTGACCCAGCTGGAACCGTTTTCGAGAAGCGGACACCACGACCGACGACCGACGCCGGAGATGAGACGAAAGGAGAGCGCATGTGCTTGTTTACAGCATGCGTTCGCAGCTGTACGCTCTCTTCTTCCCGACGGATATATGTAAAGCAGAAAAGGGAAAGCAGCTGCGGGAAAAGCTGAGACCGTGGAATAATCCTCGAACCATCACCTACAGGCTACAGGGAAAGGCGAACGTACATGTTGCATTACATGTAGGTAGGGGAGAGCCATATGAGGAACACGGCTACGTACCTTTTACCCCATCGGCCCGTCGTCGCATGTTACCTCCTCACGTGCATGCTCCTGGAATTTCGATCGCTTACGGTCTTTTGGCCGGATCACCGACTTGTTTAGTCGCCGTCCTAGATCGTACCGTTACTGTTATACTATATTGTCCGTCGCTCCAAGAGGAATATTCGGTCGCCACCACTTCTCTGGCTGCAGATGGGCCCTACCCAGCAGCAGCAGGACGCACGCATGAGTGAGCAGCAGCAGCGAGAGTGAGTGAGCGAGTGAGCGAACGAGCTGAGTGGTGCGGCAGCACGCAGGGATCAGGAACGAACAGAACAGGAGGGGATGGAACGGGGACAGATCACGGACGCGGACAAGCGACATCACGTGACAGCGGCGCTCGGCTCATGATCAGCTGCGGCCGTCGATCGCGGGTCCGATGGGCGGAACAGGAGGTCGGGAGAGGATGGAAGTGTTCCGCCCGGGCATCGCGCGCGTCGGCGCGTGGGCTGGATCGAACCCATCCATTGCGGCGAGGGGGATAGACAGGTCAATCATGGAGACAATTTTGAACAAATTGAGCATCCGGTTATTTCTTCTATGAAACAAATGCGACTTGGATATGTTTACACGGACCCCAAGCAGTTAATTAGCAGAAGATTGGCGTGTCCAGACCCGCGAGCGAGCGAGCGCTGGCGCTCGAACTCGAGCGGGCGGGCACAGCAGTTCTCAGCAACCTGCTAGCCATCCCGGCTGGCATCGGTCCGGGTTTTCCTTCTATGCAATGCACTCAGCGAGCATTCCGAGTTTGCTTCCTCCTTGTCGGAATCAATCAAGCAATGATAGATTGAGGCGGTTCGCACGCAAGGACAATTCACAAAGGCCGTGCCTTCGCTCTTCGCAATGTTGCTAACTTGGGTAACCTGGAAGGAAAGAAAGCACGTGTCTTCCGAAACCACGCCTCTGCCTCAACCATGTTAGTGTCATCGATCAAAGATGGCGAAGCTACCGGAGCCTCGTCAGGGAAAAAGCCTTGAATAAGGTGATATGCTGTGAGGTGTGAGCAGGCTTGTTTGTGATGTTGACCTTATGGTCAATATTCGTTTGTAAGACCTCCGAAAAATTAATCTTAGTTGATGAAAACGGTTAATCTTTTGCTTTGTTTAGAAAAAATACGATCTCGAACTGTGAATGGTGTTGGAATATGCATTTACGACCTCGAACTTCAAAAAACAACATGTGCTTTGTAGCTTTTGACATTATAAATGGAATATTTTTTTGAGCTTTGGCAAAAAGAAAGAACATTTTCCAAAGTTCTGAGTCAAGCTTCACGAATGTTGAGTTGTGTTAATATATTTTTTCATTGTTAATCTAAATATAATTCAAAAATTAAATTGTTGATATGTTTGGTTTTAATTGTGAAACTTCCACACCAAACCATGGAGGGTGCGTTCATTTTTGGTAGACTATAAGACTCAACATGTGAACAACATGCCATGGCATGACATCTTTGCCGAGATATTGATCAATATTCCCCAAATCTAAATATATTGATCAATATTCCCCCATGCCATGACATGACTATAAGACTCTAACCATGTTTGGGGGATCATTGTCATCATTCTATGTCATGGCATGGGGAATATTGAGAGAGACATCTCGCAAAATATGTCACAATTACTAAATAAAATTATACTACCTCCGTCCCAAGGCTTAAGGCATAATTTTTTTTCAAAAGTCAAACCAACTAAAGTTTGACCAAGTTTTTAGAGAAAAATAGAATGACGCTAACATAGGTTCCAAGTTATATGGAGGGAGTATCAATAATTTATCACCACATGACTCACCTTGTTCCAATAGAATGATGCGACAAATAGTTTTTTTATACAATTGTAGTCGTCAAAATCATGTTTTCTAAAGATATAAACATAGGTTCTCACCATTGCGGATGACTTGTTGGGATAAGCTACGACCGCGAGAGACCGCGAGAGAAACGGTGCTAACATCTTTGTATTGTGACATCAAAAGATGTGACAATAGGTTATAAAATTGTTGCAATATTTTTCATGTACTTTGACAAAAATAAAACATATGGCCATAGATTACTATCATGCTCTTGTAATAACTTCAAAGGTTTATAGAATTGTGTTTTCAGGCAACCAAGAAACTCATTTGTAATAATATCTTTACCTAAAGACATTCCTCTAGAGATCTAGTGGATCCGGTTGTGAAACTTTTGTTGATTGCAATCCTTAAGCCTACAAACCTATATTGTCGTAATAATGCATATTAATGCAATAAGTATTACAAACGAGAAACCAAATATGTAGTTAATCAACTAATGGTGTGATTGAACATGATTGTACTGTACTTTTAATAAGACATAATCATAACTATTGGTATAAATTCAAAATTATAAAAATTATGGATGAATGCTACAACTCCGGTTAATCACACTTGTATAATTATATCTTAACTCGACATGTTTCCCTATCATTGATTATCCTATAGGAATTGGTCTTATTGGTGATTAAATTTTGACATGATATTTTCGTAGTTAAGGAAAATCATACATTTTTCACTCTAGATTTTCATGTCATTTGACTAGTTTGAACAACAGATAGATGAAAAAATGTAGTATTTAAGGAAAGTCCCAAGAGCTTGTTGTATTTATGACGAGAATCTACATAAGATCTAAAGGTGGTGTTTTTGAACATGTAGATGTCTTCAATATGGCTATGATGTTAGTGGTTTAACTATAAAGCGTAAAGACTCTTAACTTGTTAATGGTTTATAAGTAATGGAAGGTTAAGTAGTTCTAAATATCTTAATAGAACTTACAAATCATATGTTATGGCTGTATTTAGTGGTAGGAGAAGAAATGACATGATTTTTTTGTGAGCACGACTACCAAGAGGGAATGCTACACACAAGGACTCAACAGATGCGTTCTGGCCGCGCGACAGGCCTGCGCGTATTTGTTGGGTCACATTGATACGTCCATTTTGCATCACTATTATATATCATAATTTACTGTTATTTATTGATATATTTTATATTAAGAGATGATACTTATGTTATTTCATCTGTTTTTGCATGGTTGATGACTTTTGAAGCATGGACCGCTGCAGTCAGGATTCTGATGGAAAAGGTGCTATTTGGAGGCGAAATTCGCGAAGATCAGAAAATCTGAAAAAATACATGGAAAATTCTATTTTTCCAGAAGACGAAGATTGCCAGAAGGGGGAGTGGAGATGGGCCACAGCGGGACCACACCACCCCCTAGCGCGGGCAGCCCTAGGCCGCGCCAGAGGTGGTGTGGCTGCCCTAGCCCACTCCAGGCTCTCCCCTTTGGCGTATATTATCCCCTCAAAAACCTAATACTAGGGGAGCGACCACAGAAAGATTCCGCCGCCTCTACGGGGCGGAAAACATCGAGAGAGAAAGATCTCTACGGCAGACAGAATTCTGCCAGGGGAATTCCTTCCCAGAGAGGGGAGATTGTCGCCATCAGCACTACCACCAAGCTGGACTTCATCAGGATCATCATCATCACCACCACCACCATCATCTCCACTAGCACCATCATCACCACTTCATACCACTATAACAATTTGGTTGAATCTTGCATACTTCTTAGGGGAAACTTTTTCGATGTTGATTACTCCTTGTAGTTGATGCTATTGAGTGAACCATTGAATTATCATTTATGTTCAGATTGTTACATATCATTATATCATCTCTGATCTTGATCCATATGATGTCTTGTGAGTAGTTCGTTTAATTCTTAAGGACATGGGAGAAATCATGTTGTTAGTAGTGGAATTGTGTTGAGAAAGATTCAATGGTTTGATATTTAAGTTATGGTGTATTTCTTCTAGTGGTGTCATGTGAACGTCGACAACATGACACTTCACCTATATGGGCCTAGGGGAATGCATTGTGTATTTGGCTACTAATCGTAGGGGTTGCCGGAGTGACAGAAACCTAACCCCCATTAGGAAACCTTTGCACAAGGGATGTTAGGGTCTTAGAGTTTAAAGTTCTGTTTAGATTTCTACCTTAATTACTTTCTTGTACTTGCGGATGCTTGCAAGGGTATAATCACAAGTATGTATTAGTCCTAGGAAGTTCGGTACATTAGCACAGGTTCACCCACACAACACTTAGCAAACTAAAGAAGATTAATCAACTATATGAAGCGAAAGCACTTGATGATATTTCCGCGTGTCCTCGAGAACGTTTGGTCATCTTAAGTAATACAACCGGCTTGTCCTTTGCTAAAGAAAGGATTGAGCCACTCGCTGCATTTATTATTATTGTCTTTTATTTACTCGTATTTTATTTACCTGCATTATCAAAAACCCCTAAAAAATCCGTTTGCTAAGTATTTGCAGAGAATTCCTGCTCCAAGCCACTCGTCAACATCTTCTGCTCCTCGTTGGGTTCGACACTCTTACTTATCGAAAATATGCGATACACCCCCTATACTTGTGAGGCATCACACATGCAAAGCCATGCCAAAAAATAAATTTTTCTCCAGCTAGTCTCTGCCTCAACCATGATACTGTCAACAATCAAAGATGAGACAACTACCAGATCCTCACCGAGGGAAATATGACTATTGTAATATGTCGTGAGGTGAGAGTAGGCTTGTTTGTGATCTTGGCCTGTTCAAGATTCGTTTTTAAGACCTTTAAAAAACTCTTCTTAATGGATGAAAAAGGCAAAATCTTGTGCTTTGTTTGAAAAATGTGATGAACCCATATGATGATTTTTCACCTTTATGAATGGTGCTAGAATTATGAATTTACAACCTCAAACTTAAAAAAACATGTATTTTGTAGTTTTCGAACTTCTAATTGGAATATCTTCTTAGCTCTAGCAAAAAAAATTAAGAATGTTTTCCAAAGTTCCGAGTCAAGCTTCCTGAATGTTGAGTTGCATTAATGTATATTTTAATTGCAATTCTAAATATATTTTGAAAATTAAATTCTAGATATTTTTTTGGTAATGTATAAGGTTATAATTATCAAACTTCAGCACCAAACCATGGAGGGTGGGTTAATTTTTGGTAGTTTATAAGATTCTAGCCAGTGACCAACATGACAATGTACACGCTTTATTTCTACAAGAACAATGTCTATGTGCAGAGAGACTACATATACCCAACATTATGTGGTATGAGTATCAATAGAATCCCATAGTAGTTGTGTGAGTTAAACTCGTGCGGTTGTTGATGTTATCATAACTGTATGTCATGGCTTGTGGGAATATTGATCGATACATGTTGCAAAAATTGTCACCACCACTAAATAAAGTTGTATCACTAATTTATCACCATGAAACTCACCTTGTTGCAATAGGATGATGCAAAAAAATAGTTTTTTGATACAACTATAGTTGTAAAAAATATGTTTTCTAAAGATAGGTTCTCACCATGACGGACAACTTGTTAGGATAAGCTATGTCTGTGAGAGAAACTGTGATAACATCTTTGTATTGTGACATTAGAAGATGTGACAATACCTTAGAAAATTGTTGCAATATTTTTCATGTACTTTGACAAAAATAAAATATGTGTCCATAGTTAGCACACTCTTTCAATAACTTTCAAATGTTTATAGTGTACCTTTTTTTGTAACATGTTTTCCTAGAGACATTAGAACTGTGGTGGACCTGGTGGTGAAACCAATGATGGTTGTAAACTTGGAGTCTACAAACCTGAATTATTGTACTAAAGCGTGAATGTAATAAGTAATAAGTAATACAAACACCAAACCAAATACGCAGTTAGTCAACCAATGGCTTGACTGATCCCGACCCTACTATAATTTTAATATGACACAATCATAACATTTCTTCTAAATACAAAATGATAAAAAGCAATATGGATGAATGTTACAACTCTTTTAATCAGAATTGAATGATTATGTCTTAAATCAACATGTTCCCTTACCATTTGTTATCCTAGAGGAATTGGTGTTATTTGTGATTAAACATTTGACATGTTATTTTCATAATTAAGGAAATAATACATTTTTCACTCTAGATGTTCGTGTCATTTGACTAGTTTTGAACAAGAAATAGATGAAAAATGTTGTAGTGTTTAAGGAAAGTCTCAAGAGATTGTTGTATTTATCATGCAGATCTACATAAGATCTAAAGGTGGTATTTTAGAACATATAAATGTCTTCGATATGGCTATGATGTAAGTCGTTAACTATAAATCATAGGGACTCGAAAAATACCATGGAGTTTAACTTGTTAATGATTTATAAGTAATGACATGTTAAGTAGTTCTAAGTATCTAAAGAAAATATCTATTGGAAACTTATAATCATATGTCATGGCTAAAGTTAGTGGTAGGACATAAAGAATATGATTATTTTTGTTACAATAAGAGAATGATTTTGTGATAGGTCATAAAAACTATTTGATTATTTTACTTGTTTCTATAAATGTTATTTTGGTCCTGATGAGTCAAATCATGCTTCTTCAACAATGCCTTGAGATAACGTGTTAAATGTTGTGGCACTGGTTGTTAGTTTTGGAATTTACTATGGAGATAGAAATCCATGTCTTTTAGGAACATAGTAAAGCTCATGACCTTGATGGTTTTATTTCTTTTATAGATTTTAGCATGCAACTCGTTTTCTTTTCTTACAACTATATCAAATATCAATGATGGTATGATAAATTCGTTATCTAAGGGCCACCAAATGTTCCTATCTTACCTCTCTTACTCCACATGATGTTGCACCTCCCATCGAATGGCAGCGGCATAGTGTTACTACATGATGTGCCATTGCTGCTCCCACGACCTCGAGCTTCACTTTCTCTTGCCTGTGGACATGCCGACATCAGCGTGGTAGGGGTAACATCGTCGCCGATGGCGTCGTGGCTGGTTTTGTATTCTCAAATTCGAGTCACACATGGGTTTTGCTCTTTGCGTGTCTGTAAATCCCATACTCTACGCGTAGTCTAAAATATTTGACCATGTGCAATCTCACATTCATTGCACACTTTTTGTTTTTGTGACCATGTTCAAAGCATACTGTAGGGTTCGTAGCATGGAAAACAAAAAATTTCTACCGCAAGAACGAACAAAACCCAGATCTAATTTAGAAAAAAGCCAAGATCTAATCTATTAGACATGTGCAACGAGATAGATCTGTACTAACCCTTGTAGACCCGAAAGCGTTACGAGATTGGATCTCGTGGTTGATGTAGTCGATCACTTGCCGATCTCAAGATCGAGTGGACGATCCTTCCGGCGCCGCGTTCCGGCAGCGCTTCCACAGTCGGTCACACGTGCGGAGTCGAAGTAGACCTTCCTCTCCCCGTTTCAGCGAGCAACGGAGGTAGTAGATCTCTCCACGGAATCCCAACAGCACGACGGCGTGGTGGTAGTGGTGGAGTAGAGGATTCTGCAGGGCTTGGCCTAAGCCTGAGCAGAAGGAAGGAGGAGGAGAGAGGCGGCTAGGGGCAAGAGTGGAGGAGCAAGGGGGTGGCGCCTCCACCCCTCTATATTTAGAGGGAGGGGTGCGGCCTAGGGTTCCCACCCCTAGGCCCACCCCCTAGGGCCGGCGCACAAGGAGCTTGGGGGAAGAGTCCTTCCCCCCAAGTTTCCCTTTCAATTTTCCCTTTATCCTTTTATCCTTTCTTGGTTTTCAAGTAAAATCCAAAAAACCTTCTAGAACCTTCCGGAACATTCCGAAACCTTCTAGAATCCCCATATAAATACTCCGGAATATTTCCTAACTTAGAAAATGATCTCCATTATATGAATCTTATTCTCCAGACAATTCCGGATCTCCTCGTGATGTCTCAGATCCAATCCGGGACTCCGAACAACATTCGGTCTCCAACGCATATTCCATATCTACCTAAACAACATCGAACCTTAAGTGTGCCACCCTACGGTTCGTGAATATGTAGACATGATGGAGACACCTCTCCGATCAATAACCATCAGTGGGATCTGGAGATCCATAACGGCTCCCACATACTCAACGATGACTTCGTGATCGATAGAACCATTAACATACGAAACCAATTCCCTTTGTCACGCGATACTCTACTTATCCAAGGTTTGATCGTCGGTATCTCCATACCTAGTTCTACCTCGTTACTAGCAAGTACTCTTTACTCGTTCCATGATATGTCATCCCTTGTGACCTAGTCACATGCTTGCAAGCTAACTAGATGACATTCCACCGAGAGGGCCCAGAGCATATCTATCCGTCATATGGATGGACAAATCCCAATCTTAGTCCATGCGCTTCAACACATACTTTCAGAATACCCAACGACACCTTTATGACCACCAAGTTACGAAGTGGTGTTTGATGCCATCAAAGTACCCATCCGGTGATGGTGATTAACATAACCTCATGGTCGAAGGATTAGGTTACTATGCATTTGAAAGCTTGTAGCAATACGAACTTAATGACTGATCTTATGCTACACTTACTACGGGTGTGTGTCCATCACATCATTGTCCTAATGATATAACCTTGTTATTAATGACATCCAATGTCGATGACCAGGAAACCATGATCATCTATTAATCAACAAGCTATTTCAACAAGAGGCTTACTAGGGACTCTTTTACGTTTACAAAACACACATGTATTAGCGTTTCCTTATAATACAATTGTAACATGGGATGTAAACAATTGTCATAAACACAAAGATATAATAATAACCACTTTTATTATTGCCTCTTGAGCATATCTCCAACAGTCTCCCACTTGCACCAGAGTCAATAATCTAGATTACATGGTAATATACCTAACACCCATGGCGTTCTGGTGTTGGTCATGCTTTGCCCTAGGGAGAGGTTTAGTCAACGGATATGCCACATTCAAATCAGTATGTACTTTGAAAATCTTTATGTCACCATCTTGGACATACTCGCGAATAGCATGGAAACGTAGCTTGATGTGCTTCAGCTTGCTATGTGACCTTGGCTCCTGTGCATTAGCTATGGCACCTGTGTTGTCACAGTAGATGGCCATCGGGTCCAACGCACTGGGAACCACGCCAAGTTCAGTAATGAACTCCTTCATCCATATGGCTTCTTGTGCAGCCTCCGAAGCATCTATGTATTCTGATTCAGTTGAAGATTTCGCCACAACGCTTTGCTTGGCACTCCTCTAGCTCACTGCAGCACCATTCAAAATAAATACGTATCCTGACTGTGACTTCGAGTAATCCGGATCGGTGTTCCAACTAGCATCGGTGTAACCGTTTACAACAAGTTGTTCATCACCTCCATAAGAAAGAACCATATCCTTAGTCCACTTTAGGTATTTTAGGATATTCTTGACCGCTGTCCAGTGTTCCATTCCAGGATCACTTTGATATCTGCTAGTCAAACTAACAGCATGTGCTATATCCGGTCTTGTACACAGCATGGCATACATGATAGAACCTATGGCCGAGGCATAGGGAATATTATTCATCTTTTCTCTATCTTCTGCCGTAGCTGGACTTTGAGTCTTACTCAAGGTCTTACCTGACAACATGGGCACGAACCCTTTCTTGCTCTCTTCCATTCTAAACTTCTGTAGAACTTTGTATAAGTATGTACTTTGTGAAAGCGCTATTAGGCGTCTTGATCTATCTCTATAAATCTTGATGCCTAGAATATATGCCGCTTCGCCAAGATCCTTCATTGAAAAACTATTATTCAAATAGGCTTTGACACTATTAAGAAGTTCTATATCATTCCCAATCAACAATATGTCATCTACATATAGTACTAGGAATGCTACAGAGCTCCCACTCACTTTCTTGTAAATGCAAGCTTCTCCATAAGTTTGTATAATCCAAAGTTTTTGATTACTTTATCAAAACATTGATTCCAACTCCGGGATCCTTGCTTCAGTCCATAAATGGAGCGCTGAAGTTTGCATACCTTGTCAGCATCACTAGGATCGACAAAACCCTTGGGTTGTACCATATACAACTCCTTCTCAATGTCACCATTAAGGAACGCCGTTTTGACATCCATCTGCCAAATCTCATAATCAAAATATGCAGCAATTGCTAACAAAATCCTCACAGACTTTAGCTTCGCTACTGGTGAGAATGTCTCATCATAGTCAACTTCTTGAATTTGTTGGAACCCTTTCGCGACAAGTCGAGCTTTATAGACGGTAACATTACCATCAGCATCTGTTTTTCTCTTGAAAATCCATTTGTTCTCGACAGCCTTACGGCCATCTGGTAAGTCCACCAAAGTCCACACTTGGTTTTCGTACATGGATCCCATTTCGGATTTCATGGCTTCTAGCCATTTGTCGGAATCTAGGCTCACCATAGCTTCTTCATACGTCGTAGGGTCATCAGCGTTGTCCACCAACATGACGTTCAAGGCAGAGTCATACCAATCAGGAGTGGTACGAACCCTCGTTGACCTGCGAGGTTCGGCAGTAACTTCGTTTGAAGTTTCATGATCACCATCATTAGCTTCCTCTCCAATTGGTGCAGGCGGCACAAAAACATCTTCCGGTGCTGCGCTACTCTCAAATCCGAGAGAAGGTTCGATAACCTCATCGAGTTCTACTTTCCTTCCAGTCACTTCCTTCGAGAGAAACTCCTTCTCAAGAAAGGATCCATTCTTGGCAACGAAAACTTTGCCTTCGGATCTATGATAGAAGGTATACCCAATTGTTGCTTTAGGGTATCCTATGAAGACGCATTTCTCCGCTTTGGGTTCAAGCTTATCAGGTTGTAACTTCTTTACATATGCTTCGCAATCCCAAACTTTAAGGAACGACAACTTAGGTTTCTTACCAAACCACAATTCATACGGTGTCGTTTCAACGGATTTAGATGGTGCCCTATTTAAAGCAAATGCGGCTGTCTCTAATGCATAGCCCCAAAATGATAGCGGTAAATCTGTAAGAGACATCATAGACCGAACCATATCTAAGAGAGTTCGATTACGACGTTCGGACACACCATTACGCTGTGGTGTTCCCGGCGGTGTCAACTGCGAAAGTATTCCACATTTCTTTAAATGCATGCTAAACTCATAACTCAGATATTCACCTCCGCGGTCAGAACACAGAAACTTAATCTTCTTGTTATGACGATTTTCCACTTCACTTTGAAATTCCTTAAACTTCTCGAAAGTTTCGGACTTATGTTTCATAAAGTAGACATACCCATATCTACTTAAGTCATCCGTGAAAGTGAGAACATAACGATATCCACCACGCGATGCTACACTCATTGGACCGCATACATCGGTATGAATTATTTCCAATAAGTCTGTAGCTCGTTCCATTATTCTAGAGAATGGAGTCTTAGTCATTTTGCCCATTAGACATGCTTCGCATCTTTCAAGTGATTCAAAATCAAGTGATTCAAGAAGTCCATCAGAATGGAGTTTCTTCATACGCTTCACTCCAATGTGACCAAGACGACCGTGCCACATGTATGTAGAATTATCATTCAATTTTGTTCGTTTAGCATCTATGTTGTGAACATGTGTATCACTACTATCGAGATTCAGTAAGAATAAACCATTCATCTCAGGTGCATTACCATAAAAGATATTACTCATATAAATTGAACAACCTTTATTCTCGGATTTAAAAGAGTAACCGTCTCGCAATAAACAAGATCCAGATATAATATTCATGCTTAACGCAGGCACCAAATAACAATTATTCAAATTTAAAACTAATCCCGAAGGTAGATGTAGAGGGAGCGTGCCGACGGCGATCACATCAACCTTGGAGCCATTTCCAACGCGCATCGTCACCTCGTCTCTCGCCAGTCTTCGCTTATTCCGCAGCTCCTGTTTCGAGTTACAAATATGAGCAACCGAACCAGTATCAAATACCCAGGCACTACTACGATTACTAGTAAGATACACATCAATAACATATATATCAAATATACCTTTCTTCTTGATGTTGCCATTCTTCAGATCCGCCAGGTACTTGGGGCAGTTACGCTTCCAGTGACCAGCACCCTTGCAGTAGAAGCATTCAGTTTCAGGCTTGGGACCGGCCTTGGGCTTCTTAGCAGGTGCGGCAGCTTTCTTGCCGTCCTTCTTGAAGTTTCCCTTGTTCTTAGGCTTGCCCTGTCTCTTGAAATTGGTGGTCTTATTGACCATCAACACTTGGTGCTCCTTCTTGATCTCCACTTCAGCAGTTTTCAGCATGGACGATAGTTCAGGCAAAGTCTTGTTCATGCAGTGCATATTGTAGTTCATCACAAAGCTCTTATAACTCGGTGGCAGTGATTAGAGGACACGGTGAATCCCTAACTCATTAGGAATCGTTATCCCCAACTCTTGGAGCTTGTTTGCGTGCCCAGACATGGTAAGCACGTGCTCGCTAACGGAGCTATCCTCTTCCATCTTACAGTTAAAGAACTTTTCGGAGGCCTCATAGCTCTCCATGGCCGCGCGAGTCTCAAAAATCAGCCTGAGCTCCTTAATGATCTCGAACGGGTCGTGGTGCTCAAAGCGCTTCTGAAGCTCCGCTTCTAAACCGTACAGGATGGCACACTGAACTGTGGAGTAATGATTTTTCCGAGTGCGTAAACATTCTTTACGTCATCGGTGGCATCTTCTGCAGGTGGGTCACCTAGCGGTGCTTCGAGCACATAGGTCAACTGACCAGCCCTGAGGACGATCTTCAGTCCACGGAACCAGTCCGTGAAATTGCTTCCATTGTTCTTAAGCTTTTCTTTCTCTAGGAACGCATTGAAATTGATGAAGGGGGTCGCCATAATCTACAACAAATTTGCAAGTAGTTTAGACTAAGTTTATGATGAATTGAGTTCAAATTTAATTCTTAAATTAACTAGGTGAACTCCCACTCAAAACAACATCCCTCACATTGTCTTAGTGATTACACGAACCAAGTCCACTACACCAAGTCCGATCTTCATGAGAGAAGATGTAGTTTCGTCGGCGAACAATCTTCATGTTCATCATATTATTTATATGACTCATGCTCTACCTTTCGGTATTTCCGTGTTCCGAGACCATGTTTGTACATGCTAGACTCGTCAAGATTAACCTTAGTTTCCGCATGTGCAAATCTGGCTTGCACCCGTTGTATGCACACGTAGAATCTATCACATCCGATCATCACGAGATGCTTCGAAACGACGAGTCTTAGCAACGGTGCCAACTAAGGACGAACACTTTATTACTTGATATTTAGTGAGAGGGATCATCTTATAATGCTACCGTCGCGATCTAAGCAATACAAGATGCATAAAGGATTAACATCACAGGCAATTCATAATTAGTGTGATATGATATGGCCCTTTCTTCTTGTGCCTTTGATCTCCATCTCCAAAGCACGGACATGATCTCCATCATCACCAGCATTGCGTCAAGGTCAGTGGCGCCGCTTCATGGTTGTCCATCATCACTAGCAACTATTACAACTACTTGGAATAAAGCTATTACAAGATGAATAGACACGCAGGTCTTAACAGAATTAAAGACAACCATTAGGCTCCTGCCGGTTGCCATATTACAACAAGGATCATTGCATACATCAAATATAATTATAATCACATGATGGCCATATCACATCACAAAACCCCTGCAAAAACAAGTTAGACGCCTCTAATTTTCTTTGCATGTTTTACGTGGTTTGGGGCTTTCGAATAAGAACGGATCTTACCTACGAAACTGAACCACAACGTTGATACAAGTGCTATCAAGTGCAAAGTATAAATTGGATCTATACTATGGTGAGAGAGACAGACACCCGCAAAGCCACTTGTGCAAAGCAAGTTACACGTTAAGCGTGGATCAAGTCTCATGTGCGATGACATGTAAGGTTAGCCCGAGCTGCTTCATCCCACCATACCGCAAGATGCAAAGTACACAAAGCAAAAGACGGCACGAGCACCAATGCCCACAAAACCATCGTGTTCTACTCGTGCAACAGAGCTACGCATAGATACGGCTCTGATACCACTATAGGGTTCGTAGCATGGAAAATAAAAAAATTCTACCGCAAGAACGAACAAAACCCAGACCTAATCTAGATAAAAGCCAAGATCTAATCTATTAGATATGTGCAACGAGATAGATCTGTACTAACCCTTGTAGACCCGAAAGCGTTACGAGATTGGATCTCGTGGTTGATGTAGTCGATCACTTGCCGATCTCAAGATCGAGTGGACGATCCTTCCGGCGCCGCGTTCCGGCAGCGCTTCCGCAGTCGGTCACACGTGCGGAGTCGAAGCAGACCTTCCTCTCCCGGTTCCAGCGAGCAGCGGAGGTCGTAGATCTCTCCACGGAATCCCAGCAGCACGACGGCGTGGTGGTGGTGGAGTAGAGGATTCTGCAGGGCTTCGCCTAAGCCTTAGCAGAAGGAAGGAGGAGGAGAGAGGCGGCTAGGGGCAAGAGTGGAGCAGCAAGGGGGGGTGGCGCCTCCACCCCTCTATATATAGAGGGAGGGGTGCAGCCTAGGGTTCCCACCCCTAGGCCCACCCCCTAGGGCCGGCGCACAAGGGAGCTTGGGGGAAGAGTCCTTCCACCCCAAGTTTCCCTTTTAATTTTCCCTTTATCCTTTTATCCTTTCTTGGTTTTCAAGTAAAATCCAAAAAATCTTCTAGAACCTTCCGGAACATTCTGAAACCTTCTAGAATCCCCATATAAATACTCCAGAACATTTCCTAACTTAGAAAATGATCTCCATTATATGAATCTTATTCTCCGGACAATTCCGGATCTCCTCGTGATGTCTCAGATCCAATCCGGGACTCCGAACAACATTCGGTCTCCAACGCATATTCCATATCTACCTAAACAGCATCGAACCTTAAGTGTGTCACCCTACGGTTCGTGAATATGTAGACATGATGGAGACACCTCTCCGATCAATAACCATCAGTGGGATCTGGAGATCCATAATGGCTCCCACATACTCAACGATGACTTCGTGATCGATAGAACCATTAACATACGAAACCAATTCACTTTGTCACGCGATACTCTACTTATCCAAGGTTTGATCGTCGGTATCTCCATACCTAGTTCTACCTCGTTACTGACAAGTACTCTTTACTCGTTCCATGATATGTCATCCCTTGTGACCTAGTCACATGCTTGCAAGCTAACTAGATGACATTCCACCGAGAGGGCCCAGAGCATATCTATCCGTCATATGGATGGACAAATCCCAATCTTGGTCCATGCGCTTCAACAGATACTTTCAGAATACCCAACGGCACCTTTACGACCACCCAGTTACGAAGTGGTGTTTGATGCCATCAAAGTACCCATCCGGTGATGGTGATTAACATAACCTCATGGTCGAAGGATTAGGTTACTATGCATTTGAAAGCTTGTAGTAATACGAACTTAATGACTTGATCTTATGCTACACTTACTACAGGTGTGTGTCCATCACATCATTCTCCTAATGATATAACCTTGTTATTAATGACATCCAATGTCCATGACCAGGAAACCATGATCATCTATTAATCAACAAGCAAGTTCAACAAGAGGCTTACTAGGGACTCTTTTACGTTTACAAAACACACATGTATTAGCGTTTCCTTATAATACAATTATAGCATGGGATGTAAACAATTGTCATAAACACAAAGATATAATAATAACCACTTTTATTATTGCCTCTTGGGCATATCTCCAACACATACCCATCGCACACAGTTTTAAAACTGTGTGTGATCAAAGGCCTCATAGCCTACCCATCAGGGGTGATGGTTTTAAAAACCGTGTGTGAATCCTAGATTCAGCCGTCTGGGATGGCTCGATCTGTACTAGTAATGTGAGCACATGCTCATAGGCACCACAAGAGATCTCAATCCGATCACTCCAAAAATTGAAGTGCAACACTCTATTCTCATGAAAGAATTGCCAAACCCTCTTAAAAATTCCCCTCCTTTCTGTTGGGCACCACAAATTAGGTCTTTCCCAATTTCCATCCAAGCTAAACAAAGAACATTGTCCTTGTCAGTTGTGAATTCTCCAGTCCTCCTACTCATTCCATCCGCCAGTCCTTGTTTTGTCCTAGCCGGGATTGTTGGGACTTGCCCAATTGGGACCTGAAAAATGGCTCTTACTCAACTGAGACTCCATATTGTTGAGTGTCTTGTGTAAAATCTTGATGAGTACCAACCTCTTGGACATCTCCTCAATCATGTCCTCATAGTAGTTCTACACAAAATTGTATATACTCCTCACAAGTTGCTATGAAATAAATTGACAGAGCGGTGAAGAAGAAACTATGTTGTTGATCTTGGCTATGCACGCGAAGCGGCCGAAGCATGGTAGTTCCGTTTTCGATCATCAAAAGTTGTGGAGGGAGCGGATTGAGGCGCACAATAAGTTGATTTGAAGCTATTTTGCGGAAAATCCGATCTACCCGGAGAGCTACTTCCGTCACCATTTTAGGATGAGTATCAACTTGTTTGACCATATTTGTAAGGAGGTAAAGAATAAGAATCGATTCTTCGAACAAAGGAGGAATGCTTGCGGCGAACTTGGACATAACACTTACCAAAAAGTGATCGCCGCCTTGCGTATGATGGCATACGGCATTTCAGCGGATCTAGTTGATGATCACTTGGCAATGGGTGAGAGTCAAGCAATCGAGTGTGTCAAACGCTTTGCAAAAGCCATTGTGGAAGTGTTCGGCGAGACCTACTTGAGAGCCCCGATGCTGAAGATACAGATAGACTTTTGGCGATGAACAAAGCTAGATGGTTTGAAGGTATGCTTGGCTCAATTGATTGCATGCATTGGAGTTGGAAGAACTATCCCACGGCTTGTCATGGACAATTCAAAGGCCACAAAAAGGATTCCACCATCATCCTTGAAGCCATGACCGATGAAGAGACTTGGTTTTAGCATGCTTTTTTGGGAATGTCGGGTTCTTGCAATGACATCAATGTCCTCCAACACTCAACACTCAACACTCATGACAACGGTGGAGAGAGCATTTAGGATTTTGCAAGCCTAATTTGCTATTGTGTGGGGACCGGCTAGATTTTGGGATCAAAATATTGTTTGGTATATCATGACCGCTTGTGTGATCATGTTAGACTGAGCGTGGCCAAGAGTTAGACTACTACTCCTATGAGTTGATGGGAGTTCCCGTCCAAGTGCGTCGGAGATAAGAGAGAATAGCCCGCTTTATTTCGTCATATCATGCCATTCAACAAACCGATGTGCATGATCAACTTCAACCAGATATCGTCGAGGAGTGGTGGAAGTGGAATGGAAAACAATGAATAACTTGATTTGTTTTACCATTTGTTATATTGTTGTGTTGAATAATTGAACTATTTATTGTGTTGTAATAATTGAACTATTTATTGTTGATTTTATTTGTGTGTGTTTGATCTTTTTTTTGGAGATGGATGTGTGTTTTGTGTTTACAGTGCTGCACGCGCACTATATTTCGCAGCGTCCGGCGGAACGCGGTTTTGCCGCGCATGAGTTTGCAGTGTCTGGTGGAGCGCCGCACGAGCGCGCGCTGCAAAGGTAAAAAGGCGCTGCAAACGAGTTTTGTCGCGCGCTATTTTAACCCTTCCGTTGGAGATGCTTTTATATCCAAACGCCATATGTGTGCTGTATTTGTAAGATAATTTCGAATTGTTCAATTCCAGTTCCTGCACTTATTTTGTCCAGAGGCAGTACTCCTCTTTACATGAGGGTCAGACGTCTCGTCCACAATGTTTGGCAAAGAATCATTAATTAGGCGAAGTGAGTGACAGGCGGAGCTATCGCTCATGCCGATCGGGCCCCACACGACAGCCATCCTTTGCTAGCAACATACGACCATTGCCTTGCAAGTAAGGCGAAGTATCGAAATAGATCCTCCTCCTGGAAGCACTATGTATTTCCGTTATTCTGTGTACTTGTTCGCATGTTGATGGATCAGGTGATGGCGCCCATATCCCTCTGCTACCACTACTACTACGAGTTCGACGTACGTAGCAGTATTAATTTAGAGGTACGTTGGACTACCAGGGTGGACTACGAACGTACACGTACGTACGCATGTACTATAGTGAGAGTAAAGTAGCCGGCCGGTCGACCGATACCGATGGTTTGGTCCTTCGCTTTCACGGCGGATTGGAGTAGAGCAGAGTTAGGTAGAAGTGCACATTATGGTGAGATCATTTTTGACTCGAATGCATTGCTCTGGTTGATTTACAGCCGGCGGTGGATCGAGCTCGCCGGCCGAAGGTCATGGCTGTTAGGTGGCGCGCTTTGGACGCTAGCAGCTTGCTCCCGAATCCCGATGGCGACGCGTGCGCCAAGCCTCGGCTACTACTGTAGAGTGTAGACCCCGGCCGGCCCGGCCTCCCCGTCTTTAAATACACGCTGTCACTGGTCTTTGGGTTCATGTTTTGAGAATTTCGTTCATTAGGGCATGGAGATCTCGGTTCTAAAATGTTAGCGCACCTATATATATGCTACCCAATTATCTTGGCAGCATGATCGATCATGTATTTCAGCGATTTCGTTTGACTTGCACCGATAAACTAGTAGTATCTACAGCTAGAATTTTATTTCGCCTTTCGTTTTCTCTATAGAGCTGTCTCGCTTTGTACTCCCTTCGATTCAAAACATTCCCTCCGTCTCAAAATAAGTGAGTTGGATTTCTCTAAATTCGCATATATTTAGCCTTAAAACGTGTCCAGATACATGTGAATCTTGACAAACTAAATTCATTTATTTTATGACGGAGGGAGTATAAGATGTTTTAGCTGTGTGAAAGAAGTGTATCTAGATTTTTTTTAGTGTGTAGGTTCATCTAACTTTAGTGAATCTAGACACTAAAAAGGGTCTAGATAGTAGATATTTTCTTTTTACAAAGCAAAAACATATTATATTTTAAAACGGAGGGAGTAGCTACTAGCAGCGTTCCCCGCTCGTTCTTAATTTGGTTTGGACTTCTGCTACCCCCTCTTACCAAATTTCCCTCCTGAAAAGGTATAGCTTGTTGAGTTGAGAATAAGGAAGTGATCGACCAGCACCAACACTTGGTTTGGATTCCGGCCATCCAGAAAATGGAGGTTTGGATTCTAGCAGAAGAAGAGAGAACAATCCGGAAGCAGAAACTGGCAACCTAACCTGCTTCGACTCAGATAGACCAAACTTGTATTTATATGGATTGTTCTTCAAGAGTTCGGTCTCCACAATGAAGTACTAGTTGATAGGGTAGTGATCGTAGCATAGTTTAAAAAATCAGACCGGTGATCAAACCGGTGAGCCTATCGTTTCAGGTTTTTACTGGTTGGACCAGTGGTTCATTCGGTTTGATGGCGATAAAAACCGTTCCTTTTAATTAAAATTTAAGAAAAAATCGAAACAAAATGGTAATAAAATATATATTAAGCATATATTTTAATATGTAATCGCAAAACATGGGGTGTTCAAGTGGTATTGGTCTTATGTGGTGCTATTTCTATCTAGGATAAGGTCTTGAGTTCGATTTCTCTTATAACTTCTTATTTTTTCCTGGTTTTTTGCTATTTGGACCGGTGCCTCTTAAAAAACCGGTGAGGGCATCGGTTCAGGTTTTTTCCGGTTAAACCACCGAACCGGTCCGGTTTTTAAAACTATGGATTGTAGTTATCGCTATGCGATCCAGTGACCTATTTATAGTTTACCCATGTGCCATCGCAAAACACGCGCGAGAAAATTACAGGAAGTCTCTTAAGTCTTGAAGAAAAGACGAGGCTTGTCCAAAAGCACTGCAGCTTTATTAATTATATAGGTTACACTGTAAATGTTGTGGGAAATATGAGCAATTACCATATGATTTAATCTATAAAAACAATGAATAAAACATTACTAATAATATGTAGATAAAACAAGCCGTGCAATCTAAAAAAGAGTGTGTAGATATCAACTCTAAACAGATTGCTACACGTAGTATATGAGACATAATTTGCAGTAGATGAAACATGATATGCTCAAGATGAAGGAAAATCGCATATGGTGCAGAAGAGGAACTGCTCGAGTTGATGTTAACGTTGGTGTTGGCATTGTCTTCAGCCATGTCGTTGAAAAGGCTCCTGATGTCCGGGAAGTAGTCGTCGTTGGGGAAAGATGTCATCATTTTCCGTGTTGTACAAGAAGCCAGTACTCGCGCTACAGTGTGTCCCCAAAAACCTTATGCCCATTCTCCCGTATAAATCGAGAGGTGCGGTTCAGGAGGCCTACGCGGTGCATGTCGCGGGAGGGGTTGGGGAAGACCGGATCGACTGGGTGGTGCTCTGGAAACGAATGGCGGACGCATGTGGTGATGTGTCTCTCTAGAGATGAGCGACCTCTCTTTTATCGGTACGGGAGGTCTAGGTGAACAGGCAACACAGAGGGACAGAATGATGAGATGAACCGAACAAGGAGTGGCCGAAGCCGAACAACCATCCACTAGTAGAAAACAGACCTTTGGTCTAGGGGTATTAGCCCCAGTTTTGCTACAAATCGGGACTAACGCCCCGGTCCAACGGCTAGAACTGGCCCCAGGGGGTGGCAGGCACTCGCCCCGGTTCGAACGGGACCTTTAGCCCCAGGTCGTGTAACAAACCGGGGCTAAAGGGTTTCAGGCAGGCCAGGTCGGGCGCCAGATCCTTTAGTCCCAGTTTGTTATACGACCCGGGGCTAAAGGTCCATCCCCGGTTCTAGACACGAACCGGGGATAAAGGTCTGACTATATCTTCTTCCCCTGCCCGAGCCACCATTCAAGCTGGTAGCTCTCCTCTCTCTCTCTCTCTCTCTTGCTTCAAACTCGAGTTCATGCCCTTTTTTTTCTCAAGATTTGTCTATATTTTGCGGTGCCCCATCTATCCAAAGGTTCTAAAAGGTGAGCAACTTCATCCTTTGAACTCTCATTGCTATATTAGCTCATTTCATGCTCTATCTTATAGATGGATTTATGGATTTAGTTTGGTAGTAATTTTTGCAATGATAGCGTGAGATCAATGTTTAGATTCTATCTATCTTGTATTAATGTAAGGAACTCTAAGGTAAATATCACAATATGTGGATTCTATCTATATATATCTTGTTTTGGCACATAGTCTCGAAATTTGATTTTAGAAGCACACACATGCCTGAGTTCATCATTCTAACTAGCTGGATGGGCAAAATATCCTTCTTCGTCTACCTGCGTTCAACAAACTGAAAAAATTGTAACAAAGATAGGGTTAATTCATAAAATCTTGATAAGAAGACATCACAATTCACATATTAGGGAGTGCCTCTATGGCAAGCTCTTCGAAGATGTCTAAGGACGGGATCCTAAGACATCTTCGAGAAGCTCTGCCGTAGTGGTGTCCCTGCTCTCGCACACCATCTTTCGGTTTATATCTTCTCTGGCTAAATCAGTATGCTGGTGGAGCTAACTAATTTCACATATTAGAGAGTGCCTCTACAGCGAGCTCCTCGAAGATGTCTGAGGACGAGGTCCTAAGACATCTTTGAGAAGCTCCGCCGTAGTGGTGTCTCTGGTCTCGCACACCATCTTGCAGTTCTTCACAAGAACGCATACCTATTTATAGATTAAGCAGCACAACATAGTGTCGGGCATTGATGGCATAATGTCGACACACTCACTCTGGCATAGTGTTGTCACCCATCCAAAATAGTGTCGTCATTTAATTTACTGGCTTAGTGCTGCCCACTGAGGACATAGTATCGACATGTTGTCTCCACATCCACATTTAGTCCCGGTTGGTGCCTCCAACCGGGACTAAAGGTTCATCATATCTTTAGTCCCGGTTGCTGGTTTTAATTTTATTTTCTAGATTTGTACTAATGAATTATGATTATGCTGCCACCCACCCAAAATAGTGTCGTCATTTAATTTACTGGCTTAGTGCTGCCCACTGAGGACATAGTGTCGACATGTTTTCTCCACATCCACATTTAGTCCCGGTTGGTGCCTCCAACCGGGACTAAAGGTTCATCATATCTTTAGTCCCAGTTGATGGCTTTAATTTTGTTTTTAGATTAGTACTAATTAATTATGATTATGTTTGATGTACTTAATTAATTATATAATGCAGATGAGCCGGCAATGGATGTACGCTGACCGACTCTCTAACGAGTTCATTAAAGGCGTGCATTCTTTTCTCCTTGTGGCCGAGGCAAACAAGCGGAATGGTTTTATGTCTTGTTCATGTGGTGTTTGTCGGAATCATAAGGAATACTCTTTCTCAAGAGTCCTTCACAGAAACCTGTTTCGGTCTGGTTTCATGACCGGCTATAATTGTTGGACCAAGCACGGAGAAAGAGGGGTTATGATGGAAGACAACGAAGAAGAAGAGAATGACAAGGACTACCCTGAATACGATGGTACTACAATGGAAGACATTGATAAAGAAAAAGATGAAGAACGGGCATCAGGTCTGCCCGATGATGATCTTAGTCGGGCCATTGCTGATGCCTAGGAAGAATGCGTAACTGAAAGGGAGAGGTTGAAGTTCAAGAAGATGTTAGAGGATCACAACAAATTGTTGTATCCAAATTGTGAAGATGGGCATAAAAAACTGGGTAGCACACTGGAATTGCTGCAATGGAAGGCAGAGAACGGTGTGACTGACAAAGGATTTGAAAAGTTGCTGAAATAATGAAGAAGTTGCTTCCAAAGGATAACGAACTGCCCGCCAGTACCTACGAAGCAAAGAAGGTTGTCTGCCCTCTAGGATTAGAGGTGCAGAAGATACATGCATGCATTAATGACTGCATCCTCAATCATGGCGAGGAGTACGAGAAGTTGGATGCATGCCCAGTATGCACTGCATTGTGGTATAAGATAAGATGAGATGACCCTGGTGATATTGAGGACGAGCGCCGCACGGAGAGGGTTCCTGCCAAGGTGATGTAGTATGCTCCTATAATACCACGGTTGAAATGTTTATTCAGGAACAAAGAGCATGCCAAGTTGTTGTGATGGCACATGGAAGACCGTAAGAAAGACGAGATGTTGAGACACCCGGCTGATGGGTCGCAGTGGAGAAAAATCGAGAGAGAGTTTCCAGACATTGCAGGTGATGCGAGGAACTTATGGTTTGTTCTAAGTACAGATGGCATGAATCCTTTTGGGGAGCAGAGCTGCAGTCATAGCACCTGGCATGTGACTCTGTGTATCTATAACCTTCCTCCTTGGTTGTGCATGAAGCGGAAGTTCATTATGATGCCAGTGCTCATCTAAGGCCTGAAGCAACCTGGCAACGACATTGATGTGTACCTAAGGCCATTAGTTGAAGAACTCTTACAGTTGTGGCATGGACAAGGTGTTGGTGTGTGGGATGAGAACAAGCCGGAGGAATTTGACCTACGAGCGTTGTTGTTCATAACAATCAATGATTGGCCTGCTCTTAGTAACATTTCAGGATAGACAAACAAGGGATACAATGCATGCACACACTGTTTAAACGAGACTGAAAGTATGTATTTGGATAAATGTAAGAAGAATGTGTACCCGGGGAATCGTCATTTTCTTCCGCCCACGCACAACCTAAGAAAGAAAGGTAAGCATTTCAACGGTGACGCAGACAGCCGGTGTAAGCCTATCCGCCGTACTGGTGATGATGTATTTGACATGGTGAAGGATTTAAAAGTAATCTTTGAAAAGGGTCATGGTAGACAATCTGTTCCGAAGGACGATGTCGGACACACACCCATGTGGAAAAAGAAATCTTTATTTTGGGAGCTACCCTATTGGAAAGTCCAAGAGGTCCACTCTGCAATTGACGTGATGCACCTGACGAAGTATCTTTGCGTGACGTGATGCGCTTGACTTTCGACGTAGAGCTCGTTGGGAACCCCAAGAGGAAGGTACGATGAGCACAGCAGTAAGTTTTCCCTCAGTTATGAAACCAAGGTTTAATCGAACCAGTAGGAGCAAGGAAACACCCCAAAGGTATTACTAGCTGAGCTTTGGCAGGGCGCACTACCGGTGCTAGTAGCAACGTGGAGACATGCACAACACAACCACAGAACTTTGTCCCCAACTTGCGATGAGGTTGTCAATCTCACCGTGTTTTGCGGAAAACAAAGGATTAAACGTATCGAATCGAAAGAAGTAAAAGTTTGCAGAAAGTAAACATAAAGCAGTAAAAGATTGTAGATTGTATGTAAAGAAAAAGGACCGGGATCTATAGTTCACTACAGGTGGCTCTCCTTAGATAAATAACATGCTGGGTGAACAAATTACAGTGGGGAAATTGACAAACACCGAGAAAGCAATACATGCATATACTAATCATCTTGACTCCTCTGAGACTTGATTGGGCATTACAACATAATACATAGACCGCCATCCAACTGCATCTATGACTAATAATCCACCTTTAGGTTATCATCCGAACCCCCTCCAGTATTAAGTTGCAAGCAACAGATTATTGCTTTACGAACTGCGTGTAAAGTAAACAATACGATTGTTCTATGAACAAAGGATTGTTGTTTTCTCCCTAGTAGCAACAACACATCTAGTACCTTAGAGATTTTTGTCACTTCCCCAGATTACCAGAGGCATGAACCCACTATCGAGCATAAATACTAACTCTTGTTGTTGCTACCATCTACTTGGCCAAGATAGCTACTAACAACGGAAAGCATGCAAGATCTCAAATAACAAAGACATGATAGAATCATTAATCAATCTGAAATAGCATCTCAATATCCATCGGATCCCCGCAAAAACAACGTGTATGAATTACAAATAGATGATCTTGATCATGAACGGAGCTCACAAGATCTAAACATGAAAGCACAAAGGAGGAGAAACCAGCCATCTAGCTACTACATGGATCCGTAGTCCAAGGATGAACTACTCACGCATCACACTGGAGGCTTGCATGGTGATGAAGAAGGCCTCCAGGGTGAATTCCCCTTTCCGGCAGGGTGCCGGGAAGAGCTTCAGATCCCTCCTGATCTAGGGATGGAGATGACGGCGGCTACAGACTCTTTCGTGGATTTTTGATCGGGTACCTAGGGTTTTCGTCCCGAGGGCAATATATAGGCGGAAGGAGAGGCCGAGGGGTTGCCGGGGCTGGCCTCACCACCCCCTGGCGTGGGCCAGGCTGGGCTGCGCGGCCAGGTGGTGTGGTGGCCCCTTGGTCCCTCTCCATCTCGTATTCTGGCACTTGATCACTTCCGGAAAAATAGGCACTTTGGCTTTTGTCCCGTCCAATTCCGAGAATATTCATTTTCTGACTTTCCTGGAACCAAAAACAGTAAAAAAACAGGCAGCTGGCACTGTCGCTTTTGTTAATAGGTTAGTCCAAGAAATCATATGAAAAGTACTCCAAAGTTGGAAGAAAACACAAGAAAGTGGATAAAACCAAGCATGAAACATCAAAAATTATAGATACATTTGCAATGTATCATGACGCTGCTAGGCTTCTTGGGCGTGTATGGGAAGAGCAAAGATACACCTAAAGCACGGCAGGACCAACAACGTATAAAAGACCAAGACGGCATGCATCCAGAGCTGTTTGAAGGTACTGCTAGCTACGCTCTTACCAAAGAAGAGAAGGAATACTTTTTTGAAGTCCTTTACAGTATCAAGGTCCTGTCTGGTTTCTTGTCGAACATAAAGGGAATAATAAATATGACAGAGAAAAAAATTCAAAACCTAAAGTCTCATGACTGCCACGTGCGTATGACCCAGCTGCTTTCGATTGCATTGAGGGGACTCCTGCTAGAAAATGTTCGAGTACCCATTGTGAAGCTATGTGCGTTTCTCAATGCAATTTCTCAGAAGGTAATCAGTCTAGATAGTCTACTAAGGTTACAAAAAGATGTGGTCCAATGTCTTGTCAGCTTCAAGTTGGTGTTCCCACCATCCTTCTTCAATATTATGACTCACCTCCTAGTTCACCTAGTCGATGAGATTAACATTCTTGGTCCTGTATTTCTACACAATTTGTTCTCCTTTGAGAGGTTCATGGGAGTGTTAAAGAAATATGTTCATAACCGTGCTAGGCCAGAAGGAAGTATCTCAAAGGGATATGGAACATAGGAGGCCATTGAGTTTTGTGTTGACTTTATTCCTGACCTTAAGCCCATCGTTGTTCCTGAATCACGGCATGAGGGTAGAATTAGTGGAAAATGCACGCTAGGAAAGAAAGCAAGGATATGTATAGACGGACATTCTCTCACTAAAGCACACTACACAGTTCTACAAAGTTCCACCTTGGTGGCTCCGTATATCGAGGAACACAAGAATATTGTACACTCCAACAACCTGGGGAAGCCTGGCTCCTGGATTAGAGATGAACATATGAGGACTTTCGGCGGTTGGTTGCAGACATATCTCATGAATGACATAAATGTTGGAGAGCAGTTGTACTTCTTGGCCAGGTCACCATCTTCGACTATATTGACTTTCCAAGGGTACGAGATAATTGGGAATATATTTTACACGATCGCCCAAGATAAAAAGAGCACCAATCAAAACAGTGGTGTCCGATTTGATGCAACAGACAAGAATGGGCAAACGGATACATATTATGGTTACATAGAGGAGATATGGGAACTTGACTATGGACCTTTTTTAAGGTTCCTTTGTTTCGATGCAAATGGGTCAAGCTGACAGGAGGCGGGGTTGAGGTAGACAAGAAATACGGAATGACAACAGTGGATCTCAACAACCTTGCGTATAGAGATGAACCATTTGTCCTAGCCAATGATGTGGCTCAGGTTTTTTATGTGAAGGACATGTCTACCAAACCAAGAAAAAGGAAAGATAAGCAAAAGAATACAACATCCGATGAGCCAAAGCGCCACATAGTTCTTTCAGGAAAAAAACATCATGGGGATGGAGGATAAGACAAACATGTCAGATGATAAGTTTCATGAAATTCCGCCCTTCGCTGTGAAGGATGACCCAATCATCCCGTTAAGTAAGGAAGATGCTCCATGGTTATGGATTAGAAGAAACCTAACATGTGTGGATGTTGGTGATGTACAATATTATTAAACCTTTATTTTTAATGATCTTCTTATATGTATATGGATATGAACTATCTCGATCTCAATAGGTAGTATTGCAACTTGTTGTGGCCAGACATTTATTAATATTAAAACGTAAAAATTAGTCATAATCATATCTAGCCCTGTAGTACACAGCTTCTGGGTCGTCATCGTCATCGTCGTCGCTCGTAGCACGCGGATGGATCCTCAGCCCTTCCTCATAGCACGCGGATGGATCCTCCGGCCTCGGATTCACGACGAGCGGGGGAGGGGGCTCCCGGATGACGACCCAGTACGCCCTAGGCCCTCACCACCACCACCATTCTTGTGGCTATGCTGCTGGTGAAAGTGTGGGTACCTCAGGCGAGGATGGTCTCCCATGGCGATGTAGCGCATCACACCGGCAATAGTCCGGTTCGCCCACCACAGGCGGCGACCAGCCACCTTGTCGTTCACTGGGGGCGGGCCTTCACCCCTGTACCTGGCGAGCTCCCTTTCCTGCCGGTTTACGAAGAAGGCATTCTAGGTGTCGAGGTTGTCGGGATCCCAATGTGGATCCATCCGCTGCTCCGGCGTGAGCTCGAGGTAGAAGTGGTTCGTGATGGCTGCCTGGCGGACCGAACCTTGAGGCACAGGAGAAACAGGAACCCCTCCAGCGCTCAGCATCCAGCCAGCGGGTAGCTGGTACCCCGGCGGGCATGGGTAGCTGGAGGCGCACAGCGCCTCGGTCTCCTCGAGCGTTAGAAAATCCCAGTAAGCGGTGTCCATTGTTGTGAGAGAGAAGGTGTGGATGTGTGGATGGACATGGTGGTCGGCCTAGATATAGAGGGATATGGCGGGAGAACATGGCGGGAAGCGGGGGAAGTGGCGGGAGAACATGGCGGGAAGCGGGGAAAATGACGGGAAAACATGGCGGGAAGCGGGAGAAATGGCGGGAAAATATGTTTTAGTCCTTGTTAATAGTTTTAGTATTAAATATTATATTTCTAATGAGTCTATTATTTTTTGTGAATATTTTGGTATATTATATGTATTTTTCCATTTTTAAATCATAAACTATATTTTTATTATTATTTGTGGACATTTGTAATACATATAATACTTGTTAAACAATAGATAATTTCATTTAAGTTGTATAATAAAGTATGATAATAGATTTCAATTGTAGATTTTCTTTTTCTTAAAATTTTGATATATAATACATAATTTTCTGAAACTATAAACCATTTTTTGTTTTGGCGGGCTAAAGGGGTGTGACGCGCGGGAAGTGCGGCGGACCGAAAACACCTTTAGACCCGGGTTGTAATACGAATCGGCCCGGGGCTAAAGGGGTGGTGGTATAAATACCCCACCCCACCCCGGGTCGTGGCACGACCCGGAGAGCCAGATCATTTCTTCCCAGACTCCGACCGTTCGTGTCGCCGCCGCCCGCGCCCGTCTGTGTCGCCGTGCGAGCCGCCGCCGCCGCCCGCGCCCGTCCGTGCCGCCGCCGCCGTTTATCTCCGTGTCATCCATGCCATCGCGCGCAGTCTGTCTCCGCGACGTACGTCTATGTCGCCGCCGCCACCCGCAGCGTCGTCTCCGCTCCGCGCCGCCCTGCCGCGCCGCCTCCGTTTAAGTTAGTATTTAAGGTTAGTTAGGTTATATGTTGTTAATTTTGGTTAATTAGTATTTAGGGTTAGTTAGTATTTACTATTATTATATTAGTATCAAGGGTTAATTAGTGTATAGGGGTAGTTAGTATTTAGGGTTAATTAGTATTTAGGGGTAGTTAGTATTTAGGGTTAATTAGTATTTAGGGGTAGTTAGTATTTAGGGTTAATTAGTATTTAGGGGTAGTTAGTATTAGTATTAGGTTAGTATTTAGGTTAGTATTAGATTAGTATTAGTATTTTCTATTAATATTAGTTAGTATTAGTATTAGGTTAGTATTTAGTTAGTATTAGTATTAGGTTAGTATTTACAATTAGTTAGTATTAGTATTAGGTTAATTGTATAGGTTAGTATTTATCTAGGGTTAGTTAGAATACTTAGTTAATTAGGTTTAGTTTAGTTAGTGATATTTGTTATTAGGGCAATATATACTTAGTGATTTAGTTACTATTTATGTTTTATGATTGTTTATTGCTATTATTTAGTTATGTCGCGTCCACCTCGTCCTAACTTACTGGACACCATCGGGGATATCCGAGTCTGGGCTCCTTCCGGGTTGGCACTGGGAGGTGCTACCTGTCGGGACTCGTACCTTGGTGAGGAATCCGGGTATCATCGTCAACCCGGGGGCTTTTTTGGTGGCATCCACGAGGTCCAGGAGCGGTGTAGAGGAAGCCAGGCCCCGAGGAGGTGGTACGCTGTCGTATCAGGGAGGAGGACGAGCATGTACGACGATACATGTATCTTTTGGAGACTAGGTTCTCTAATATCTGGCAGGTTCACGGATCTCACCTGAGCTATTCTTTGGTGATGGTTCCTCTTCTGTGGCTGCAGAGCTCCCGTAGCACAGAGCGCGGCATCCGCGTTCGCTAGTTTGATATGAGCGAGATGTATTAATAATGTACTTTATATTATGAGCGAGATATGAGCGCGATGTATTAATAATGTACTTTATCTTATATTATTGTACTTTATCTTAATCACTAAGTATTGTATCCGAGTTGTCGCAGTTGTAATATTCTTTTACTTAATGCAATATTCTTTTTCTGTATTAGTTAAGTTATGGACGGTAGACAGAATGAAGAGGAGCTTCTCCACATTATAGATGAGGGTACTGGGGGGTCTTATTACGATGGCTCCGAATATCTTAATTTGTCTGGAGGATACGATGGTGGAGAAAATAGTGGAGATGATGGTGCTGACCATGGTGGAGACCATGGTGAAGATACCATAATAATGACAAACTCCGTCGAGATATATAAAGCCTCTATCGATCGTTCACTAGTATAGATGCACTAATTGATTCGTATATATGTACTGACGAATGTTTCTTCTCTTAGACCTCCGCTTCCGGCCAATCTTCTACAAGGACAAGAGGCCCGACACACAAGTTGCCCGTTGATGTCCGTTTCAGCATTGACTTAGTCTCTCCGCAGGGTCAACCGCTGGAGCCCAAAGAATCTGCGAATGCATTTACAAGTCAATGCGGAGTGATTGTTAGAGACAAAGTCCCGATCACCACGCGAAATTGGAACAAGACAGGAAAGAAAAAGGATCCAGCTGGGGCTAGTTTTGTAGATGACAGAGCGAAAGATGCGATATGGAATTCTCTCATGACACATTTCACCCTACCAGTCTTGGAGACTGATGAGCTCACACAACAAATGACGAGGAAAGTCAAGCACTTTGCTCTTAAGAAGATGGCCGAACTATTCAAGGAATGGAAAAAAAGATTGTACCACAAGTATGTCTTGAAGAGAAAAACTCCTCCATTCATTGACCCACTAGAGTTGCAATAGGATAACTGGGCCGCATTTGTGAAATACGAGACCTCGGAACCAGCTAAGGCAACGTCAGCAAAAAATAAGTTAAATGCAGCCAAAAAGAAATATCACCATCATATGGGCACATGTGGCTACAGGAGTGCCATGCCTAAGTGGGATAAAGCTGAGGCTGACCTAGAGGCTAAAGGGGTCACTCTAGCTACATCTTGTTGGCCCTTGAGGTCAAGAAATTGGGTATTCGGGCATGGGGCATCATTAGACCCAGAAACAAGCGAGATTGTTGCAGCCGAAGAAATTTCTTCACCCAAGAAAGAACTTATTAAAGTGATAAAAGAGGTTGAAGAGGAAACGTTTGTTCCCGATAGAGAGAACGATGAGCTGACAAAGGCTCTCGGAAATCTTGAAAAGGCTGGACGAACAAGAGGGTTCAGACCTTCTTATGCATGGGTTATCGGGTTTCCCGAGCACCTTGACACGTACAGAAGCCGATCGAGAAAAACAAAGTGGCAAAAAGAGGAGGATACGGAGCGGTTCGCGAGGTTTGAAGCCATGCTGCAGGAGCATCGCCAGGAGCTTAATGAACTTAAAGGACTCCGACAGCAAGATCCTGCACCGAACAGTATGGTCGGCCCATCGCAACAGAAAAGCAGCGTGGCTTCCACGGAGGGCCATGGTAATGATGCAACGATCGATGTGTACCCCGTGGATGCATTTAAGGAGAAGACTAGTTGTGAGCTGCATGTTGAACTGAAGAATATATCCATGAAGGTGGCGGTCGGCTTTGCTTTACCTTCTGCACCGGGAGCGACCTACCATTGTAATCCGATTCCACCTGGCTATGCTCCTGTCGGTGTGGATGAAATTCAACCTATGTGTCAGTCACTACAGCTTGACATCCCGGGAGGTGAAGGGGGACGACACTGGGAGAAGTCACGAGTGGCTTCATTCTTTGGAAAAAATAATACATCAAGTTTCCAGGCTCGACACCAAGGCCACCTTCTCCACCGAGAAACAATCCATCACCTCCAAGGCAACCGTCTCCTCCCAATAAAAGTCCACCTCCAAGTGCACCGTCTCCTCCCACTAAAACTCCACCACCTCCAAGTCTAATCCATGACGCCAACACGAGTCCATCTCAATCTACGCAGCCGTCTCCACTCACTAAGGGCCAAAAGCGGAAGAATATCACCGTTCCGTCGAGCGATAACCGATGCCCAAAGCGACAGTTGTCGCTCCTCCCAAGAGTACCGCCGGTTCCTCCCAAGAGGGCTTACGACCTGACCGATGAGGAGACCGATGCGGTCATACGGGTCGAAGTGGATGCTCATTTTAAAAAGAAACAACCTGAGGCAAAGGTCCAAATAAAATCGGAAACCAGGGAGCACTTTAGGAAATTACTGACGCAGCCATCCCAAGCTCAGTTAAATGCACCAGATGACTATACATGATGTCTTCAGAAGACACTGAAACAGAAGATATTAAGCGATAGAGGAAGCATCACTAAAGAGGTTCCCCAGCAGGGGGAACAAGCAAAACAATCGAGTGGTAGCGGAAGCATCAGAACAGACATCCCCCAGCTGGGGAAATAAGCAAAACAATCGAGTGGTAGCCGAAGAACCAAAAGAGATGTTCCCCAGCTGGGGAAACAAGCAAACCAATCGCTCCCCCCACTCCTGGTGAACATACTTGAACCTCAACTATATGAGGTAGAACCTATGGATCCGGAAACGGCTAGGATATTGGCCGAGCTATGTGGTATGCCTATTCATGAAATTCTTCACGGTGATATGCCCAAGGCTGAGGTAGCACCCAAATTTTTTCATGGGAAGCCTCTGGTCAGTTCTGAGAGGCTTTGGGATATGCCAACACAAATGCGACGATTCCATGAATGGTACATGAAAGCATCAAAAGCACGGCAAAATTGGCTCTTAGTGAAAGTTCGAAAATCACATTACTTCACTGAAGACGAGGTCCCTATTGAATTTACATAATTATTTCAGTTATTCAATCTAAAGGCACTCGACAAAACTATCCTCAGTGCGTATTGTCTGTAAGTGATTACTTTATTGGGTTTCTATTTTCGTGCCCTCGGGTCCTTAGTTGTACTCAGTTTCCCCAGCTCCTTAGTTTTTCCTCAGTTTTCCCCAATCCCTTGTCTGAAACCCGCAGAAGGAGCTCGGACGGAGGATTCCCGTTTAGTTGACGTTGGTTGGTGCTGGCAAGTGGGGCCGCTGTTGGTGCCCCGCAGTGGACACGTCTCCACTTATCCAGATCATCGTGGGACCCACAACTTGTCCACGTTAGCGCGCCGGACCCACAGCTTACCCAGGTGACCGTTGCAAAATGGGAGCCCGAGCCAGCCCTGCGCCCGTGCCCGTGCCATTGCTTCCCCTTTCTTTCCCCGCGCCCGTGCCCGTGCCATTGATTCCCCTTTCTTTTCCCGCGCCCCATTGTTCTTCTTCTCCGCCAGCGGCAGCCCTTCTCCGGCAGGCGGGTGATGTCTAGTTTCTCTTCGACCTCCCGTTCTTCATGGCCGCAGTATGGACCCGTGCCTTTGACAAGATGCCCCGACTGCCCACGCCAGGAGCCTCTGAAGCGGTCGATCTGTAAGACGGACGACAACGGCAGCCGTGGACGTGAGTTCCTTGCATGCGAGCGCTTGCCATATAGAGAGGGGGATAAGGTTAGATCTCGCTCCAATTTCTCTGTTTTCTCTTGATTTTCTTGTTATTCCCTCGAATTTCGGATTTAGGGTTCACGTTGTTGTTTTCAGATCCTGAAGAAATGCAGGCATTTCGAGTGGATCGATGTGTACGTTCAGAGGCTTCAATTGCAGGAATCAATTGGCGCTATTGGGGAGCGCAATTTGGGAGGGGGGGACTTGCTGTAGAGAATGCGGCGGAGAGAGGAGTCGTTCCGATTATGCCTAATGCTCCCAATGCAGGACTGGTGGAAGTGAAGGGAGAACTGAAGAAAATGAACAAGCAGTTAAGGCAGCTGATCGAGTTGAAGAAGCAAGCTAATCTGATGGCTAGTTGTTTTTTCTGTTGTATAATTGCGATCGGATTCTTATCATTGCTCACTAGGCGCTAGAAGTTGTTATAAGGGATACCTTGTTACAAATCCATTATTCAGTTACATGTACTTGTAGTTGTTTTCATAGTTAGTGTGTGCATCACCGAAATTACCAACTATATTGGAATGCTAAAGAAAGTTGATAATTGTTAGAGGGGTGACAAATAATCCATTCACCGAAATCCCCCAAATATGCCAAATATGTATGTCTCATGTTTCTACCAAAATTACCAAAACTATATTCCCAACTATATTCCCTAAAAGAAAAGGAAAGCTAAAGATAGTTGATAATTGTTAGAGGGGTGACAATAATGCATTCACCGAAATCCGCAAATATGTATGCCTCATGTTTATACCAAAATTATACCACTTTTGGGCCGTTTCAAATTACCAAAACTATATCCCAAACTATATTCCCTAAAAGAAAAGGAAAGCTAAAGATAGTTGATAATTGTTAGAGGGGTGACAATAATGCATTCACCGAAATCTGCAAATATGTATGCCTCATGTTTATACCAAAATTATACCACTTTTGGGCCATTTCAAATTACCAAAATTATATCCCAAACTATATTCCCTAAAAGAAAAAGAAAGCTAAAGATAGTTGATAATTGTTAGAGGGGGTGACAAATAATGCATTCACCGAAATCCGCAAACTATATTACGTGGCAAACTCGTTATTGCACATAAATAGAGGGGTGGCACTCTCCACCGATAGAGAGAGAGAGGGGTGGCCACGAAGAGAGAGAGAGGGGTGGCCACGAAGAGACGGAGAGGGGTATACTGCCCGTTAGATCAGTTGATCAACGGTTCGTGGAGTCGATCCGTGTGACAGCGGCTCAACCAATCAGGATAAGTTTGGGCTTCTGAGAGCATTTGTGACAAAACTTGAGGGCAAAACTGAGTAGTACTAAGAATCCAAGGGCACATAAATAGTAAATAGACTAAGGGATTCAAACAAAAGAATTACAAAATGAAAAATGCGTGTTTTGTACAATATAATTCATATTGGGCTACATCAAATTATTTGCAACTCAAATATACATGAGTGTGACAATTATGGCATCATTTAGACAAACTATGTTTTTGGGGAAGATGTTTTGCAAAGGGGTTTGAGTGGAAAACCATGCATCTTCATAGCTACACTAGTGATTCTGAGAAGTGGCAATTTGTGATAAAACTTGATTTATATATGTTTGTTAAGGTTTTCTAGGTGGCAGGTTGTGTAGGAAGACTCCATGAGTAGGTGCCACTATGTTTTTATTTTTTTGGATTTTTTTGCGCATGAAATGACTCAATTAGCTATGTTAATCTCATTTGTTGACTCTCTGTTGACCAACTACTTGAGGGTAAAACTGAGTATATTGCACTTGCCAGTCTAAGTACTCGAGGGGAAAACTGAGCACAGATAAAATTTCTGTATAAGGCCCGAGGTTATAACTGAGTACACCAAACGTCCCAGGGTTAGACTCGTGTCGCGGTGCATGCTGCAGCCGTGCATAGCGGACGCGTGTTGCGGTACACGCCACCTTCGTCTTTATAGAGCCCTTTTTCTCTCCCTCGACGCACGTTCTCACTTCAACCGCCTCTCCTGTCCCATCATGTTCTCCACAACCGAAGAGCCCAAGAAAAAAAACCCAAAGAAAACCGCCGGCGATGGAGATGAATTAGATGCCCATTGTAGCGCATCAGCCGGCGGCGCATTGGCCGCGGCCCCCGTCCAGGCCCCTGTCGCTGCTTCCAACGTAGCAGCCGGCGCATCAGCCGCCGGCGCATCGGCCGCCGCCACCGTCCAGGCCCCCGTCGCTTGGAACCCATACGAACCAGTGCCGTACGTCGCGCCGGAGAACCCCTACGACACCAGCATCGTCGACGACGAGCCGGAGGTAACCCTTTGCTCCCTTGTTCTTATCCCATTTCAATCCTTTTGTGTTAGATCTAGCGTTAATTAGGGTTCGTCTGTTCCTAGTTCAATCCATTTGTGTTAGATCTTGCGTTATTAGGGTTCGTCTGTTCCTAGTTCAATCCTTTTGTGTTAGATCTTGCGTTATTAGTGTTTGTGATTTGCTTTTGTTTAAGATTTGTGCCGATGATGATGAATATTTGGGCACAAATTGATTCAGGGTTTGGTCAGTAAACAATTGGTGTGTACAAATTTGTTGTGCATGATCTTTGGTTTACTGACTCAAATCCTGGATATAAGTGTGTCCAATGTAACTGAGGCTACCTCTTTTTTTCGAGCCCATATTATCATGCATGATCTTTGTTCACTCTCTATTCCATCATCGTTGCAATTGACTCCGTGTTTTTTGCACGATCTTTGGTGCTACGTGACAGGTGCAGATCAGCGACATCGACAACGACGACGAGTTCTTCCACACCAAGACTCGTCACGTCCTCAGGAGGCTACAGTCCGGCCATTACGATGGCCCCTTTGCTCGAGGCATTTACAAGTGCCCCTTCTGCAACAGGAAGCTCCGCGCCACCGACTTCAACTGCCTGGTGAACCATGCTGAATCCATTGGCAGATGCGGCGCTAGAGTTGGAACGACCGTGAACGTGCATGCGTTCATGGCCAAACACAAAGCACTTGGGATTCACCTGCGCAACCTCCAAGCGAGTCACATGCGCTACCTGGAGGCGTTGAAGGTGCCTACTGTACTCTCTGTATGTGAGTGCTCTATCTATAGAGCAGCTTAAATTCATGTAAAATGTAGCTTATGTTGTATCTATCAGTACTATTGTTGGATCTGTCGTGAATATATCTATGCTATGTTGGCTGCTGTATGCAGCTTATCCTATATTTTCTCTGGATTTGTGCCCTAGATTTCCTACCTGATTCGGTAAAAACGAAGGCATAAAGAAATGAATGGCGTTAAAAACAGAAGGAGAAGCTGCTCTAGATTTGCTACCAATTTGGGCTATCAAATATGAATGAGATCGAGCGAGAGAGAGGAAAAAGTTACATTGAAAACTGCTAATCTGGGCGAAAGAGACAGAAACCACTCGTGCCCACGTCCCGGACCCACACGGCTCCACACGATACGGCCCCACACGCTACGGTCACACAAACACGGTCTTGTCCTGTCCCACGCGGTCTCTTCCTACCAGCCCCACACGACGCGGCCCCACAAACGACACGACCCCACTCGTCAGCACGGAACGGTCAACTTAACGGATTCCTTCCGTCCGAGCTCCTTCTGCGGGTTTCAGACAAGGACTTGGGAAAAACTGAGGAAAAACTAAGGAGCTGGGGAAAACTGATTACAACTAAGGACCCGAGGGCACGAAAATAGAAAACCCTACTTTATTTATGTAATTAGGTCTCTATCTCAGCTTGTTCAATTCATTGCCGGTAAGTATACTCACTATATTCTTTTGTACGCTATATATAATGATGCAGAATGAAGATAATCGATTGTAAAAGAAAGGCTATCAAAGGATTTGGGTTTATTGACCCACATCGAGTTCATGGAGCTATACTAAAGGATAAACCACTGGAGGTCGAGCACAACTTGTTACGGTTTCTCACGAAACAACATTTACCACGACGGCAAGTGAGTTTTTGTACACATTAACTTTTGCTTACTCGATGTTCAGTGTAAATGATGAGTTACTGACGTATGTAAACCTTGCGTAGGTACCACTGGATTCTTCTAAGCATTTCACTTGACTTGGGAAGAGTTCACATCATGGACTCACTAAACACAGACATTGAAAACTACCGCATCATTGTCGATGTGCTCCAGAGGTAATTTCAACTATTATCGCACTATATCGGTTTCTTTCGTTTATTTTCTAGGATATCAAATAGTTATTAACTTATACATTAATTTTTTTTGTCGGGTAGGGTTTGGACACAGTTCAAGAACCATGTCCGTGGTCAATGGCGTGAGGAGCTATTTTTTAAATCACTCTTGGTAAGTAGTACGAGCTAAGTCCGTGCGTCTATTTAATTCTAGTCTATGTGTATTTATCATGCTAGAGTTATTATTTGATTGAATTCTATTCTTGTAAAGTGCGCGAGACAGTCACAGGGGATTAATCTATGTGGATTCTACGTGTGCGAGTTCATTCGCATCAGTATTGAGAAGCCCTCGAACTAAGTAAACAATATATTTACCCTTTATTTTTATTACAAAAAGTTGTGTTGAGTCTAATTCATACGATCTCCTTTTTATATAGTTGGACGCGATGCAGGACAAGCTCCTACCAGAGAACCGCCTAATAGCAATTCAAGAGGAATTTGCTGCATTTTTTGTCGACGAGGTCATAGACCCACGCGGAGAATACTTTATACGTAGACCATAAAACATTCATGTGATGATCTCCATGTAATCAAATATACATGCTCTGGACCCGGTTGGGACTCTATGTATGCTTGTAAGAGAAATTATATTATATATTACGTCAATGTGTACAAGTACTGTGTAGTAGCGTTCTGTATGTATACAAAAACTTGTTTCTAATGAAAACACATAATGAAAAATAATTGAACATAAAACACAAAATGAAAGAAAAACACAAAATCCTAAAACCCCATCCCCTGCCGCGGCAGCAAATGGCCCAAAATGCTGCCACGGCAGGGAACCTTTAGTCCCGCGTAACACGACCCGTTACTAAATGTCCTGCCGCCCAGTGTGCCTCGCAGGGCCACGTGGTTGGACCTCTTGCCCCGGTTCGTAACAGAACCAGGGCTAAAGGTTGGACATTTAGTTCCGCTTTGACAGTCCCGGTTCGCAATCCGGGACTAAAAGGCCTTACGGACCGGGCTAATGACCTGGTTTGTATTAGTGCGTCGGTGCGTATTTATTCTTCCCTATGTCCGTATTAAATCTATGTTGGGTCAGACCGTTTATATTCGAATCACGCGTAACCACACGTGCACAGGGCATAGATGTCCTCGGTCCGGCTCATTCTCGTGGCCTGCAGCGTGAGACGAGGCGGAAGGCGGAGGCACTGAGGAGGAGCACGCTTGTAGGTCTTGTAGGTCTCTTCTTTCCACCTCTAATAGAAATAAGCCATAGATTCAGGGAGTATGTAATCTATGAAGCAAAACAAAGTTAAATTAACAATGTGAAGTTAAAACGAGTGAGAAGTCGTTTATTCTTTTTCCGAGGATGACAAGGTAAAGTCTTACAATTATTTACGTGAACAATATCGCAGTTGTAGGACCGCACAATAAACAGCGTCGTAGGATATTGTCTCGGGTACCGTGGTAGCCGTTGACAATCTTGAAAAAGGAAACAAATAAACCTATAGCAGCAGACCAGAGTGGGATTCGCTCAGAGAGGAAACAATTTAGCGATCGAGCAACCAGCAGTAGCCCAGCAAAATTTCCACTCCACCGAAGACGGTGTTGTTCCAAAACCGGATGCGGCGACCGACCCTGCACTAGAGAGGAAAACTTAAAACGACAGCGCATGTGCACGGCGACAGTGCCGGGCGCAAACAGCGGCGGCCGTACCGCGCTGGCAACAAAGGAAAAGAAAAAGAAAAAAATCGAAAGAAAACCATGAGACGGAGGAGGAAGAACACAACGTGGGCACGAGTACACTGCCACCTTCTATGAGCATCTCCACTCGGGTGCTCGGGACGCCTTTTTCAGGGTTTCTTTTTTCTCTAGATGTTAATTTTTCGTCCAGTCGTGTTTCTAGGACACCGGTTTCGTCCGGATTTGGCCCAACTTTCGTCCGGCGTTTCCAGACCGATCTCGCGGCGCCAAGAACGGTTTGGAAACGCCGGATGGAGCGAAAACGAGGGTGGGCCATCCCTGTCGACGAGACATCCCATTTCCCACCACCAGTCGCTTGTCCCGCGGCAAATGATTCCCCCAACTGCCTTGTCGCCATGCTTGCGCCGGCGAAGCTCCACCGGTTCAAGCCGAAGTCGTGCCTGTAGATAGGTCCGGCGCCACCACCGTACCTTCCCCTGCAGCCTAGGCCACCTTTCGCAGACCCTCCTTCGCCGTAGCTCGGCCACGCTTCGAGCTCCCAACACCTCGTCCGCCAAGTGTTCGTGGTTTTGCCCATTCAGCCATGGACTCCGACGACGAGGAGTTATTCGCCGTGTTGCTAGAGGAAGAGAACGCCACAGCCACCGAAAATGTAGAGCACATGCAAATCATCGCCTCTCTGGCACGGCTGTACATGCAAACTGCAACGCCGAAGCGCGGAGGCTCGGCGAAGGGTCGCCGGAAGTGCAAAGCAAGGCAGAGGGCGGAGGGCTACTGCATGTTGTACGCCGACTACTTCGCCGACGAGCTGCTCCACGAAGAGGCCGTGTTTCGGCGCCGTTTCAGGATGAGCCGAAAGCTCTTCCTCTAGATCATGCATGTCATTCGGGAGTTCGACCCCTATTTCGTGTGCAAGAAAGATTGCACTAGCATGGTTGGATTTTCTTCACTGCAGAAGTGCACAGTGGCAATGAGGTTGCTTGCATACGGAGCGCCGGGTGACAGTGCTGATGACTATCTCCGCATGGCCGAGTTCACCGCTATCGATTGCTTGTACAGGTTTTGCAGGGCAGTGATTGCAGTGTTTGGGCCATAGTACTTGAGAACACCCACTGCTGAAGACACTGCTCGAATTCTTGCAGTCAGTGAACGTAGAGGATTCCTTGAGATGCTTGGAAGTATAGACTACATGCATTGGCACTGAAAGAATTGTCCATTTGCATGGCAGGAGATGTACAAATGCCACAAAGGAGGTTGCACTGTGATACTCGAGGCAGTTGCTACATATGATCTTTGGATCTGACACTCCTTCTTTGGCATGTCATGATCGAATAACGATATCAATGTTCTCAACTCCTCAAATGTCTTTCCCAAGCTTGTTGAGGGTCATGCTCCCCCCCCCCCCCCCCCGGTGAACTTTGAGATCAATGGGCACCACTACAACAAGGGATACTATCTTGCAGATGACATCTATCCAAGATGGCTAATATTTGTGAAGACTATCTCAAACTCGACACTCCCCAAGCATGCTCAGTATGCGAAGGAACAGGAAGATTGCAGGAAGGACATGGAGCGGGCATTTGGTGTGCTCCAACAGAGGGTCACAATTGTCTAGTTCCTTGCTATGACTTGGTCGAAAGATCAGATGTGAGAAGTGATGAATTGTTGTGTGACCTTGCATAACATGATCATTAAGGATGAGAGAAAGGATCCAGTGAGTTTGGTGGAGCAGAACGAGTCATACTACACACAGGGACCTCTTTCACAACCTGATCACTAGGTGTCGCCAACCTGGGTTGCCTTCATCGCCATGCGTCAGGAGATACGAGACCCGGTAGTGCATCAACAGCTGCAAGATGATCTGGTTGAGCACCTATGAATACACAGGAGCAACACATAGAAGACTAGCATGAACTGACCGAAGTAGGCCGAAATATGTTGTATTTTCATTGTTCGCCGAACTATGCTTAATTTTATGCCGAACTATGGTTAATTTTATACAGAACTATGCCGAACATTGCTCTATATTCATATTATGCCGAAATATGCAGAAAACTGGACGAATTTGAACCGAATTTAGGCAAAAACACGCCGATCTCGGAACTCGAGCTGAGAACGCGTGTGAGAAACTGGGCGGTTTCAGACCGAAAACTAGCTCGTCCGGCGCTAAATAGAGCTGGATTTCGCCTTGGAACGACAAAACGAGTGGACATGCTCTAACCCTGTGGCTAATGGCTGCTGTTCGCTGCATGATCCCGCTCGCATGCATGTTACCCCTCTCGTCTTGTGCATTATTCGCTTCTCTACACTCGGATCACCAGCTGTTCAGTCGCACAGTACGATCATTCTAGTCCAATTCATGCATCCATCGGAGTGATGAGTGACACTACTATCATTCGTGTCGCCTCGCTCGCTGCCGCGGGGCCGCACCACCAGGATTCAGGCAGGCTTGTGAGAGCGAGCGAGCGAGTGGTGCAGCATCACGAACGGAGCCGGGACGGCGACAGCTCACGTGAGCACGTGCGGGGCATCCATGATCCTCTCGCCCATGTGAGGTGTGCAACCGTTGCCATATGCAGCTTATCTTTGCCGTAGATCTTGGATCCGACGGGCACGGACCGGACGCCGACGGGGAGATGAATTTCCTGGCGGGAATCGCGCGTCGGCGCGTGGACTTTCTCCAGGCCATGGATCGTGAGCCGGTCAGGAGAAAGGCCAATCAATCGTCAACATCCCGGGTTGATTTTGTAATGGTGTAGTACGAGATTGGGCAAATATCTTGGATGCTGTGAGCCCCGTGGACGCCCAAGTCAATTTAGTCTATCGTAAGATATCCTAAGAAACCATTTGCCTCATTTTTGCATGGCAAAAGGTGAGACTAAAATTTAGATGCACATTACTAGTCTTCTCTTTTACGGATCCCACACTACTAGTTGAATAGAACTTTGATCTTCTTATAAGGGAGCCTGCTCTAACACTTGTACAAACATGAGAAGACAAGAGACCTACGACGTGCTCCTTCTATTTCGCCGCCCGGCTTGCCACGACGCGCATCACGGATTTCGAGAATGAGCCAAGTCGAGGACCTACCTATGCCTCGAGCATCAGGTCTTTCCCATCCCGCCTTGCGGCGTGCACCGCGAGTCGGGACAGTAGGCATCTGAAACCCGCTGCATCGAGCCATGTACGGGAGAAGACGATAAGATTTTGGTAGAGAGCTGATGCCCGACTACTGACTTCATCATGGACACCGATGACTTCTTCTGCTAGAGAGGGCGATAAGAGGACTACTTCTATCTCGACACCGACGACCTCTTCAACGACATGGCTGACGCCAACACCAACATCAACGCGAGTGATTCCTCTTTTGCACCGGAAATCCTAGACTTACGGAATGGATTTTACGGAAAAGACGTACAAGATGATGTGGAAACCGTGGGTTGGTTCAACTTTTTCTCCTTCGGTGATTTCACGACTTAAAATCCCTCCATGTGATTCCACGTATGTCCGTAGATGTGATTCCGTAAAAGTTTGCCTGTAGATGTAGCATTGCTCCTTCTGCACCATACACTATCTTCCTTCAATTGCTTCTGATCGTATTTCAATTCATCCTATTAGCAGTATGTTTATAATTCTTGTTTACCTACTCTCTGTTAGATCGCATGGCTAGTTTAATTTCTATTGTCCTAGTCAAGTTTTATCTACTATTTATATCAAATCATGTGGTAAATTGCTAATATTTCCAACAAGAACTATTCTCAGCAAGCTCAGAAGGCGAGGCGGATTTTGGAACCCAAGATAATTACAAGGGAGAATAAGTACCAAGACCGATACTACCGCCTCAGCAGGTCGGTAGTATTGCCTGGCTCGCATGCCAGCGTCGTGCAACGCTTACCGAATCTCGCTACTACCGCCCAAATACCATTTGTACCCCCCGGGTTCTTGTCATTCCCAAATTTGGGTAACACGTGGGCCGGTAGAGGTCCGGTAGTACCGACAGCCGGTAATACCGCCTCAGGATGTCAGTGTTACCGCCATCTCTGCGACTGCTAAATAAGAAGCTCTCCCGGCCGGTACTACCGCCCACGGATCCCATAATTAACATCCCTACGCGCTTGTTGATGCATGTAAATGCATACATGTTTTTTGTAGTTTACTATGATATATTCCATCATAGTTGCATCATACTAATGGTAACATCACTTTTATCATTGATTTTGGGGAGTTTCCAAATAATCCCCTTTATTTTGGCATCGGTCTTTTGCCAATCTGCATTTCCATAGAGTCTGACTCATCAGTTACGGTGTTTTGTCAACAACCCGTGTGCGTTGGGATATATTGATGGGATTCACAGCATGGAAAACAAAAAAATCCTAGGGATGGAACCCAACAAGATTGGATCTATGATATGCAAGTAATGAGAATTAGATCAGATCTACATACGCTCAAAGATCCAAAGCGTTTAACAATCTCAAATATCATGGTTGATGTAGACGTACATGACGTCTCGGATCAATCCGATGAAGCACCGTACAGACATCCCCTCCCTCTTATATAAGCTTGGGAATGTTGCCTTGGACCCTCCTCCAAGTTCTAGGGTTGGCCAAAAAGTGGGGAGACTTCCCCCAAGTTAACTCCCTATATTAAGGGATTTTGCCATATCCATTAACCCAATGCCCATGGGCCTTGGAAAGGGCTGGTGTGCTGGACCATGTGGGTCTGTGCACTCCCCCTCGGTCCATGTGGGATGTCCGAGATAGGTGGGACCCACTATGGGACCCTCCGGAACCTTTTAGAACCTTCGGTACAATACCAAAAAATCTTGAACTTTTTCGGTAACCTTAAAAATACTTTTTCATATGTTTTTATTTATCTCTAGACCATCCCTAAGCTCCTCATGATGTCCGGGATCCTATCCGGACTCCGAATTAAAATTCGATAACACCATCTATTTATCTCATCAAACCCTAGCGACATCGAACGTTAAGTGTGTGACCCTACGGGTCAAGAACATGCAAACATGATCGAGACTCCTCTCGAACCAATAATAATTAGAGGGACCTAGATACCCATAATGACTCCCACACATTTAAAAAAGATCATTATCGATTGAACCATATTGTCGAGGATTCCATTAATTTGGTATACAATTTCCTTTGTCTCGCGATATATCACTTGCCCGATATTCAATCGTTGGTATCACCGTACCTAGTTCAATATCATTACTAGAAAGTTCTCTTTACTCGTTCTGTGGTGTAGGATCCCGATGACTAAATACATTAATCACATGCTTGCAAGCTTTAGGATGCTACACTACCGAGAGGGCCCGGAGATATCTCTGTCACTTGGAGTGACAAATCTCACTCTTGATTCATGCAACTCAACAAGTACCACCAGAGATACCTGAAATCCATCTTTATAATCACCAATTATGAAGTGATGTTTGATGTACACAAAGCAATCCTCCGGTATTAAGGAGTAACACAATCTCATGGTCTAAGGAAACGATAATTAACATATACGAAAGCGGTAGCAATCAAACTAAGTAACGCGATAAACAGGTATGCTTATTATTGGGTATGTACATCACATCATTCTCTTAATGATACGATCCTGTTATCAAGTAACATTACATGTCCATGGTTAGAAAACCGTAATCGTCACTTGACTAACTAACTAGTCATAAGAAGCTTACTGCGGGCACTATGTTGTTTATATATCCACACATGTATTTATTTTGGTTAATATAATTATAGCATGGAGAATAAACACTTAGCATGAATAAGGAAATATGATAATAACAACTTTATTATTACCTATAGGGCGTATTTACAACCGTCTCCCACTTTCACTAGAGTCAATAATCTATACATAGTTTGCGCATTTTACACATATGTCATTCCGGTGTTCATACATGTTGCTTGTGGTAAACGTAATCTCCAGGTTTGACACTTTCAGCTCCGTGTATATTTGCATGTCTTAGCGTCTCTACGCGCATCACTCATTCTCAAATAATATGGTATTATATAAATTCGTTCTTCTGATGAGACCTTAGTTCCTTCACCAAAACTGTGTTGACACTATTGTCGTACAATAGATCCTCATAGTATAGTCAGCTTGGAACTGCACCTAGTTTGATAACAAACTTCTTAACACAAATGTTGTCCTTCTGTTGCTTCTAGAGTAGTCATATACTCATCCTTTATTGTAGTATCCATCACAATATTATAATTCTAGAACTCATCTAAATCCATCATGGAACTTTCTTCCATTTGTCCGTGTCACCTTATTTCTTAACACATAGCCTAAATTGAGATAAACTTTATTTTTATATGCAACAATAGTAGTACCAATGTAACACATTATAATGAACTATTTATCACCTCTGCATACAAAACATATTCGTAGTTCTTCTAAAAACACATAAGAATATTATTACTATTGTCCAGTGATCATTTTATGAATCACTCTGGTATACGCTCGTAACATTTAGAGCATTTGACATATCTAGATATGTACATATCATGGAATACAAAATTGATCAAATCATTCATGAGCTTTCACTCACCAATTTTCAAAACACTTGAATCTTGCTTCAACCTCTAACACGCGGCAATAATCCTTCTTATCGTTTCCACATTGAACTAATTCAATATTTCATCTATGTATTTTGGCATAACTATATTAACATTTCAATATATATGTATTGGCTTTGATAACTAATATTCTGATTTCCTAAGTCTTTCATTGAAATTCAATTTTTTTTTAAATATTAATTTGCGTCGATAAAAGATACATTATTGCCAATCAACAAAATGTCTTCTACATAAAACATTGAAAGTACTTCATTGTTTCTGCTGAAATTAAACCCTTTAACAATCTCTTCACGGTGAAGATTCCAACTCTGTGATTTTTACTTCAACCATTAAAGTTTGCATGCCTTTTAGTACGCTTCGAATTAACAAAACCCTTTGAATTGCGTCACGTATACATCCTAGAACTATTCTATTAGAAGAACGTTGTTTTGTTTATTCAATTATCATATCTCAAAATTGAAATATGAAGTGGTTGCCACAATAATTCGTACAGAATAAATATTGCTACGAAAAGATCAAATCTTTCAAGAAGCAGCAATTCTATGTATTTAGCTCATTTCACAAGCTAACATGTTCTAATCTACACCAACCTCTGCATAATAATTTCATTAGTAAGAATAGGGCCAAATAATATGCTAGATTATATAAATATAGTTATTGATGTCAGAAAATTTATGTTAGATAGGAGCATAGAAGACTAGAAGACGCCTGTCCCCATTGCTTGTCCTTCGAGAACGATTTAGAGGTAAGAAATTATCTTCTTAGCAATAACTTCTTGGAGAGCTAATCTTTGTAATGCAGGGTAACTATACTATTATAACCAAAACAGAAGAAAATGTTAACACACTCACAAAACAACATACATGATAAGCAAATAGAGTTACATGAGTAATAAATAAGATTTAGATATAACCCTACTATAATTATAATATAGTTGAAAGTATAGGGTCTACGTACTGAATATAATCCATCTAGAAACAAATCCTCGGCACTAAAACATAAATTCTATTACATATAGTATGGGGTGTATTCATTATCGATAGTAGCACACCTATATTAAGTTAAGTATGCTAAAACTAGTGTAATGCGGTGGATGTTTTACTAAACTAAATCGGTGGCAAGTCAACTTGGCTACTACATCTGTATATATAGTGAAAAGGCTAACTGAGAAACGCGGGATGTGATGCCTGCCGATGGGAAGACATGAGCGGCGATGTAGACCGTGCCACGCGGAGGAGAGCGCATGATGCAATGCCTTCTGCTGGGAAGATGCGGAGGCGGTGGTGTAGGGCGTGCAATACGGAAGAGAGGCGCGGGAGTTGATGCCTGGCGATGGGAAGACTGTAAGGCGATGATGGCGGTCGCTCGGAAGCCATGGAGGCGATGATGCCTCCTGCTACGAGAGGATGTAGATCAGCTGCCATACCATTTCCATATCTGGAAGAGCACGGGAGGGAGTAGGGGTTAGGGTTAGCAGTAGAATTTATAGCAACGGCTACAAATCGGAAACGAACAATAGTGTATCAAGTGTCCTTCACATTTCCTTATTTGACAAGCTGGACCCACCTAAGTATTGTGGTATTTTCTTCCCGTAAAAAATACGAAGTATTACTTCTTGCACTCCTTCCATGTATCCTCTTCCTCCACACGTCTTCACTTTTTGCCAGTCACTGGCGGCGATTCATCGTCATCTACTTAGAGCGGCGCATCCTCCTCGGCCTCGGCCTCCTCCCGTGTCGTCTCCTCCTCCTAGGTCCAGTCCTCATCAAAGTCACGCTCCACCTTCTCGTTGGGCCCTTCCACAAATTCAATTAGTTCTGGATCAGTAGAGCTAGAATCTATCGAGAGTTTGTTCTCATGCCCGTCCATAGACCCATCAATGGGGTCAGGATTGTTGGGCGGCAATAGAGTTAACTCCTAGGATTCCAAGCTCTGAGGCATCTTGCGAGAGAGAGAGAAAGATTGCTTCGTGCCACAGCTATGGTGAATCGAGATAGCAGACGACGAGGTAGAAGGGATCTTTATAGGCAGTAGCTAGGAAGACGCATAAGCCGCGAGGTAAAATCCACCATATTTAACCGGCGTGCTTCCACTTCTAGTAGTTAATAGAAATATTGACGAATGACCTTTGACATTTATTGCACTTTACAAACAGGTTTCCACATGTGACTGTTGCCATATTGTCCCTATCAAAAACAGAGATATAAGACGAACCATTTGGATATATTTGGCAACAAATACCTTTTTTTGTCTATCGCCATTGGTTATAACCCCTGTCGTGGCCCATCTCTGGCGGCCACGTTGGCCACGCACAATTGAGTTCCATCGTGGGCTGTATCGTTGTCGTTTCTGATGGGGTGTCCTTAGGGTCGATCTATACTATCGATATTAGTTTACTTTCTTGCATTAAATCAACTTCCATTGTTCTTATACTTATTTATTGAATAAATAACTAGACTTGTGGCACTCTAATTGAAGAGAATAAATAGCTTTATATTCTTACTCCTACGCTTTGATACCCTACTTTCACATTGAGAAGTGCTACAGTTATCCTTGTTCTTGGGTTAGAAATAATTTGATATTGAATCTATGAGGTTTGATATCATCCCAAGTGGGAAACACAAACCACTCCTTTGATTTTGTAACACTACAGTACTGAAAAGATTGTAGCTTCTATGCAACATGCCAATCCCTGGATCGGTTCATTGGCTTACATAGAACATAGATGAAATAACAAAGTAATAATCCGTGTATCATAAATAACGAAGATCCAGAAGATTCATTTATTACAAAAGTCGCTTAGCTCGAAGGCTAGCTTCACACATAACTCAAGTAGCAACACAAATAAAGATACTACTCCATCTTCAAATTGCCCACGAGGGAACAAGTGTCGAGTGGAGTACCGCGACCTATATCGAATCACTCGGAATCGGTATAACCTACAACATGAAACGTAGCAGCCCCGAAGGGTCAATACATGGAATGTATGGCAAGTAGCGCTAAGGTAAAGGAGACAATGCACCTAGCATCTACATGCTTATTTGGCTAGTGGAGCTTTGGCTAGCTTGCACTTTTCAAACACGTTGATCCTACTTTCATAAACCATTTAATTCACAGCAACCCATTAAGTTCACCCATCAAGTTTTAGTAATTAGGAAATAAGGGTGAGTGAGAATATGTCATAGTCTCAGAATCAAGCAACTCAATTGTCCGTAATCGGGGACACGGCTAAGTACTCAGTTTTTACACCCTGCAGGGGTTTGTACACTTTACCCATGTGACCTGGCCAACCCAGCTCGTACCACCACACGCATATTGTGTGATGATAGGGAGAAGTCCAAGATGGCACCTTTCGGGAAGTATATCACCAAACCCCACTCGCACCGGTCCCAACCTATCATTCACTACATCTCTGGCTACGCTGGGTTCGGATCACCACGACCTACTAAGTCCAACCAGCCACCCATTCTTACTGGCATATGGTTGCACACGTAAGCTACCATAACAAAGAGAACCAATCCTTCTCAGTACCCTGGGCGGCATTCCCCACCATTAACCACACTCCGATGACCATCCAACCATTCCGTCCAGGTAGTTCATTAACATTTAGTTGTTTTAGTATGAAGCAAACACAACTCCACCATAATGTGATCCCCTTTCCCCGTCTTCACAGCCAGTCTAAGCACATCTACTGAGCGGGGCTCAACTACAAGGAGAATCCTACCACAATATATAGGATATAGCATAGCATAGTAGTTCATACACAATATCTACAGAAATACACTACACATGCATAAGAGAAAATAGTAGGACAATGGTATGAACAAAATAGCATCTACTTGCCTTGGCGGTAGGAGTCGAGGGTACAATTCTCGCAGAAATAAGCGTTGCACTCGTCACAATCTACACGATACAAAACAACACATAAACAACATACCAAACATAAGCAGGTGCACAAATGCATGCATGATAGCTCAACAAGGTTTTCAGTAACCTCTCGGTGTTCTCTGATGTTTACTACTAATGTATGATGCATGGAAAATCTTTAATGCAATGAAAACAAGGCTATGCAATTTGTGAACCCAAATAATAGGCTTTTAGGCAAAACCCTAAGACTTTCCAGTAAACAGAGTTGTAAGGCCTGGGCAAAAATACTACTGTGTAGGTAGCGTAATTTAAAACTAGGGGCAATTGGAATTACGCAAAAAGGCGTTACCGAACTTTTCCTATAATTTTTTATAGTGTTTTAAGCCTTTTTAAAGTCTCAGAGAAAAACATACAGTAAACCTGAAATATTATTTTATAAACAAAAACTACACAATTTTGTGAATCCAACGACATATTATTTGCAAAATTTGGCCCAGTAAATCTTTTCCTACGAATTTTTGAATTTGGATCTATTTTCTGGAAATTAAACAATCTCAGAAAATCAACGGGGGAATATTCCGGGAATATTCCGGAGAATATTCCGGGGAATATTCCCGCTGACGAGCGGGTCCCGGTGGACCGGCGGTTGACCGGTCAGCCCGCGGTCAGGGGAGATCTGGGCCGTTCGCGGCCAGATCGGCGGCCGGGAGTAGGCCTGGCGGCGGCTTACCTGGCGGTGGCTGTCGGTGGCGACGGCGGCGGCGCTCCGGCGGCGGCGGCGGGTCTACGAGGGGCGGCGAGGGTGCAGCCGGGGGTGGCGGGGTCGGCGTGGCCGGCGGCGAGCTCCGGCGGCGGCGGCGGTGGATTCCAGCGAGAAATCGCCGGGGCTTGGCGGCGACTTAGGTAGTGTTTTTGGGGGAGTTTCGACGAGGAAGACGTGGGCTAAATGGGGGTAGCGGAGAGAGGTCGTGGGGCGGTGTGTATCCCGCGGAAATCGGGATTCCGGCGGCGGCGGTTGGAGTCCGGGTCAGACCCGGCCGGTGGCGGGCGGCACGCTGACAGGTGGGGCCCACCTGTCGGCGGCACTGTGCGGGTGGCGGCGGACGGTTACGCACCGCGCGGGCGGCGGCGTACGGCGCCGGGAGTTGGGCCCGGGCCAGCCTTCTCGGCTGGACCGGCTCGGCTGCCGCGGCCGTATTTTTATTTTTTTAATTTTTATCTCTCCGACTGTCAGCTAACTGAACTGACTGTTTTTCTGAATTTCCTGAATCTGAAAATTCAGCAAAGACTAAAATAGGCCTAACTTTTGATCTGTAGCTCCGAATTGAGCGAAACAAAGTCCTACGGGTTCATAGAGACGAGCTCTATGCAACCATATATCTGGAATGTCCAAAAGGGGTCTCTCTTGCAGATGCAAGATAAAAGTCCTAGTATTCTCGTATAAGAGATGGAAAGACAAATAGGTAGCGCTTTGGCCAAAAGACTTTAAAACTGAATTTTTGCAAATATGATCATGAATGCAATGGCATGTATGTATGTAGTGCCAATCTAGAATTTGGGATGTGACAGATTTGTATCTTGGAGTTGTACAAGGTCTTTCCCATGATCTTGTTCTCTCTTGGTGTGTGATTCTATTAGTGATTGGACTCTCCCTTAGGAATTTACCAACGCCTACTCTCTCCCACTACGAGATTCTACATCGCGGTCTCTCTTGGGTTAGGCATGTTGCATGCTCTAGCGAGGGAATCTTATACCCCCTCTAATCCAAATTACTTGTCAAAGTATGTGAGGGTACATGAGTTTTTCTTTCGCTCATCTTTCTTAATCTCTTTCATCTACTCTCTTGTAATCCACGCAACCATACTTCGATTCAAAATAAGGTCTATGTGAAAAAAAAAAGATGCACACGTCGATAACATGATTCTATTATGACAATTCGATTCCGAGTTTCGCTAACGGTAAATCTTCAATTTCATGTTCATGTTTGGAACCTTTTTATTGGCGAATTTCATCAAATTGACTGCACATGGTTGATCGTTTGAAATTTTCTGTAAGGAGTAGCTTCATCTTGCCATTCCGCACACATGTTATAAGTTTTTTGCTTAGATGATTGTAGACAGAAAGATGTGGGGATAAAATTGCGTCTCTCGTTAGATGCAACGAACAATCACCGGTTCGATTTTAGTCCTAATTAATGATGCAACACAGTCAACCAAAAGAAGCAAATACATGATCCAGCCGATTCTTTTTTTTTTTTTGATATGTGGTAGAGATTCTCCGGAGAATTGACCTAATTCCGTGGAAATTCTCTATCGGAGGGTGACCTAACTTTGGCTGCCCAACGCTGACCAGGGTGCAAAGAGCATGAGCGTCCAACTCGTTTCAAGTCCGATCGTACTACTGACAAAAGCGAGATGACAGGCGCTTGGAGCTATCGTGGAGGCATCGATCTATCGAATCTATCACGCCAGCCAGGGGCCCACGCAGCAGCCATCGATCGCTGCCTACATGGCCACATACGTACGACCATTGCCTTGGAAGTAATGCAAAGGCCAGCAATAATAACAACAATAATCCTCGAAGCATTATACTGCGTATATACACATGCTCTGTCCCCTGCAAAATAAAAAATAGAGTATATACACATGCTATGTCGAGCTAGCTACAGTAGCAAGCAGATGCCAATGGTTCGACCCATGGCTCTCACGGCGGATTAATTAATTAATTAATTAACGAGTACAAATAAAGTTAGGTGCAGGAGCTCGCTCGCTAGCAAACTATACTTCCAGTACTAAGCTCGGACGACGCGATATAGATCGTGTGATGACCTGGCCATCGATCGATACAGGTTGATCGATGGATCGATCGATTGATTAGTGCATGTGGCGAGCGTGTGATGGCTCCGGCTCAGCGAAGGTCACGGCAGTTAGGTAGCGCGATTTGGACGCTAGCAGCTTACTCCTCCTCCGATCGATCGGTGGCTGCTGCTGCCGACGATCGACGGCGACGTGTGCGCTAAGCCTTCAGCTACTACTGTAGACCCCGGCCTCGCCGTCTTTAAATACAAGCCTTTATGTTCATCTTTTGTGATTATAAGGACGATAATGGATCTAAAGCGGTATATATAGTTGCGCAAAAAAAAGTTGTATATATAGAACATATCGTTGTACGGCAAGTTTCTAGCGAACTTTGCGTATGTGTCGGTCGATCCAGAGCACAATCCTTTCCTTCCTTGTGCCTGAAATTGAATGTGACTATTTTCCCTTGAAGGATTTTTTTTGCGAAAATTTTACAAATCTATTCTTAACCTTCAACATTAGTACAAGGAATCTCAAAGGTAATTAAAATTACAAATAGGTCATTGGACCACCTGTACTCGAGCAAGACGAAGGCGTGCCGCCGTCCTCGCCCCTCCTTCACTGGAGTCGGGCAAACCTTGTCGTTGTAAAGCTTGTTATAGTAGAAAGACAGAAAGTCATCGTGTTAAAGCCTCAAAGGACCAGAACACGAGAGCACCAATCGACGCTGATGAAGAGAAGCGTAGATCAAAAGGAACACCGACCAAAACCAGCGAGATCCGCCAGAGACACACTACACACACCCTACAACGACGCTAACTCACCGTCGGGGCAGGGTCTAGACAGGAGGACTTTATTCCATCTTTCAGGGAACACTGCCGCCACACAGTCTTCTTGAGTGGGACACAAACCCTACTTAAACCTAAAAAAACATAAGAAACGGAGTCATCCCTCCAACAAGGACCGGGATCCATCGTGCCTCACGGCCCTAAGGCCACAAGGGGCGAGGCAGATCGGTGACACCAATAGGAGGGAGGGAACCCTAGTCGCCTAGGTCTCCTGAGCGCCAGAAAATGGGGGGTATTTTTCTTTTGGATTAGATACTTTGTTCTATTGATTCAGAATAGCAATCTTATCAGGTTGGATTTCCTCTTGAAGGATTTGAGTTGTACTCCCTCACTCCCAAAATATAAGATGTGTAGGATTCGAACATACACAAAAGGAGTCCAGATACATGGATATTAGAAAGGAGACTAAACCATCTTATATTTCGAAATCACGGTGACACCATATCACCATATACAACATGTAGTTCGGCCACTGTACCGGTGTGCACTATGCCACTATTGTTAGTACTACATGACTAGTAGCACCTAAGCTACTTAATTAGCTTTACAGCGGTTCCTGAATCCTGCACGGTGGTACTAGTTGCCTAATCAATTCGCGAGTTGTGACCTCCTGTAACACTGACCTGGCATCGTCCCCCTGAATCCGACGTGCCACTGGCAGCCTTTCCAGCTGGCACAAGCCGCCAACCGGTCGCCGTCGCCACGTCGGACGACGCACTAGGGCAGAACGGGCGCCTAGCTATAGCTATCTTCTGGTGTTTGTTTAATTAGTGTCACAGCTGCCGTTGAAACTTGCTAATCGCGTAGGTGAGCTCTTGCAATTCCAGCTTGTCAAAACGTATTAGTAGTTAACAGCAAAGCTAGCCTAGCCTGTTAATTGTCATAAACTGAATTAGTTAACAATTTCCTCTACCTGCATTGGACATGCACATTGTACCTTTGTGGATGCACGTATTGCTTCTAAGATACTCCTCCTGCGAGAGCCTGAGTACTAGTAGTAGGTAGGTGGCCATTAGGTGATGAATGAAAGCTGGTCAAGGCATATCTGGGATCGCATGCTCGACCAAGAAAAGAAATGGTTTTAAAAAATGGAGAAAAGGAAAAGTACAGAAAATAAAAATGGGGAAACATGGGATCACGATGGTTGCATGTGCACCATGACTCCATTATTCTGGTGCTTGTGGCCAGCTACTAATCAATTGATTTGTGTTATGCGGGACGTATAAACAAAGCAAAAGGAGAATCTTCCAGTCTTTAGGGTTGTTTATTTATGGTCTCCTTGGAGAAATGGCAAGAAACAAAATCCTAATATTGCATCAATTTAATTTGCCAATTGCCGGGGGGTAAAAATAAAAACTCGAATCTAGCTGACACCCTGCATGTGAGTAATTTTTTTACTAACATCCACACAAAGAAAAAAAATCATTTTACAGACACATGATAGTCATGGTAAGAAAATGTCGGCCGAGTAAAATAATAAAATAAACAAACAATCTTGTAGCCTAGTGAAAAGGAAAAAAACACACACAAGTTCTGCTTGGTACAGAATGGGAAAGGCTGAGAAAGTGTAGACACGGGAAAGCGAAAGGAGTGAGCTCCATAGCATAGCGTCGGTCGGTCGGCTCATGTGGGGGTGGCATGGCATGGCAGGAGTACGTGCTGCACAAACGCGAGCGAGAAAGACTACCGGGGCAAGATTTTTGTTTTTGCGGCACAGCTCACCAGGTGCTGGTGACGCGGTGATGGCGATGTGTCCCCGAGCACCGATGCTACGCGCGCGGCCGGGAGGTGGGAGGAGCGTCGGCCACCGACACGGCGACCGCACCGCCTGTGGCCCGTACAGAGAACCGGCGATCGCCGGTGACTTTAGTAGTACTCCATTATGAGTAATAAATTAGTTCATATTTTATATATTTTTTGGTAGATTTTTTGTTTGCCTCGGGATTTCCATCGGCGCAGAGATGTCAATGGTCCCGGTCAAACTATCCTCGGGATTTTTGTGTATTTTCTTTTAGCTATAAAACCAATCTTATTAAACAAAAATATCAGTACGTGCCTCAGAGTATTTTAGGCTCGCAGCAATGATCGAGTAAACCTCTGTTCACTCATGCTAGCACGCAAAAAAATGGAAGGCAGAAAATTCGGTCCACAAACGGTGGATGTATTATGGAAGAAGAGAGACAACACTGCTGGGGGGTTGGGGCAATCGAAGAATGCCCTCAAAATGCTGATCTAGCCAATTTGAAACAAGAGATGTTAGTATATTACCACTTAGTTTTGTTTGTTTTATCTTTCCTGTTTTGGTTTTGGTTGTTTTTCACTCTTTCCCAAACAATGGAAGAGGCAAATATTTCGCCAGTCATTTTGGAAAAAAGGATTACCGGCACATGGGAAGTCAAGCAAGACCATGTTCACTCCAGTTGCTGACAAAGGGTGTTAGTCACATGCCAGGGTTTTGTCTGGATCACAGAAACCTCACAAAAGACGGCCCATTCCTTGCATGAATATGTGTTCTCCTGTATTCCAATGGGGCCTAAAACAGTCAAGTTATTTTCTCAACCAAAAAAAAGAGTCAATATTAAGGGTGTGTAGAAGAGCAATAATAATGTTTGCACACTCGGGCCATTTCTCCAACCGAGCTACAGCACAATCCATGTGCGGAGCAATAATATTCCACCAGGGAAAAAAGGAAAGTCGAGTTCAACCCGATCTGAATCTGGAAGCCAAGGGTACGTGTACTGCATAATGCCGGGCACAAGCACAAACGAAAGGGGAGGCGCATATAAATAGCGTTAGAAATTCGTTGAGCTCACATGCATTATGCGCGGATCCAACCATCTCGCCTCACCTCACCTGCTGTGCTGGTGCGGTGGTGGTGTGGAGATGATGACCCAGCTGCTGAGCCTCCTCCTTCCAGGACAGTTCGTGCGTGCCTGCGTGCATGCGTCCCATGTGACATGTTCTTCAGTTCCATCCCACCCACCCAACAGCAAAATCTCTCCCCCATCTCCTCCCCCAGACGGAATCGGCAGGGCAGGGCAGGCTCTACACTACACAGGCATCATCAGCATTCAGCAATGCTCCAACAACCATACAGTTCAGAAGGGGAAAAGGGGGGCCGTTACGTTTACGAGTACGTACCTGGTTGGTGTCAAGAACATGATAAAGGAGACCACTATGCCACCTAGTAGTCATAGATAGATAGATGGTACTGCCACCCTCTCTGTTGACACGCATCAGTCCCAGGGTGCATCTCATGTTCTGTGTTGCTGCATGAGAAAAAAGTAAGCTGAGATTATGCAGAAACAATGTACGGTTCTTCACCGAGGCGATGCAGATCATACCTTACGGTTCCACGGTAGAGAGTAGCAGACACATATTTGAACCGGCAGGCTTGCCAGTTGAAAAAAGAGCCCTCCGTGTAATAACTGAATAAACTCTGCAATGAAACACGACAATAATAGGGAAGCAAGGAAGCTGAAAGATTTTTTTTTCTTTTGCTCCTGGACTACTTGCCAGGAGACATCTGGGTCAGCTCATCTGAGGAAATGAGGCCCCTTGGCATCCTTATGACCTTTTGAAACAATATATTGTAGCTCTTATATGATATACAATGTACCATCTGCTACACATCAACTGCTATACATTCCAAGAGTCTCGACATCCTTAGGCCTTTTTTTTAAACAACATTCTGTAGCTCTTGTACGATATACACCGTAACATCTGCTATACATCAACTGCTATACATGAGTAGAGTCCTTCCTGGGCTTCTCTGCAGTATCTCTACACATCATCTCTGTAGTATCTACACAGCACCGCTGAAGCATCTACAGATCCCGGTTTTCACGGCTACTCTGGAACTGTACAGTACAGCCTAACTCTTGCGCACAAGCTTCATCATGAAGTCGTATTGCACTCCTTCAGCTATCTTAGGTGCCGGCCACTTGGCGTCTTCTGGTACGCGGATGCTTTTGTAACCTTGGCTTTTGTACAGCCGCAGCGCGGCGAGGTTACTCACATCGCAGTGCAAGGCCACGGACCGGCATCCCCAGCTCCTTGCTCGTGCCTCGGCTTCCGCAACGAGCATCTTGGCAATTCCTTTTCGGCGTTCCTCCTTTCGGACCGCAACGTTTGCTATATATGCAATACCTGTTCTGCACAAGTCCAGGAGGAACCTTGGATGAGTTGTAAGAGGGAGAAACTACTTGTGCACTTGTGTATATTCAGAACACTCTTGAAATGCAATACTCCCTCCGATCCAAATTAATGTTCTCAGATTTGTCTAGATTCAGATGTATCTAGTCATGTTTTAGTGCTAGATACATCTGAATCTAGACAAACTTGAGAACAATAATTTGGATTGGAGGGAGTAATGTAATCTGTTCAGCATCTCATTTGGCGTCATGTGGCTTTGCAATGCTCAGCACTTGATGCATATTAAATTTAGCATAACCAATGGCCATATGCATTATATTCAACAAAATATATCGTATCCTCTACATGTGGCATGCCAACAGTTTCATTTGGATTACCACAATGTGTTTCAGACTGAGTTTTCTTGTAGAGGGGTTATTTTAGAATGAGAGGCAAGAAAAGAAAATGCGTCCAGTGCTCAAATGGATGTCAGGTCCGGTGCCCTCGACTTTCTTGATGATGCAAAAGCACAAACATGGTCCCCCTATATACAGGAAAGGAGCCTACATTTCATATCGGTAGGCAGTACCTATAAAGTAGAACATATTAGGAAACTGACATCTGAGCGAGACCTGACTATAACTAGATGGAACAGGAATAAAAGGGACATATGATCAGTATCTATTCAGGGTAGTGTCGACAAGGATTGGCAACGATGACTAGACTTCCGCTGAGATTAAAAGCTGCACTAGAATTACATGAAAGCTTGTCGTATATATTTAGAGAACATGCAACAGATTTGCGTATCCATTTTTCATGAAGCGGAAAGCTTGTCCTATATTAGATTCATAGTACTGTAAAGTACTCCCTCCGTCCAGAAATAAGTGACTTGGTTTTATCTAGATTCGAATGTATCTATACACTAAAACATGTCTAGATACATGCGAATTCAGAAAAATTCAAGTCACTTATTTCTGGACGGAGGGAGTACTCCATGCTTGGGCTACGCTTGAGATGAGAATCAAAGTGGACGTTAATTCTTTTGGTCTGTTGCTTATCAATATAGTTTGTTCGCTATAAAGATCAATGGTGATAATGCAGAAGTTTTTCTCTTATCCTAATCAAGCTGAAATTCAAACACTAACACTGTTTACAAGGAGATTGCTGAAATAAGCAACACTGAACCTGTAATATATTGATATATTTGCCACCAAATTGGCGCATTTTATTTAAAAACATGTAGGTAGGTTGAGAACTTGCATCCTATACTCATGACGATGTTTATCATCTTGTACAAGTAAAACTAGGTAATAATTATAAATTTGGATTCTACTCGAACCATGCTGTTTATCTGCGAAAAGGGTCGTCTGAAAGTATAAAATTCAACTTGGCAATCGATATTGTTCGTAGGCACATTGGACTGCCAGCACCAGAAACTGTGTTGCACATGAAGCTCTGTTTGTCTGCCACTAGATGCCTATATGACCTTTTGGTCATAAGTCAAGCACAAAACGAGAGATAAGTTAGCAAAAAAGGTATGGGGTCCCCCAGATCCCACATCAATACACAACTAAAAAAGGAAGCAGAACAAATCATGTTAGAACAGGCAATATACAACAAGATTTTGTTTTCAAGAAACTGAAACACATCATGTAGTTAAGAATGAGCCCTCAGAATACCGCAATACATATTAGTAACATGGTTTTGACGAAATGATACAAGAGCTCATAGTAGTGTGATGAGATTTAAATCCTGGTATATTGAAACCTATGACTAAATCGAACCTGGAACACCAAGCACGACACATAGTAAGTAATTATGCCTAAGATTCTATCGCTTTGTGAATTGTGATTGATCGAATCTATGGGTTGTGTACGACTGTACGTTTATGCCATCTGGGGAGTTTACCACATGAAACTGAAAGACCTTATGTAGTTCAGAATGAGTCCTCAGAATACCGCAATACGTATTAGTAACACAAGAGCTCATAGTAGTGTGATGAGGTTTAAACCTGGTATATCGTAACCTATGACTAAATCGACTATGCAACTCTGGAACACCGAGCACACCACATACTAGGTAATTATGGGCTGTGTATCTTTATGCCATCTGGGGAGTTTACCGCATGGACTCCCAGGGGACAGAGACAGCGAGTAGACAATGGAACTTATGTTCGCAAAGCTACGACATGCGCTAGAAAAATAGCAACATGCCAGCATGGTCACGCGAAGTTTGTCCACTGTTGCTGTTACCATGGGAAAGTAAGATTCTTTATAACAAGGGAGAGGCGTTCTGAGTTAATGGGTTCTAATGTTCTATAATCATTTTTTGGTTATTTCTGTGAGTCAGTTCTATAAACATTTAACATTGCATGTTCTTAAGATGTTGGACTTTGCATCCAAAGTTGGATTAGAATCAGCGACGACTTATATATTGGTTTCAAACTTTAATGATTATTATGTTTAGACTTTCTTTGTTTGAAATAGCAATTGCAAAGGTGTTCCTGTGACAAAACTCCAAGGCAAGGAGTTCTACATTGGTTTTTCGTAAGGGAGAAATGAAACGTAACTTTTTTTTTTAGCAAAACCCTTGATATTGAATCCCCAGCATGTTTATATTTCGGGAAAGAAAATGGTAAACACTATTTTTAGTCAACTATTTATTAGTACCTCCTATGCTTCTAATCAACCGCACAACTAGCTAAGGTAAATACATTTGACATTTGAGTTCTGTTTGGCTGGTATCGCTCTACATGTACTGAAGAACTAGCTTTTGACCTTCTGGTAAACCTGATATTTCCTCAGGTATTTCCTCACATCTGCTATTAGCTAAGGATAACGAATTTCCATCTTGGGCTTCCCATGGAAATCTAGAGAATTAAGGATCAAGATAAGCATGCGATGTTGGTTACTACCTTCGATTGTGCTATAAATTTGGATTCCTCACTTCAATGTTAGATTTGTATTCCATGACAGGTCAAATATTTTAAATGCTAACAATATGATTAATGACTTTGGTCGAGGATGTCAAAAGATATGGTACATCAATGTCAAGACAACAAGGTGACAGTAAATAGCAATACATATAAGCAGAAAAGGATACAATAGGCAAGTGATGAAAAAGTGAAAGCACTGGAATTACAAGGAATAGACACATGTCATTAATGGGATGGGTGTTATAGAAATATTTATTGCTTGTTGTTGCACCTACATGCCTAAACAATTTTAGCATCTGAAACTGGAGAAAAACTTGCTTATTTCAGTTTCAAGCAAATAATGGTGTACCTTCTCTGCTTGAGAGGTCCCCTTCTTGGAAGGTAGTCCGCCACAGTATCAACCGTCAGAATGCCAGCTATGGAGCGTTTACTCACACCATACCCATGAAACTCGGCATCCGTTAGATCTCCACATTCGATGCTGATAGTATCGTTAACTGCAGCAGGGTTAACCGCGACAAGGCACGTTCTCGTGCAGCCAGGTGGAACTGCAAAACCGGATAGGAGGGCGATGTAACGATCAAGGCGCAGAACAATGTCCAACGGGAACTTGTAGCCCGGAAAGAAGGAGCCGCAGTGAGTGTCCGCAACTTCCCAACAGTCCTCTAGCCGCGCATCTCGAACGACGATGCCCTCCCCCGGGTACAAAGACGGCAGCAATTCAACCGCTTGGCTCGCGTAGCATATTCCTGTATGAACAACCATGGAAGCCAAAAATGTAAGTGACATGGCCACAGAACAGCAAGCTGGGCACGCTCTGCAGTGATGTTCAGAAACAAAAATGCGCCAGACAGAAGTTAACTTGTGGTCGCACAACGATGTATAATAACATGATGAATGGGCAAACGTGCTAGGTTCGATTCCGAATTTAGGTTCATTTTGGGTGAAACAGGCGCTTGGCAACGAGTACACGGCAGAGACAAATTCCCAATTGGGGGCCGACCTACTATGAAATTTCCATTCCTAATCAGGACACACAAATACGAAATTATGAACGCTGAACTGTGTGGTGTCAAATTAACTAGGTTCCGCACAACCCAGTGGGCAGTGCCTCGACCGTACAGGGGATTTCAATCGGAGGGAAAAGAGGAGGGACCTGCGGCGGGTTTGGAGGGGAGCGACGGGGGGTGGCGCTGGATGGCGGATCGGGGTCCAGGACAGAGAGGAGAAGAGGAGACCAACGGCCGCGAGGAGCGTGGTAAGCTTAGCAGCGCCGGCGGCATCATGGCCTCCACCTCCTCCGACCTCCGCCTCGCCTCCTCCGCTCCTTCGCTGTCTCCACCGATTTTTTTTAATGTCCGTTGGCGTTGCGTAACAGGCTGATTACGTGTTCCGCGGGACGTTACGTGGAGTAGGGATACGCCTTAACAGTCATTTTACGTGTCCATATGGAATACGCTTTTCGGCTGGGGTCGCAGCTCTCATACTCCACTGCCCTGCTCGTGCTCCTGCCTGTCCTGTAGTCAGTGAGCGACACCAGAGAGACGGGGGCGGGCGAGCGGCAGAGCGGGCGGGCGCGGCGGCGGAGGCGGAGGCGGCCAGTGGATGGCGATGGCGGGCGGCGGGGGACTAAACCGATCTTCTTCAAGGGGGCAGCTGCCGCCGCAGGAACTGCTCGACGATCTCTGCAGGTATTTAGCCCTAACCCCCCAATCCCATCTCCGCAAGTTCATCCGAATCCAAATTGATTCCTAATCCAATCTGCTCGCAGCCGGTTCGTGCTGAACGTGCCCAAGGAGGATCTGGAGTCGTTCGAGCGGATCCTGTTCCTGCTGGAGCACGCGCACTGGTTCTACGAGGACAATTCCGTGGAGAACAACCCCTCCCTCAAGTCCCTCTCCTTCAAGGACTTCACCACCCTCAGTAAGATTTCCCGTGTCCCTCTCCATCTCTCGAATTACGGTTCAGTACCCCCTAACCCTACCAGAGATGATGTTTGGTGCCATCGCTGGTTTCACCGCTAACTGTCTCGTTGTTGCTGTCATTGTGTATGTAGTGTTCAACAGCTGCAATGCGCTCAGGCCCTACCGCGCGCACCTCGATGAAATCTACAAGGACTTCACGCACTACAAGTTCCGCGTCCCCGTCTGCGGCGCCATCATCCTCGATGACACTCATGACAGGGTAATTCGTTTGTTCTTTTTTACCCCCACCCTAGACCATATTACTGCCTCCCTAAATGATGTTTGAGAATTAGGACTTGAATTTGGAAATAAGCATTTCGGATATCAGCTGCCATGGTTTTTAAGGCGACGCCTAGGTGTCAAGACGCCCCCCTCCACCTTGGAAAATTGACCGCTTTAGGCGCCTAGGCGTCCAAAGCGCCCGCCTAGGTGTCGCTTAGGCGTCAGAGCGCCCCCAAACCGCTCTAAGACGCCTTAACGCCTTTAAAACCATGGATGCAACTTAAATCCTATTATTATGTTTAATCAAATAGTTGTCTCTTATAGATGGTCTATCAAATAGTTGCCTCTTATAGATGGTCTATCAAATAGTTGCCCCAAATTTTAATACATACAGTTTCACACTTAGCCATGCAATATACATATACAGCTTTTGTTCCATGACCCATGTAGCCCTATATTTCCTCAAGAGTTTTGTTGAATCTTAATGTTTGCTAACTTATCCTCTTCTGTGCAGTGCTTACTTGTGAAGGGCTGGAAGTCTAGTGCCAGCTGGAGCTTCCCCCGTGGAAAGAGGAGCAAAGATGAAGAAGATCATACTTGTGCAGTTAGAGAGGTAAACTTCTGGGCTTCATCCATGATTTGATTTACAGTTTCCGTGGACCACATTGCGAAGCACGAATGTTCTTAGATACTGCTGGACAGTCAATGGTCTGGTTTGCAGAACATGAAAGCCCTTGACATCAATAGATTAGTTTCCTACAGTTCAAAGTTTAAAGCTCTAGATATTCTATTGCACCCGAACACATACATTCTTCAGTTGATGTTTGCATCATTTCTGTGTTGCACAAGTTTCTCCCTCATACATGAGAGTATCCTCCATCAATTCTATGCATCGCATAGCTTCCTAGTTGTCCTTCCTATTTTTCTAAAATGAGAATTCAGACAGTTTAGCACCAGGTAGCTGTGTTTATGCTTGCCAGCTCAACAAAGAAACACTTGTCAAGTTACCAATGAACATAACTTCAATTCCATATATTTGCTACCCAAAACCACCGCTTGTCTGGTACTCTCTCCATTCCAAAATAAGTGTGTGTAGATACATGCGTATGTGGAAAAAGCTATGTCACTTATTTTGGAACGGAGGGAGTAATAAATTATTTATGGCGCTCATTATGTCAAATGACACAAATAACTAACAAATTGCTTATGAAGAAACAACTGTATACCAGGTCAAGAAGGCAGCCTTTTGCTTCCAGTTTCTGCTTCTCTGATGATTCAGTAATGTTACCAGAAATTCCTTTAGATAGAGAAAGCAATTCCCTGAGCTTTTCACCAGCCACCCACTCCATAGTCAAAACCCTCTTCCTTGTAAGTTGTTTGAGATTCTTCAGGACCACTAAATGAATATCTGGAGTGAATTTTCTGCAAGAGTGGAAATCATGAGCCAAAGTTCAACCTAGAAAAGACATCTGTTAGCAAAGCATGGGCGGGAGACAAGAACAAAGAAGCACCAGGAATTTTTAGTAGCATTAGCAGCGGGCCCTGTCCATAGTAACTCTTTGCCACCATTTATTACCTAACTGACTTTCCCTAAGTGACATTTATTTCAAAATGATGCAGGTTCTGGAGGAAACTGGGTGTGATGTTTCTAAGCTTCTGAAATTGGATGACCACATTGAAGTTTCAATTGGACAACAAAGAGTTCGGCTCTATATTATTGCGGGTGTTAAGGAAGATACTGTTTTTGCCCCTCAAACCAAGAAAGAGATCAGTGTATGCAAATTTTCAAAGTCTTTTCTCATCTTTCTATGGCTAAAATATTTTTTTCTGCACCTATCAAGATTTTTTTTAGCACATATTGTATGGTATATATGACATGGTTCCTTTATCCATAACATGTTTGTTTAGTATGTAATGGTTTCTCCTTTCTGAATAGAATTTTAGTTTAATGATCATAACTGAGACGTTGCATACGAGCTGAGAAGTAGCACTATGTCATCCTGTGTTCTATTTTTTAAACTGCTGAACTGATACATGTTTCTTATTTCCTTGGCTTGAAAACAGCAGTCACGTGTCCAAACTGCTTGCAGTTTCTTGTTATCATGCCCTATTACTCTAAGCTATAGCTTAGTGTTCACTATTTTTTGTGTCTTCTTAAGAGTTTTAAGCTATTGTTATTTGCATTGGTTGCTACTACTCCCTTTTGTTAACCCTTTGTTTTGTTAAATAAGTGAAATGATCACTGCTAAACTATGGCGCTCTAAAAATCTGGCAGGAGATCTCGTGGCACAAAATTGATGATCTTCTACCTGCTAGTGATGATGCAATATCTCGTGGAGTGAATGGGATGAAGCTTTATATGGTTGCACCATTTTTGACGTCAGTATCTTTTTATCTTTTTTGACCCCCCCCCCCCCCCCCCCCCCCGCCCCACCCCACCACACCACCACCATCATTCTATATAATTCTTTACACGGATGTTGTTATATGCTTTACCACCATGGTGGCTGTTAGAATCTTGGTGTGTTTGATAGGTTCTGCTTCTTCAATGTAATTTTGTTGGTTCTGTGTTATTTGGTGCCTTACTCTTTTGCTTGTGTCCCAGGGGTCTAAAAGCATGGATAGCCTCGCATCGTCAACCAGTATACCAGAAGTCAGATGCATCTGCTAGAGGTTTATTCTGCTCCCTCTTATACCCATTGTGGTCAAGATAAAAATTCCTGGATAATACGAAGTAGTTCCATGTTGACTTTTTTGCTTCATTTTACCAAGTTATATTCTCTATATGTCTTTCCAAAGTGAACCAAATGCCAACCAATATTCGAGCCCAGAGTAGTCATGGTTGTCTTCAACAGCAACTTTCAGTGCTTATTATAGGGATATATATGCTCTTCATGAACCTACTAGGGCATTTACTACTTCCTTGTGTGGCTGTCAATCTTGTGATACTAACAGTAACATCACTGGCCACTGAACAGGTACCGTGTGGAAAGCGAAGAATCCATCAGGTGTTACAGTGCCTGTCGAGAATCCTGTAATAAATAGAGCAGTGTCTGACACGCAGCATGTCGACAACCGCCCTGGTAAAAGCTTCAGGAACTTCAAATTCGATACGGGGAGTATCCTACAGTCTATGGAAGCTTCCTTCCTACGTACCTAGGATCCCGACTCCTGTACCATCGATGTGTATAGACTATGGAATGACCTCGCTTGTTGGTAGCTGAAATCCGCGACGGCACGGCTTTTCGTCTCCCCGTGTCCTCTTCTGTTGGTATATGTAATCTAGTAGACCGAAACATGTTCAACAACTTCCTTGAGTAGTTCTAATACCATGTCTTCTTGCATGCTTAAAGTTCTCGCTCTTCTGCTTTAGGGGTTATAATATGTGATGTTTGAAATTGTTCACATGGTAACACTGCTGAGTGCAGTAAGAATTCTTGTGCACTATGGACCTATCTTTGATAGTGCGTGCGCTATGGTCCTTGTGTGATAGATTCATTGTACCAAGCCAGCCTTCTTCTGGCATGGGCTCATCATCTATCTCCGTGTTAATGGGAGTAAGAGCAACTTGTTGGAGGCCCCAGGCCGAATGTTTTTTCGCCGGATGGATGGAGCATTCGGCCTTCCCAGTCGCTAGCGCAGGAGTCATCAGCGAAAATATTTGAATTCTCCGATTTTAAATCAAATTTAGGTGAAAAAGGAGCAAATTTGGGTGAAATTGGAATCGACATACAAAGGCTAAAACAGGGGTAAAATAAGCTAAACGCAGTCCGTTGGAATCGACATACAAAGGCTAAAACAGGGGTAAAATAAGCTAAACGCAGTCCGCGGGCACCACAAGCAGCCTAGTTCATGCTGAGGCGCCGGTAGAACTGCGTGTACTCGTTGAGCAGCCTAGTTCATTCTGAGGCGCCGGTAGAACTGCGTGTACTCATTGTCGTCGCTCGACGGCTGGCGGCTGCTACCCTAGGTGGCGTCGCCGACTCGGCTAGACCTGCTGCTCGGCCCAGCTTTGTAGGAATTGTTGTCGTTGAGGATGATGATGTTGTCCTGGCGTGCACGGCGACGAGCGGAGCACAAGAGCTCTCGCTGACGCGCCGCCTCCTCCCGCTCGTACTCCGGCTTAGACCAGGTGAGAGCCTCGGTGAGGCCCATCGTTGGCACGTCCTTGAGGGAGGCCTCCACCACCATCTTGAGTTCATGCTGAGGCGCCGGTAGAACTGCGTGTAGTCGTTGTCGTTGTCGTCGTCGTCGCTCGGCGGCTGGCGGCTGCTACCCTGGCTAGCATCGCCGACTCGTCTAGACCTGTTGCTCGGCCCAGCTTTGTAGGAGTCGTTGTCGTTGAGGATGATGTCGAGGATGATGACGTTGTCGTGGCGTGCACGGCGACGAGCGGAGCACAGGAGCTCCCGCTGACGCGCCGCCTCCTCCCGCTCGTACTCCGGCTTAGACCAGGTGAGAGCCTCGGTGAGGCCCATCGTTGGCACGTCGTTGAGGGAGGCCTCAACCACCATCTTGAGGACGTAGCCATCCTGTTCGTCCTCCGGCGAAGCCACCGGCTCCTTCTTCAGTCGGACAAGGTGGAGGCGACCACTATATGGGGAGGATGGAGGCGGCGAAGGCACGTGGGGCACGCGGATGGTGATACCACGTGAACTCCGATGGGGCTGGCGGCGCGTCGGGGCGGGCGCCGAAGCGGGCGGCAAAGCAGGCTCGCACTTGACGGGGGAGGGGATAGCGCGCAGTTCGCGCGTCGCCGGAGGAGTAGGAGGCTGAGGCCGATGCCAAGGAGGATACGCCCCCATCCTCCTTGGCATCCAGGAGATGCCGCGTAGGCGGGAGAGGGACGCGGCGTCCTCGCTGGGTAGGTGAGCCGCGACGAGTTGCCGGCCTCGATGTGTTTGAGGACGGCGGTGAGCGTCCGCCCTGGCATGCCCCACCACACGCGCCAACCTGCGGCATTCCTCCTGACCGGCGCTAGAGGCTGGCCCTCGTACACCGCCATCTCCTGCTGGTGGCGCTCCTGGAAGTAGGTTGTCCATGCTTTGTGGATGTCGGGGTAGAAGCGCGGGTCAGCGCGGTCTTCGTCAGACATCATGGCGAGCACCGCCTAGATCTCGCCGATCATGTCGATGCCCTAGGGAGGAGGAAGGATCGGCACGCCACCGACATTTAGCGCCCAGCCGGGTGGTGCGTGAAAGTCCAACGGTGCTGGGTAGTTGGCTTTGTGTAGGAGGTGGGCCTCCCACTCGTTGAGAGAGCGGCGGCCGAAGCCGTTTGCTGCCACGACGTCGCCTGGGTACCGCTCCGCCATTGCCGTCGAGAGTTCGCCGGTATTTGAGGTGAAAAGGGGAGAGGGGGAGACATTTTTTCGCGGTGGAGAATAGGCGGCAAGGTGGAGGCCATATTTATCGGCGGCGGAAGGCGAGAGGGGTGTAGCAGCGCAGGAAAACGGGTCGAAGAAGATGAGGCGCTGGCTGATGGCAACAATTGTGCTCACTTTTCGTTCGGACTCTAAGTACAGAGTGTTGTAGCAAGCTTCTTTTCCCCACAAGGGCGACTCGAGGGTTTATATCGAACTCTCGGGGAATTAGTTATGGAAGGGGTTTTTTCTTCTCCTCTTCAAGCAACCTGTAAAGTAAAATATTGTTTCTTGTGTCCCCAACTCCACCAAGTGGTTGTCAAGCACAAGATTTTGTATTAGTAATATGAAATAAAATATAAAGTAAACTAAAGTAAATAAAGTAAAGAAATGCAAACTAGATGTTATGGAAGATAATAGAGTTGTTTTGGGGGTTTTATGAGTGATTGCAAGTAGAGAACGTATTTTTGTATTTTCGAAATAATAAATTGCAGAAAATATAAAAGATGGTAAATGCAATGGAAAGGTGTTTCTTATGATTAAAATTGGACCAGGGTTCATGGGTTCACTTGTCTAGTCTCTTTTTAAGTTGTAGTGATCACAGAACAATTTATCAATGATAAATTTTCATGGAAATTATATATGTGTTTGATAAGGAATCAATATGGGCATCACGTTCTAACATAGAGATGCAATAAATCTCTCTTATACTCCTGAAGAAAGGAAAACTCCATGCAATCTTGAATTAAGAACAAATCAGAGTATAGCTTTAAGTAATATAACATGATGTTTGAAATACAAATATGCTACCTTGATCTAACAAGATTATCACACTGTCACATGATAACTATAGCACATGATTTCACTTTATCCCTAGTGAGGCAGCAAAAAAAAGGTAAAAACCAAAGTAGATCTTGAATATTGTTTCTCACAATTCAATCACTACCACCATGCTACTCCATCTAATACACACTTCTCCCATACAAGTTCTTGCATACAAATTGAATCAAAACAAGCAATTAAAAACAAGGTACATGATATGCATCTATCAATACATATTACACAAAATAGATTTCAATCTCAAATATCAAATCATAGAATAAAGACCCACCACATAGGAATTACAAATATGACCATAATCATGTAGAGGAGCTCATATGGTACTAGATCTATGAAGAACAAGAGACAAAATAGATCAAGCTACTGCCACAGACCCATAGCCCGAAGGTGGAATACTCCCTCTTCATCATGGTGATGATGCTGGAGATGTTGGAGAGGGTGGAGACCCCCCCCCCCCCCCCCCCGAAGGCGGCTCCGATGGAGTTTTCCCCTCCAATCTTCGATGGATCTGACTTTGTTTGGTGGTGTTTTCATCTCTGGTGTCTTTTTGTCTTGAGGACTCCCCGAGGGATCCATATACAGGGGTTTTTAGGTAAAGAGAACTCTGTGGGTGAAAGAATCAAGGCGATCGGACGGCCGAGGAGGAAATAAGGGTAGGTGGCGTGCCAACTTGGGCTGGGCACGCCACCCATGCTCATTTGGGCCTCCTGGCCCTCCAAATGAGGTTCTTGTGCTACAAAAGCTTCTCGTGGATAAATATTGGCATTCCCAAAAGTTCAGGTCAATTTGACTTCGTATAGGTCCTGAAATATTAAAAACATTGAAAACGGGTTTTTTCTACCCTGGTGGGTTATAGCCAAAATAAAAGGGGATCCTTGGTAAATCCCCCAAAAATCAATGTAAAACATGGATATAACATTATATATGATGCAAATATGTGGAAAAACATGTTAACAAACTACAAAGTTCATGTATGCATTTTACATGCATCAACATCCTCAAGCTTAATCTATGCTGATCATGAAGATGATAAAAACTAAACATGGACTTTGGAGTTTGTTATCTTTGCTTCTTTCATTATCATGTAAGGTTCATAGGCTCAATTCCTTTCAATGAAACATAATATGCAAGTGTACTATCAAGTTGTATATTTTACACATATATAAACATGTTAAACAATAAGTATGGTGTGATAAAACAAATGATGAACAAAACAAACCTTCAAGCACACTTTGATGAACCTATAGAATAAGTGAAAGAACATTTCATGGTTCCCTATGTTTTGCGTGTTATATAACAATACCGTGGAGTTTTCTCATGTGTGCTAAGTATGCAGCAAAAGTTACTGTGTTTGGGGGCCGGATTATCCACCCCCTCCCCCCGAAGGGGCCGGATTATCCGGCCTGGCTCACTTGGAAAAGGCAGGCATGGCACGTTTCGTCGCTCTGACTGGGGGCGGATTTTCCCCTGGAAATTCTGAAAAGAGGCGGATTTTCTTCCCCTGACCGGATAATCCGGCCCCCGGAAGACGATCATGGACAGGCAAGGCGCGACGCTCTGACCGGGGATGGATTTTCCCCCGGAAATTATGAAAGGGGCAGACTTTCTTCCCCCATCCGGATAATCCGGTCCTCACCTTGATCCGGATAATCCGGCCCCCAGGAGACAAGCAAGGGCCAGCTCGGCGCGTCGCTCTGAGTGGGGGCGGATTATTTGCCAGATAATCCGAGTCTGGGGCGGAGTTTTCCCTAGGCCGAATAATCCGGCCCTCACTTGGGCCGGATAATCCAGCCCCCAAAGGCTTCAACAGCTCAGTTGGGATAGGGGTATAAAAGCCCCTTCATCCCCTTCGGTCAGAACTCTTGATTCATTCGAAAAAGGCCAGACCTGTTGCAAGTGCTCCCTCTCTAGATCTCCCACTTCAACCACCCGAAGGCTTTGATCTTTGGGGGAATTGAAGGAGGATACAACCTACATCGTCATCACGAATCAAGTGGATCAACTCCTCTCCATTCACTTGGAGAAATCCCCGATCTAGTATTCTCGTTAATATCTAGATCTTGTGTTTTGTTATTGATAACTTGTTCTTGTGGCAGCTTGTTGTCATTACGGGAGCCTCCAATTTGGTTGTGGAGTTGTGCCCTACTAGTTGTGTAAAGGCGCCGGTTCCCGCCTCGAAGGGTTCCTATAGTGGAAAGGTGGATCGGGCCTTTGGTGGCGGGATCCATCGGAAAACAGGGTGAGGCCTATTGTGGCGTGGTGGTCTTAGTACCGCCCACCCCTCCAACGCAGATGTACTTCCCTTAACAAGGAAGGACTGCGGTAAAACAAATCATGTGTCTCCGCGTGCTCCACTACGGTTTACTCGTTCCTCTATCTCACTCGCCTTTACTCGCTAGTAGTTAGGTTTGCATATAGTGAAATTCTATATAATAGCATATCTAGGGAATTTACCTTTTGTGCCAAGCCTAAAATTGTAAAAGCATTAAAATTTGAAGTAACACATATTCACCCCTCCCCCCTCTAGGTGCCCATACGATCCATTTCAATTGGTATCAGAGCCCCGACTCTTTATTCGGGCTTAACCACCTAAGAGAAGTATGGGTACTAAGGGAAATGGGAATGAGGCTGTGGATAAGGTCACAATGGATGACCTCAAGACGTTGGAAACAACCTTGTTGAAATCCTTTGAGACCAAGATGGAGGAGATGCAGCAAATGATTGCTCGCCTCACATCATCTACAACCCCATCTCCATCTTCCTCTGAGGCTACCACTCCTTCATCCAAGGATAAGGCTCCCGCCGGATCTAAGGAAGATGAAGTGGTAGGTGAAAAACATAATGGTTCTGCCTCCAAGAAGGGAAGTGGTAAGGAGGACTATAGTGAGGTTCCTCACATATATTCTCCTGACCCACCTATCCCACATCCTCATATAAACAATAGGGGTGATCCACCCAAACTTACTGCACCTTCATTTAATCAATGGCAATTCTTAATGAAGCCTCATGTATGCAGTTCATCAATTGAACTTGGGAGGATTATCGAAGAGGGTCTTCATATTGGAGATCACATCAACTTGACAAGAAGAGAAGTTGTGGATAGCCAATTGAATGCAACGGCTCTCCACATGATACAACTTGGAGTGGGTCCCAAGGACATGCCTCACATTGAGCATTTCAACACCGCTAAAGAAGCTTGGGATGCTCTCACCGACCTCTTTATTGGAAATGAAAGTATGAGGAGGAATAGGTATGATGCCCTTAGTAATGAAGCTGAAGGATTCTACATGTTGGATGGTGAAAACCATGAAGATATGTATAGAAGACTCAAGGGCATTGCAACAAAATTTAGAAAGCATGGAGCCACTCACATTGATGATGCTTGGATAAAAAGGAAATATGTGAGTGATCTAATGCCTTTTGAGCCAACGGACTTGAAGAGCTTGCAAAGTAGACACAACTACCATCAAATGACTTCTAATGAAGTGATGCAAGAAATGGCATCATTCAAGGTTGCAGCTAAGAACGCGGAAGATGCCCGTGCCCGAGCCATTGGAATGCAAAAAAGGGTCAATGTTGATCTAAAGGCAAATATTGTTGAGCAAGATGAGGATGAAAGAGGAGTCAAGGGTGTCTCCATGGGCTGCCCCGAGGAAGTCAAGCGTGCTCATGGTGAGTACATGGCCTTCTATGCAAGGAACTTTTGGAAGGATCCAGCCAAGGCCAAGTTAGAACTCGAGCGCAAGAATGGGTCAAATGGAAGAAGAGAGAATGGCCCAAAACTGAGAACATGCTACAATTGTGGAGATAGGCTACACTTTGTGGCTGAGTGTCCATATCAAAATAGAGAAGACAATGGCGGCATGCCCATTCTTAAAGAAAAATCCAAGGTACCTCGAAAGAAGCCATTTATCAAAAAGAATGGCCCTTACAAGAAGCAACCCAATATTGTCTTGGTGGCACAAGAAGAATATTCCTCTGCAAGTGAAAATGAAGAGGATGAAGATAGTACTCGTGAGGTGGCTGCTATAGCCACCACATCTACTTTGTCATCACTCTTTGAGTCTCCAAACGAAAACGTCATCAACAACAACGTCACCTGCCTTATGGCAAGAGGGTCCGAGGTATCATCTTCTATTTCTTCATTTCCTAAAACTAACATAAATATGGATATGGATGATCAAACTAGTCTTAAGATAAAAGAAGAAGTTATTGCTTTGGACATCTTTTTCACTAACTTACAAGGTGAGCACAAACTTCATTTTGATGCTCTTATGAGTCAACTTGCCCAATCTGAAGATCTCCTCGAAGAAAAGGGCAGAATTGAAAGAGAAGATGCCTTGGAGATAGCCTCCTTGAAGAATGCCTTGGAAGAAGAAGAGGAAGCTCGAGTATCCTTGGAAGAGAGACTCGAGTCAATTGAGGAGTCCCATGAAGAGGTTGTTGCTCAGCTCATCAAAGAATGTGACAACGCTCTTGCTAAGGTAAAGAAACTAAAGAAGGAAAAGATTGAATTTGGGGCTGCTCATGCTAGACTCTCGGAGAAGTTTGAGAAACTTGACATTGCTCACAAGGCATTGGAGAGTGAACATTCTACTCTAAATGAGTCTCGTGATCAGCTCCAAACTCAATTAGAGAAGTATGTTATGCCCCGCACCTCTACTCCATCTTGTGGACAAGAAGAACTTGTAAAGGGATTTCAACATAAAGGTAAAGAAATTCTAAATGAGGTTCTAAGCAAGCAAAGGACAAACAATGGAAGAGAGGGTCTTGGTTATGTTCCCAAGACAAAGAAGAACAAGAACAAGAAGAAGAAGAAGAAGAATAAGAAGAAGAGCAAAACTGCTCAACCAAAGACTAGCACCACCACTAATGACAAGTCTGACTATGATGGTTTTGCAGGGGCTAATAATCCTAACTATGAGTTATATTGTGATTATTATGGTGATGTTTATGCTAGTTATGTTGGTCCTTATGATAGTTACATTCCTTGGTCTATTTGGGTTCCCAAGAACCTTGTCACTAACATGAGAGGACCCATTGGAAAATGGGTACCTAAAACCAAGAAGTAACTTTCTTGCAGGGCTATGCTTCTGGTGGGTCTAAATGGATACTCGATAGCGGGTGCACAAGTCATATGACCGGAAGCAAGGATATCATCACGGAGATGCGGCCAAATCATGATCACATAACCGTCTCCTATGGTGATAAGTCAAAATCTGAGGTATTGGGTCTCCGCAAAGTTGTGGTTGCTCACGATATCTCTCTCGTGGACGTCATGCTTGTTGAGACCCTCGGTTACAATTTACTTTCAGTTCACGCCCTTGGTAAGATGGGCTTTGCAGTTTTTGTTGATGCTGATTTGGTGGTACTCTTGTGGAGCAAGTCTCTAAAAGTCGCTTTCGTGGGATATGTCGAAAATGACCTGTACGTGGTGGACTTCTCGGGGAAAACCACTACAGGTTCAGTGTGTCTTTTCGGAAAGGCTCACACGGGTTGGTTATGGCATCACCGACTAGCCCACGTCAATATGAGAACTTTGCAAAGTCTCCACAAGGGTGGCCACATCCTTGGACTAAAAGAAAATGTTTCTTTTGCCAAAGATCGTGTTTGCAGGACCTGTGTTGAAGGGAAAATGCATGACTCTCCTCATTGAAGGAAGACAATTATTGCGTCAAAGAGGATTTTGGAGCTCCTTCATGTGGATCTCTTTGGACCTCCTTCACATGCAAGCCTCGGTGGGAAGAAGTATTGCCTCGTGATTGTTGATGATTACTCAATATACACATGGGTCTATTTCTTCAAGTTGAAGAGCGAGACTCAACAAACGGTCATCGACTTCGCCAACAAGGTTCAACGTCAACACAATGTCCCTATTTTGGCAATAAGAAGTGATAACGGCTCCGAGTTCAAGAACTACACCTTAAATGAATTCCTAAGTGAAGAGGGGATAAGACATCAATATTTCGATGCGTACACCCCTCAACAAAATGGTGTTGCTGAGAGGAAGAACCGGACCTTAATGGACATGGCCAGTTCTATGCTAGCTAAATTTAAGTCTCCTTATAACTTCTAGGCTGAAGCAATCTCTACCGCTTGCCATTCATCCAACCGGCTCTATCTCCAAAAAATCTTGGACAAGACTCCATATGAAATACTTACTGGTAACAGGCCAAACATCTCCTACTTCCGAGTATTTGGTTGTAAGTGTTTCTTTCTCATTAAAGGAGTTCGGTTATCTAAATTTGAGTCTAAGGCTTTAAAAGGCATTTTTGTTGGTTATGGTGCCAAATCCCACACTTATAGAGTCTACAATAAGCTCTCCAGAACTATTGTAGAATCTTGTAGTGTGGTGTTCGAGGAAAATGATGGCTCCCGTGCGGGGAAAGTTGATGTTTGTGATGTAGATGTTGAAATACCCCAAGATGCCATAAGAAGAATGGGTGTGGGATTTTTCCGCCCCATTGAGGAACCCCTTGTGGCGGATCGAGAAGGACAATGCTCTACTCAAGTAGAGCCCTCGTCGACACAAACTCAACATGCTCCAACCATTGGAGAATCTTCTACACGATCCACATAGAATGCTGAAGATCAACATGCTCCTGAATACCCCAGGCCGGATTATCCGGTTGGCACCGGATTATCCGGCCATCCCTCCATCGCTCGCCAAACTGATCAACATATCGAAGAATCTGTTGCAAGTCCCAGGCCGGATTTTCCGGCTGACCCCGGATTATCCGGCCATTCTCCAATTCGAGCAAGATCTAGTCAAGTTTGTGAAGATGCTTCAGGTTCTCCCAGGCCGGATTATCTGGCCCCACCCACGGTCGGATTATCCGGCCCTAAAACTGCTGACTCGTGTATTAACAAGCTCGTTGGGGAACCCCAAGAGGAAGGTATGATGGGCACAATAGTAAGTTTTCCCTCAGTTTTGAAACCAAGGTTATCAATTCAATAGGAGCAAGGAAACACCTCCAAGGTGTTGCTAGCTAGACTTGGCAGGTCGCACTACCAGCGCCAGCAGCAACGTGGAAACCTGCACAACACAACCACAGAACTTTGCCCCCAACTTACAGTGAGGTTGTCAATCTCACTGGTTTTGCTGAAAACAAAGGATTAAACGTATTAAGTGGAAGAAAGTAATAGTTTGTAGAAAGTAAACACAAAGCAGTGAACAGTTGATTGTAGATTGATAGTAAAAGAAAGGACCGAGGTCCATAGTTCACTAGAGGTGGCTCTCCTTAAGATAGATAACATGTTGGGTGAACAAATTATAGCGGGGCAATTGACAAACATCGAGAAAGCATACAAGCATATACTACTCATCTTGACTCCTTTGAGATTCGATTGGGCATTACAACATTATACATAGGCCGCCATCCAACTGCATCTATGACTAATAATCCACCTTCAGGTTATCATCCGAACCCCCTCCAGTATTAAGTTGCAAGCAACGGATAATTGCATTACGAATTGAGTGTAAAGTAAACAATACGATTGTTCTATGAACAAAGGATTGTTGTTTTCTCCCTAGTAGCAACAGCACTAGTACCTTAGAGATTTCTGTCACTTCCCCAGATTACTAGAGGCATGAACCCACTATCGAGCATAAATACTAACTCTTGGAGTTGCTAGCATCTACTTGGCCAAGATAGCTACTAACAACGGAAAGCATGCAAGATCACAAATAACAAAGACATGATAGAATCAACAATCAATCTGAAATAGCATCTCAATATCCATCGGATCTCAGCAAACACAACATGTAGGATTACAAATAGATGATCTTGATCATGAATGGAGCTCACAAGATCTAAACATGATAGCACAAAGGAGAAGAACCAGCCATCTAACTACTACATGGACCCGTAGTCCAGAGATGAACTACTCATGCATCACACTGGAGGCTTGCATGGTGATTGAGAAGGCCTCCAGGGTGAATTCTCCCCTCCGGCAGGGTGCCGGGAAGAGCTTCAGATCCCTCCCGATTTAGGGATGGAGATGACAGTGGCTACAAACTCTTTCGTGGAATTTTGATCGGACAGTTAGGGTTTCTGTATCGGAGGTATCTTATAGGCGAAAGGGGAGGCCGAGGGGGTGCCCGAGGCGGCCACACCACCCCCTGGCACGGGCTAGGACTGGCCGCGTGGCCAGGTGGTGTGGCGGCCCTCTGGCCCCTCTCCATCTCGTATTCTGGCTCCGTGTCCCCCTCGGTGAAAAACTGACTTTGGCTTTTGTCCCAACCAATTCCGAGAATATTCATTTTCTGAATTTCCTAGAACCAAAAACAGCAGAAAACAAGCAGCTGGCATTGTGGCACTTGTTAATAGGTTAGTCCAAGAAAGTGTATAGAAAGTACTCCAAAGTGTGGACAAAACATAAGAAAGTAGATAAAAAACAAGCATGGAACATCAAAATTATGGATACGTTTGCAACGTATCAGAAACTCCTGAAGAGCAGCAGTCTCCTGTTACGGCTGTTGATCAACTTCAGGGGCAAGGTTCATCATCTCCTACTACTGCTAATCAAGCTACAGATCAAGTCCAAGCCAATGATTCCAACGAAGACTCAAATGATGAAGTTATTCCTCCAAGAGACAACAAGCTAATTGAACTTCGTCGCAAAGCTCGTATAGATAGGAACCTTGAGTTAAGGGGTCACACTCTTGAAAAAGTTGTAGGTGATCTTCGACGAAGGGTATCCACAAGAAGGGAGTTGGCAAGTTTCGGTGAGCATCAAGCTCACATCTCAATGGTGGAACCCAAGAAAGTGTTTGAAGCTCTTGAGGATCTGGACTGGGTTGTTGCTATGCATGAAGAGTTTAATAACTTTGAACGCAATAAGGTCTAGAAATTAGTAGAGAAGCCCAAGGATTGCCACAATGTTATCGGCACAAAATGGATATTTAAAAACAAGCAAGATGAGAATGGCATTGTTGTGAGGAACAAGGCAAGACTCGTGGCATAAGGCTATTCCCAAGTTCAGGGCATTGATTTCAGAGAGACGTATGCTCATGTGGCTCGTATTGAGTCCATCCATATCCTTCTTGCTTATGCTGCTCATAATAATTTTAAATTACAACAAATGGATGTTAAGAGTGCTTTTCTTAATGGTCCTCTACATGAGTTGGTATATGTAAAGCAACCCTCGGGATTTGAGGATCCTAACTTCCCGAAACATGTCTACAAACTCGATAAGGCACTCTATGGCCTTAAACAAGCCCCACGTGCGTGGTATGAGCACCTTAAAGAGCTTTTGTTAGACCGTGGCTTCGAAGTTGGGCAAATCGATCCCACTCTTTTTACTAAGAAGGTTAAGAGGGATCTCTTCGTATGCCAACTATATGTAGACGATATTATATTTGGCTCTACTAATAAAGCTTTTAATGATGAATTTTCAAAGCTTATGACTGACAGGTTTGAGATGTCTATGATGGGGGAGTTACGGTTCTTTCTTGGATTTGAGATCAAGCAACTTAGAGAAGGAACCTTCATCAATCAAGAAAAATACATCCAAGACATGCTCAAGAGATTCAAGATGATGGATCTTAAAGGCGTCGCCACTCCGATGTAAACAAAATGTCACCTTGAGCTTAATCCCCATGGTAAAGATGTGGACCAAAAGGTATATCGGTCCATGACCGGCTCTCTTCTTTGCCTCTACGCATCTAGAACCGATATTGTGTTGAGTGTAGGGGTGTGTGCAAGGTATCAAGCAGCTCCTAAAGAAAGCCACTTAGTGGCGGTCAAGAGGATCTTCCGATATTTGGTTCATTCCCCTAATTTCGGTCTTTGGTATCCCAAGGTCTCCAATTTATCTCTATATGGATATAATGATTCAGATTGGGCAGGTGATAAGGATGATCAGAAATCAACTTCTGGAGCTTGTCAATTCTTGGGAATATCTCTAGTATGTTGGTCTTCTAAAAAGCAGAATTGTATATCTCTCTCCACCGTCGAAGCTGAATATGTGGCTGCTGCTAGTGCATGTACTCAATTATTATGGATGAGGCAAACTTTAAAGGAATACAATGTCAATTGTGACAAAGTGCCTCTTTTATGCGATAATGAAAGTGCAATCAAAATTGCATACAATCTGGTACAACACACAAGGATGAAGCACATTGAGATTCGGAATCATTTTATTCGGGACCATGTTTGTAACACCCTCGCCTGATAAGGCTGAGTTCCTGTGTATAGTGCCAATCCTTGGATTGGTTCATTGGCACACACAGTACAGATGAATACCAAAGAATATAATAGTGTATCATTATTACATCGAATGATCCAGAATCTGTAACTATTACATAATGCGTAGCTCAAAGGCTAGCTCAAATAACAAAGTAGCATACGGAAGCATAAACAGATAGTAGGGTCCATCTTCAATTGTGCCACTGGCGAACAACTGTTGAGTGGAGTATCACGACCTATTCGATCACTCATAATCGGTATAACCTGCAGCATAAAACGTAGCAGCCCCGAAGGGTCAGCACTTGGAATGCACTGGCAAGTGGAACAATAAGAGAATCAACAAGGCTAATAACTATATGCATATCTGGCTTGTGGGGTTCAGGTTTAGTTGCAGTAGCAAAATACTTTATCCTATCTTTTGTAAATCATTTGTAAAACATTTGATTTTCTTCACACAACCCAATTATGTTTCAACCACAAGTTTTAGCAGTTACAAGTTAGAATGAATGAGAACATGTCATAGCACCCACAATTCGGTAACTCAATCGTCCATTACCAGGGACATGGCTAAGCACTTAGTTTTACACCCTGCAGGGGTTGCACACTTTACCCATATGACTTGGTCGACCTGCTCGTACCACGACACGCATTTTGAGTCGTGATAGGGAGAAACCCAAGAAGAGACAATTCGGGAAGTAGCTCCCCAAGCCCATCCACGCACCGTACCAACCTATCACATTCACTACATCTCTGGATACGAAGAGCTCAGGTCGCCAGAACCTACTAAGTCCATCCAGCCACCCATAACTCACTGGCATATGGTTGCACACGGAAGCTACTAAATCAAGACACTAATCATTTCTCAGAAACCTGGGTGGCCATCCACAAGTGAGCTACTCGGGTAAACCATAGACATGGGCCCGGCATTCACGAACCAAGCAATTACCAATCCACCTAGAGAGTTCATTAATTAAGTTGTTTTCAAACTTTCCAAACACGTTCTTTCAAAACAATCTTTGCCATGGTGTATCCCACCCTCGTCTACATAAGCACAACTAAGCACAACTACTTACGACGGCTCACCTAACGAGAAAGGCTACGACATAATAGGATATAGCATAGCAATAGATAAACTTGTAAAAACAAAACAAGCTACTATGCATATAGAAAGTAAATAGGACATTTATGAAGCTCCACTTGCCTTTAGTTGATGTAGTCGTTCAAACAATCCTCACAATTGCAATCATTGCACTCGTCACACTCAAAAGACTTGCAATCACAATGCTCGCAATCATAGTTGTAGCGATCATAGTAGTTACACTCCTTGCAATCTATCGTTCAAAAGCAAAAGCACAACAACATATCATTCAAACATTGCAATCATGCAACAATACAATAATACAATAAAACAATGATGATCCAATGCATGCATGATGATTTAGTATGTCATAATGGTTGTAATTAGTTATCTAAACAATACTAGATCACATGATGCATGTAGAAGTGTTTTAATGCAATATAGTATTTGTTATCCAATTTCAATTGCCAATAAAGAGGTTTTAACATAGCTGTTGTAGCTTCTGTACTATTTGCCTAATTAAATTTATATTTGAACTGTAATGGATAGAGGGTTATAATACGAACCAGTAGCAATTGGATTCACCCTAATCGGAGTTATAGATCTTTTTCTAGGATTTATTTAGTGTTTAATGGAGTTTAATAAATCTGAACAGATCGTACTGACAACAAACAAAACTAAGTACAGATCTGAAAACTACGCAAGATTATGAACTCAGGGACATATTACTCATATTTTCGGATCTATAAATTATTTACTATGAATTTAATGATTTAAAAGGCCAATAATACTAATTAATTATTCGCCAGTAATCTATACAGTAAACTTGTAATTTTATTCCAGAATCATGTTCTATACAATTTTGTGAATCCAGGGGTATATCATTTGTATTTTTCTGAGTTGTATTTTATTTTCTGTGAATTAATTGCTCCAAAAAGTGTATTAAACCATTTAAATAATCACGACAAATACTTACAGTAAATGTATGATACAATTATATATTAATACTCTACACAATTTTGTGATTCAAACGGTATAATATTTGCAATGTTTGGACATAGTATGAATTTGTTATGGCTTTTACAAGTTAGATTTATAATCTGCAATTTTAAATTCGAACGGAATATTCCAGGGAATATTCCGCTGACTGGACAGGTTGACCGTGCAGGCTGACTGGGACTAGACGCTGACCTGACGACAACATGGCGGTGACGAGACAACTGATCGGGACGATTGAATCTCGACCGTCGGGATGAGATCCGGTGGCTAGAAGAGAAGTTGACTCAAAATAGACCCGATTTTGCGTCACAAAGGACTAGATGTAGATTTGTGTTAGAGAGACAAATCCGTAGGTCAAATCGAACAACTTTGAACATGAAAGTTGTGGAGGATGATTAGATCTACTTTTCACCAAAGGAATTTGGATTTCAACAAACGAGCGCAAGGAGATCTTGGAATTACGCCATCAGATCTGAAATATTGCGTTGCGAAATTCTCTGGCTATGGTAGATGAAAAGAGGTGAGGTTGTCGGAATTAAAAGATTTCGACGAGATCTACAACTTTCGTGTTGAAGCCGAAGGCATCCGACAAAGTTTAGATGGGTTTAGAAGCGAAATACAATTCGGTAGGGTGTAGATTCGGGATTTCGGGAAGGAAAAGTGTTATAGCTGTGGCTCCGAGGGATTATTTAGGCTTTTAGGATGGTGGAAAGATAGATCTTAAAGTAGAGAACAAGTAGAAACAAACGGAAGTGAATTCGGAGTTATAGATAAAAAGTTATAAGAGTTTTAATAGAGATAGGTTTGAGAAAACAGATTTCGCACGGTTTTTAAAGCAATCCGTGGGATCGATCCTTTCCTGTGCACATGGTGGCTGGTTCGGTCGGCCTAGTTGGGCCGGCCCATTTCGTTTTTTTTATATTTTGGTATTTTCTTTATATCTTTTGCATACGAACTCCAAATGACATGATTTTTGTTTTTAAATTTTTCTAAAATTCAGTAGATCATTATAAGATCATATTTGTAACATTTTCACTAGTTTAAAGATGATTTGTTTATAAATGTCTATATATTCCTTATAGGAACATTTGGGCAAATTAACTATCGGATCTAGATATTAGAATTTGGATTTAATTTTTGGGAACTTTGCATGGATGCAAAGAAATGCTTATGAATGCTTCATGATTTTAATTTTTGCAAAAATTCACACAAATCCTAAAACTAAAACTCAATTCATGCATTTTTGCCTATATGGCTACTTAGGTATTATCAAAAGGATACAGGGTTTTATGCATTTGGCCTTATATGGCTACTATGCAATATTTCTAAATAGCTTCTTAGGGTTTTATTTTAACCACTCAACCAAAACACACAATGCCACAAATACCCAAAACAACAAGTTCAATCATGTAACATGAAGGAACGCATTCTTAACATCCAATGAAAATAAAGATGTCATGTTATCTTCTCTCTTTTCAAGCAAGTGGTGAAAAGCATCTAGAATGGTTTCATAAATCGAAGTAGAGACTTTAAGGGTCAAATAGGGAAATTAGAATATCACTCCACCATAATTGGGAAAGTCATTTTATTCCCTCTCTTTAATCATCTAAGCATGGTTGGATATTTAAAGAATCAAATGGTTGAAAAGAAAATGAAAACAAGTTGGATAGTCATGTTAATCCAATCTCATACAAGTTTCTGAATTCAAGGAAGGAAAATCATAACAGAAAGTTTCTTTTCTTTGAGAAATTTCAAAGTCAAACAATTCAACCAGGTTATTTTATTAACTTTACATTCCAAAATTAGGAGAATTTTGGGATGTGATAAACTACCACCCTTAAAAGGAATCTCGTCTCGAGATTCGAGAAGGCTAGAAAGAAATAGGTTCAGGATACAGTAGAGTGCTATCACCCTTAAAAGAAAATCTACTAGGTCACTTCTTGAGGATTCATCCTTTAGACATTTATTGGCATGATGTCTATTGCACATTTTGTTCTTCAGGATTTGCATATTCTAGAGAAACACTACTTGAACTAGCGAAACCCTCATGGTGGTCAACTAGGGAACATTTTCTTCATGCTGCCCCTTTAAATACTATTGAAGGTTTATCCTTACCGTATATTCCTACGGTTAGCACCAAGTGCTTTTGTAAAGATGCAAGATCATACCATTGTAAGGGCTAGGCTTAACGCCAACTCTCTACTAAGGTTGAAAAGGCACTTAAGATTCGCAAAGCCAACAATACAAGAGCGAATAATAAGAGTATTCGGTATGGGGGCCAATCCATCCCGCACTCAAACTATTATTTTGCATGAGGATAGGAGAATCACGTTTTTCTATCACTCGGACAACCTCACTTTTCTTGCAGATCGTTTCCATGGGCACAAACCAAGGTTTAGTGTGGACTCCCATGTATTCAATCAACAAGGCTACTATAACAAGGTAAATTATCAATACTTCAACACCTTTGGGTTGCGTAAATCTACTACAAAACATTAGTTGCAACACTTCATACTTCCATATCCTTTTGCTGCATTAGACGAACTATTCACACTCTTTGGGCATCATCTTCCAAATATTTCCACTAACTAATTCTCCATATAATCAACACATCATTCTAATCTTCAAGGTTTTAAGATAGAGAAGAATAGATTCTAGGGGAAAGAAACTACTAAGGAAGAACTCCAACCCATGCAAACAAGCTCATACACCAATACGCATACAAACATTCAACCATAAGCAATCAACACACAAGCAACAATCATAACAAGCTACACTCAAGCCAAAATAATTTTGTTTATGTTTCAGAAGTTTTGTTTTAGTGGCATACCATCCACAAAATAGTTTTCATTTGATTAAAATTTGTTTGGAGTGAACCTACAATCATAAAAGCAATGGACAGAATCTGTCCTGAAACTACAGCAGTGTTCACGAATTTTTCTGGGCACCTTAAACTCATCAGGAATTTTAGCCAATTTTTGTGCAGGTGCTACAGGTTATTACGCTCCATATCCTAAAATATGAGCGCAATCCTGGTTACCAGTAAGGAACTAAAAATCACGCGGTACAACTGGTCAGGCAGAAAACTGCAGCAGTAATACCACGAATTTTAAATTAAAACCTTCATTAATGCATTATAAAAACTATCAAAAATATTCTGAAACTTTGGGGTATCAAATAGTACAACCTACACATAATAAACCAGCTAACACACAAGTTCTTGCATCGATTGATTGCTAGATCTAAACGAAATCCTATCAAAACTATATGGTAGGCATCATCTAACTGTTCTTGGATCTCGCACTTCTTCGAACGAGTGCTCATCTATAAGTTTTGAACAAGATGAGATTAGAAAAGAAGGATCAAGAATTACAAGAATCTAATAAGTACAAAGTTTTGATTTCATCCTACAAAGAGTCTTCCTTCTATGTTTTAAAGGAGAAGGGTATGAGAATTGAAGTGACAAGAAGATACAAGAAAGAATTGTAAGATGAGAACAGATAGAATGAAAGAGGATTTATATTCATATGGTTTTCCTATTCCAATCCTAGGTCACGATCCTACAGTCAACACACTACTCTAATACCATTCTGTAACACCCTCGCCTGATAAGGCTGAGTTCCTGTGTATAGTGCCAATCCTTGGATTGGTTCATTGGCACACACAGTACAGATGAATACCAAAGGATATAACAGTGTATCATTGTTACATCGAATGATCCAGAATCTGTAACTATTACATAATGCGTAGCTCAAAGGCTAGCTCAAATAACAAAGTAGCATACGGAAGCATAAACAGATAGTAGGGTCCATCTTCAATTGTGCCACTGGCGAACAACTGTTGAGTGGAGTATCGCGACCTATTCGATCACTCATAATCGGTATAACCTGCAACATAAAACGTAGCAGCCCCGAAGGGTCAGCACTTGGAATGCACTGGCAAGTGGAACAATGAGAGAATCAACAAGGCTAATAACTATATGCATATCTGGCTTGTGGGGTTCAGGTTTAGTTGCAGTAGCAAAATACTTTATCCTATCTTTTGTAAATCATTTGTAAAACATTTGATTTTCTTCACACAACCCAATTATGTTTCAACCACAAGTTTTAGCAGTTACAAGTTAGAATGAATGAGAACATGTCATAGCACCCACAATTCGGCAACTCAATCGTCTATTACCGGGGACACGGCTAAGCACTTAGTTTTACACCCTGCAGGGGTTGCACACTTTACCCATATGACTTGGTCGACCTGCTCGTACCACGACACGCATTTTGAGTCGTGATAGGGAGAAACCCAAGAAGAGACAATTCGGGAAGTAGCTCCCCAAGCCCATCCACGCACCGTACCAACCTATCACATTCACTACATCTCTGGATACGAAGAGCTCAGGTCGCCAGAACCTACTAAGTCCATCCAGCCACCCATAACTCACTGGCATATGGTTGCACACGGAAGCTACTAAATCAAGACACTAATCATTTCTCAGAAACCTGGGTGGCCATCCACAAGTGAGCTACTCGGGTAAACCATAGACATGGCCCCGGCATTCACGAACCAAGCAATTACCAATCCACCTAGAGAGTTCATTAATTAAGTTGTTTTCAAACTTTCCAAACACGTTCTTTCAAAACAATCTTTGCCATGGTGTATCCCACCCTGGTCTACATAAGCACAACTAAGCACAACTACTTACGACGGCTCACCTAACGAGAAAGGCTACGACATAATAGGATATAGCATAGCAATAGATAAACTTGTAAAAACAAAACAAGCTACTATGCATATAGAAAGTAAATAGGAAATTTATGAAGCTCCACTTGCCTTTAGTTGATGTAGTCGTTCAAACAATCCTCACAATTGCAATCATTGCACTCGTCGCACTCAAAAGACTTGCAATCAAAATGCTCGCAATCATAGCTGTAGCGATCATAGTAGTTACACTCCTCGCAATCTATCGTTCAAAAGCAAAAGCACCACAACATATCATTCAAACATTACAATCATGCAACAATACAACAATACAATAAAACAGTGATGATCCAATGCATGCATGATGATTTAGTATGTCATAATGGTTGTAATTAGTTATCTAAACAATACTAGATCACATGATGCATGTAGAAGTGTTTTAATGCAATATAGTATTTGTTATCCAATTTCAATTGCCAATAAAGGGGTTTTAACATAACTGTTGTAGCTTCTGTACTAGTTGCCTAATTAAATTTATATTTGAACTGTAATGGATAGAGGGCTATAATACAAACCAGTAGCAATTGGATTCACCCTAATCGGAGTTATAGATCATTTTCTAGGATTTATTTAGTGTTTAATGGAGTTTAATAAATCTGAACAGATCGTACTGGCAAAAAACAAAACTAAGTACAGATCTGAAAACTACGCAAGATTATGAACTCAGGGACATATTACTCATATTTTTCGGATCTATAGATTATTTACTATGAATTTAATGATTTAAAAGGCGAATAATACTAATTAATTATTCGCCAGTAATCTATACAGTAAACTTGTAATTTTATTCCAGAATCATGTTCTATACAATTTTGTGAATCCAGGGGTATATCATTTGTATTTTTATGAGTTGTATTTTATTTTCTGTGAATTAATTGCTCCAAAAAAATGTATTAAACCATTTAAATAATCACGACAAAATACTTACAGTAAATGTATGATACAATTATATATTAATAATCTACACAATTTTGTGATTCCAACGGTATATTATTTGTAATGTTTGGTCATAGTATGAATTTTTTTTGGATTTTACAAGTTAGATTTATAATCTGCAATTTTAAATTCGAACGGAATATTCTAGGGAATATTCCGCTGACTGGACAGGTTGACCGTGCAGGCTGACTGGGACTAGACGCTGACCTGACGACGACGTGGCGGTGACGAGGCAACTGATCGGGACGATTGAATCTCGACCGTCGGGATGAGATCCGGTGGCTAGAAGAGAAGTTGGCTCAAAATAGACCCGATTTTGCGTCACAAAGGACTAGAAGTAGATCTGTGTTAGAGAGACAAATCCGTAAGTCAAATCGAAAAACTTTGAACATAAAAGTTGTGAAGGATGATTAGATCTACCTTTTCACCAAAGGAATTTGGATTTCAACAAACGAGCGCGAGGAGATGTTGGAATTACGCCATCAGATCTGAAATGTTGCGTTGCGAAATTCTCCGGCTGTGGTGGATGAAAAGAGGTGAGTTTTGTCGGAATTGAAAGATTTCGACGAGGTCTACAACTTTCGTGTTGAAGCCGAAGGCATCCGACAATGTTTAGATGGGTTTAGAAGCGAAATACAATTCGGTAGGGTGTAGATTCGGAATTTCACGAAGGAAAAGTGTTATAGCTGTGGCTCCGAGGGATTATTTAGGCTTTTAAGATGGTGGGAAGATAGATCTTAAAGTAGAGAACAAGTAGAAACAAACGAAAGTGAATTCGGAGTTATAGATAAAAAGTTATAAGAGTTTTAATAGAGATAGGTTTGAGACAAAACAGATTTCGCACGGTTTTTAAAACAATCCGTGGGATTGATCCTTTCCTGTGCACATGGTGGCTGGTTCGGTCGGCCTAGTTGGGCCGGCCCATTTCGTTTTTTATATATTTTTTGGTATTTTCTTTATATCTTTTGCATACGAACTCCAAATGATATGATTTTTGTTTCTAAATTTTTCTAAAATTCAGTAGATCATTATAAGATCATATTTGTAACATTTTCACTAGTTTGAAGATGATTTCTTTATAAATGTCTATATATTCCTTATAGGAACATTTGGGCAAATCAACTATCGGATCTAGATATTAGGATTTGGATTCAATTTTTGGGAACTTTGCATGGATGCGAAGAAATGCTTATGAATGCTTCATGATTTTAATTTTTGCAAAAATTCACACAAATCCTAAAACTAAAACTCAATTCACGCATTTTTGCCTATATGGCTACTTAGGTATTATCAAAAGGATATAGGGTTTTATGTATTTGGCCTTATATGGCTACTATGCAATATTTCTAAATAGCTTCTTAGGGTTTTATTTTAACCACTCAACCAAAACACACAATGCCACAAATACACAAAACAACAAGTTCAATCATGTAACATGAAGGAACGCATTCTTAACATCCAATGAAAATGAAGATGTCATGTTATCTTCTCTCTTTTCAAGCAAGTGGTGAAAAGCATCTAGAATGGTTTCATAAATCGAAGTAGAGACTTTAAGGGTCAAATAGGGAAATTAGAATATCACTCCACCATAATTGGGAAAGTCATTTTATTCCCTCTCTTTAATCATCTAAGAATGGTTGGATATTTAAAGAATCAAATGGTTGAAAAGAAAATGAAAACAAGGTTGATAGTCATGTTAATCCAATCTCATACAAGTTTCTGAATTCAAGGAAGGAAAATCATAACAGAAAGTTTATTTTCTTTGAGAAATTTCAACAAAGTCAAACAATTCAACCAAGTTATTTTATTAACTTTACATTCCAAAATTAGGAGAATTTTGGGATGTGACAATGTTGCTCGAGGCGATATTGATTTATCTTTTGTGAGCACGCAGAACCAACTTGCTGATCTTTTCACGAAGCCACTTGATGAAGCAAGGTTTTGTAACTTGAGGAATGAGCTACATATCATTGATTCAAGGAGCTTGTCTTGATTACCCATGCACTCACTCTTACATCTCTGTCTTATTCGGTCTAGGTGTGGGCATGGATATAGGGGGAGTGTGGTCCTAATTGATTGGGCCAACCCTCCCTGCATAATGCCGAAAGCAAGTCAAATCATTTCTCTTTATATCATTTGGTGATATGTGAGCTTATTGATGAGTATTGGTCATGAACCCAAGATATATCTTTGCGGTGTCATACCATGCACTCCAACAAGGTGGTCTCGGCCACCGCCCTCTTCCATGAGAAGAGTTGGGTTTATTTGGATCTTTTTGGTTGTTCTTGCTCATCTCATGTTCTTATGGGAATCACACTTAATTTTAGCCTTTGGTTGATTTGATTCTTGCAATTTTAAGTGTGTAGTACCATTTCAGTTTGGTTCTCTTAATCCTAAGCCTTTCCCTACCCCTAAGCCATCTTTTCTTGCACACAAGTCGCTTGTACACCTTGTGGGGGGTGTTGTTTGGGGACGTGCGGGCCTCAATCTGTGTATAATAGAATTTCAGATTTTAGGCCGGAAAATCCGGCCCAAGTATAGGCCGGATAATCCGGACCTGGCGGTTGCAGTCTTTAAGGGCTGGGGTCGGGGGAAGGGCTCATAACGAGCAACACTTCTCCCCCGATCCTCTCCCTCTCCCCAGCCGCCGCTTGCCGCCCACCACCCTCCCTGGAGCCTCTCCGGCCGCCGGATTTTTCGGGCCTCCCCGGATCTTCTTCTCCGCTCCTTCGGGTACCTTCTCCTCCACGTTCTTCCTCCAATGAGTGAGGGTAACTCCCTCTCTCCCCATCTTTGGCTAGATGTGTTACTTGTTGGGTGGAACGTTGTCTAGAAGGATGTTGCTTCGTGTAGAAACTGTAGTCTTGCAGTATCTAGGCCTGATCTACGTGTTTGCATTTCAATCTAGGCGATTCTGAAATTTTCTGCCAGGGCCAGATTATCTGTCCCTGGCCAGGCTAGATAATCCAGCCTGACAGAGTCAAAACTAGTTCAGTTTCATATGGATTTCATGCAATGAGTATGATTGGACTATGAATTGTTTGCCTACTATTTCTACGTTCTCTCTTGGACTTGTGTGTGTGCTTATCCCCTTGCTATCCGTCTTATTCGCTTCACAGGTGGTTCCAGTGCTCCCAAGACATACAAGTGTCGTCCCCGTGCTAAATACTTTCGAGACGACGGTGCGGGTAACTTAGTGGACGAGGTTGAGCTGAGGAGAAGGAAGAACGAGGCAAAACACATGGCTGAACAGGCTAAGAGGGATAGGAAGGGTGTGTCCAAGAGGAAGGGCAAAGAGCCCAAGATTAACTATAAGAAGATGTATCCTGTTACTTTCTCTTCCATTCGTCATCGTGATATGTTTGATGAACTGTCGCATGATACTGAGCTAGGGGAATCTCGTTTTTGGTGTGCTGAACAAAAAGGTATCTATGAAGATGTGTATGCTCGGCAGAAGATTCAGCCTATGCATCCTCTGATTATTGCTGAGGCCATGGAGAAGCCTCAACTTGTTGATGCCATGTATGTGACTGAGAGGATGGGGCTGCACCATCTCATGGCCCTCCAATGCTCCTATGATTCTGAGATTGTGAAGCAGTTCTTCTCCACCTTGGTTATTTGCGGTGATGAGCACCGCACCATGAAGTGGATGACTCATGACAGGCCTATGCAAGCTGATTTCCATGTTTTTGCTGAGGTTCTTGGTTATTCCTTCCGCAACAGGGACCATGCTAGTGGTCATCGTATCATCACCTAGCTCAAGCCCAATAAATATGCAGTCCTCTCTCTGTGCATAGTTGATAATGGTATTGCGGGCACCCTTGCTGGTCTTTCTCCCATATATTCTTGCTTGGTGGGTCTCTTTCGTGACTCTTTCGTCACCTGGTTCAGCTTCTTGCCTTCTCCCATGAGGTGGCGTCCTGTGAGGATGAGTCTGTGTCGTACAAGCTGGATGTGATGGATTTTATTTACCATGAGTTGATCGATGCCATGTTAAATAGGATATCCATCCCATATGCTCCACACATCATGATGTTGATCCAACACTTGCTTCCCGCTGAAGATTTCAATATCGATGTGGAACACAAGGTGAAGAAGATCTACAATAAGGTTGGAAGACCTCACACCCATCTTCTTCTCCCGAGGGTCCCATGAGAGATGCTCGTGCCAGTGCTCGTAGGCCTCTAGTGCCTCCTATTGCTCATGAGATCAAGCAGCTGAATTGGTTCTAGTGGAACATTCTTTGCATGGGCGTGGACACTCGCAAGGGACAATATGAGGCATACAAGCAGCGCCACGAGATGGCTCATTCCCCACCATGTGTCCGGTGCATCAGGCAATCCCCCTACTCCTTCTACTCCCACCCCATATGCTCGGTGGAACTCTTATTCTGGGCCCAACTATGGTGAGATTGAGCGTCACCTGTTTCCTTCTGCGGCCACTGTTGATGATGGGGAGGATGACACCGAGGAGCTTGAGGATGAGGACGAGTATAGGGACGAGGACGACAATGAGGACTACAATTGATCCCTTGGGGCGCTAGCATTGCTCTTCTTACTTTTTGCCGTTTCGATGCCAAAGGGGGAGAAGTAGTTCTATTAGGTCTTCGTGGATTTGCATGGGTCGGGAACAAGTATTTGCACTTTAGCTTTTCGGTTTTTTTTCTCGCTTGTGCCCATTTAGTGTCGAACTTTTATTTGTGATTTGTGCTATATGAGACTATGTTTGTGTGGCTCTGGATTTATCTTGTAGATTATTCTTATGGAGTCATCTATCATATTGGCTATATTGGATATCTATATTGAGGGAGGCGCTCATTATGGCTATCATTGGATATTCTTATAATATTTTGAGGACGCATTTATCTCCCCTCCGGTGGTATGAATTTTTCACGTATGTTTCAATGAAATAGACTTGTACCTTCTTGTGTGTATTTGTAATCAAATGCAAATTTTAGTATGCACACATCTAGGGGGAGTCTCTTTCATTCACTAAAATATTTTTGTCTTGAGAACTATCTTGCAAATCCTAGTATTGTCATCTAACACCAAAAAGGGGAGATTGAAAGAACATTTCATGGTTCCCTGTGTTTTGCGTGTTAGATAACAATACTGTGGAGTTTTCTCATGTGTGCTAAGTATGCAGGAAAAGTTACTGTGTTTGGGGGCCGGATTATCTGCCCCCCTGAAGGGGCCGGATTATCCGGCCTGGCTCACTTGGCAAAGGCAGGCATGGCGCGTCGCTATGACTGGGGGTGGATTTTCCCTCGGAAATTCCGAAAGGGGCGGATTTTCTTCCCCTGATAGGATAATCCGGCCCATGCCTTGGGTTGGATAATCCGGCCCCCAGAAGACAATCAAGGACAGGCAAGGCGCGACGCTCTAACTAGGGGCGGATTTCCCCCCGGAAATTCCGAAAGGGGCAGACTTTCTTACCCCACCTGGATAGTCCCTCACCTTGGGCCGGATAATCCACCCCCAGGAGACAAGCAAGGGCCAGTTGATGTCTACGCACTTCTATTCTTGTAGACAGTTGTTGGGCCTCCAAGTGCAGAGGTTTGTAGAACAGCAGCAAGTTTTCCCTTAAGTGGATCACCCAAGGTTTATCGAACTCAGGGAGGAAGTGGTCAAAGGTATTCCCTCTCAAGCAATCCTGCAATCAAGATACAAGAAGTCTCTTGTGTCCCCAACACACCGAATACACTTGTCAGGTGTATAGGTGCACTAGTTCGGCGAAGAGATAGTGAAATACAAGTGGGATGGATAAATATAAGTGGTAACGATGATAGAAAATAGCTTGTTGGTGTGGAAAAGACTAAAGGGAAACTGAAATAAAGATGGAAGCAAGCAAACATGGAACAAATCTAATTGCAAACGGTGTTTCAATGCTTAAAAACAAGGCCTAGGGATCATACTTCACTAGTGAACACTCTCATATAAATATCTTCTCTTTATGATACTACTCTGACCTACTCTCCGGTTGGACACTCTAATCCACGATAGGGTTATAATAGCACACCTCAAAGTAAGCCTTTCCCATCTAGAAAACCCCACACTGTCACCTTGAGCACTAGATAGTTCCAACAAACACCACAATTTCATAATGACATCCAACTCCAAATATAACTCATAACAAGTATTTGTAATCTCTAGCCTAAGTGCCACCATGGTGTGCACGCTGTCACTTTCACACACATGGGGAGAGCAGAGATCTATTAAAGCACTTGAGTAGCAAAGTAGATCTATAGATTACAAGCTCATGATCTCAATAAGATCATGCATAGAGAGAGAGATGAACACATAGCTACCGGTAGAACCCTTAGCCTCGAGAGAGAACTACTCCCTCCTCATCATGGGAATCAGCAATGGTGATGGAGATGGTGGTGGAGATCGATGGAGATGGCTCCGGGGGCACTTCCCCGTCCCGGCAGGGTGCCGGAACAGAGACTTTCTGTCCCCCGAATCTCCCCTTCGGTAGCGGCGGCGCTGCGGAACTTTTCGTGGATTTTTGATTGACGATTTAGGGTTTTGGTATCGGGAGGCTCTTATAGGCGAAGGAGGCAAGGTCGGTGGCCGGCCAGGGGGCCCACACCATGCCCTGGGCTAGCCCGCACCAAGGGGGGGTGTGTGGCCACCCTATGGCCCCTCTCTGACTCTCCTTCTAGCTCCGTGAGTCTTCCGGGAAAATAGTAACTTTGGCTTTTGTACCGTCCAATTTTGAGAACATTCATTTTCTGACTTCCTGGAACCAAAAACAGCAGAAAACAGGCAACTGGCACTGTGGCTCTTGTTAATAGGTTAGTCCAAGAAATCATATGAAAAGTACTCCAAAGTGTGGACAAAACATAAGAAAGTAGATAAAACCAAGCATGGAACATCAAAAATTATAGATACATTTGCAATGTATCAACATCCCCAAGCTTAACTCCTACTCGTCCTCGAGTAGGTAAGTGATAAAAAGAAAGAATAATTTTTTAGGTGACATGCACCATCATAAACTTGATCAAAGTAATTGTAAAACATTGATAGCTGGGAACATAGTACTTTAATCATAACATGAAAGACAAAGTTCTAGCAATAAGACAAAGAAACTATGTTGCAACATGAAAAGGCACAAACAAAAGATTCATGAATAACAATGCTTTGCAAGACGTTTGTTTGTTTCACATAAATAAAACATAGCATAATAGTACTCAGCTTGTCCCTCAATAGAGTAGCAAATATAAATGCATAGGACACCTTAAGAGTTCATAAGAGTGACTAGATACAAATAGTTTTAAACAAGCAATATCAAGTTACGCATCAATCAACTAGTCTTGGGACAATGCACACAGAACTAAGAATAGCCACTATGCTCTCAAAGTAGGTGCATAAAGGTAGAAGGTGGAGACTCAATATAATGGTGGAAGAAAGGCCTTCATAGAAGGAAGTAGGGATTCAAGTCTCATAAAGAGCTTCCAAAAATTATGGTACTTGTTAGCTTTCATCTCTCATTGCCCCTATCATAAGCATCTTGAAGTGATTAAGGTTAAAGTGAACAAACTATGGTGTACATGCTTGACGAAGTCTAAGTTAGAAATCTCATGTCCCTTGTACACGAGGGCCGCTCCTCATGCTACTCAAGTTTAGTCATCGGTAAGTTCTTGTCATTGTAAGTACATGTGTATCATGGAGAACCGCCAACGGGGTACCCCTTGCCCGATGATACGGAAGAATCCCCATATCAAAATGACAAGGTAAGCAGACAACGAGCATCTCAGCAATCTTCTTATTTACCATGGGAATATGGTGCTTTTTTCTCTCTTTCCTCTTTTCATAATTTTTTTTTCTCTTTTCTCTTTTTTCTCAATATAGGACTCTTTTTTTATAAGAAGAATGCTTCATAGACAACTCATTATGGTTACGCTGCAGGTTTCCACCATGTCAGCATGGATTAGACCAGCGGCCCAGGCGTTTCTCTAACACATATACATAACTCCATGGACTTACAAGCTCCCCTTTCATTTCACACCGATGACATCCATATACAAAAGAGCATGATATCAACTAGATACAAGTACCAAGTGCAATGTTGAAAGCGTTCCCCATGAAAGCATGGTTCTGCTAATTCCCAACAAATAAGTGCAAGCATATACAACATAGACGACACAATGGTTCAAGTTTATTAAGGGCAAGAAAAGCAAAGTGTGCCATCAAGTTCGTGAGAGCTTTAATCACTAGTTTTCTCATAACAAGTTTAATTTGGAAGGTAAACAAAAGCATGAATATACTTGGAATATCATAAGCTAGTAGGTAGGTATGGTGGACTCTTTGGAATAACTTGGTTTAGGGAGTTGGATGCATGAGTGGAACTCATACTTGGTTGTGGAGGCTAGCAAGAGAATGGGAGCGACAAACTAAGAGAGCAATAATGGCCATAATCATGCAGAGCAACAAAACATCATTGATCAAAGCATAAAGTGATACTACAAGTTGAAAACTAAAGGATCATAAAGGCTATGGTGACTTGAGATAGTCATAACATGGTGTGAGCATGTGCCAAGTCAACCCAAATAAAGCATCAAAGAAGAATACCACTATACTATGCTTTGATATGCTAAAACAACGCATGATTCATCCAAGGCACATTAAGCAATCTCAATTGTTTATAACAAGTCATTCTACAGCAAAGAATACTAAGCATAAAGCCAAAACAATATCAAGCATGGCATGACAAAGCATAGGCCACAGTCAAAAACGAGCTCTTTTACCACATAAGCATGAACTTTTCTACTCTTTTCCAAACCAAACCAAAGTATGCAAGAGGGGGTCCAACCAATTTATTCAGAAAACTAAGCAAACCAAAGCAAACGAAAACGAAAAAGAAGACGCTCCAAGAAAAACACAACTGTGCATGAAACAATAAAAATGAAGCGTTTGGAAGAAACCTGCGATTTTTATTGATGAAGAAGGGGATGCCTTGGGCATCCCCAAGCTTTGACACTTGTACTTCTTGGATGTTTCTTGGGGTGACACGCGTGGCATCCCCAAGCTTGAGCTTTAGTCCATCCTTCATCTCATTACTCATTCCTTCCATACACCTGAAAATTTTCCTTTATACAAAACTTCACACAATCTCATTAGCAACATTAGTGCACTTAAGATAAATAAGTCTCAAGGTTCATTTCTAACACCAAATAAACTTCCATTAGAACACTAGCTACTGTAGCACTTCCCTCAAAAAGCTCAATTCCCCAAAAGAACTCAAGAAGGAACCAACAAGAAGCAAATGCAGAAAATGGCAGAAATCTGTCAAAACAGACCAGCAGGTAAAGACGAATTTTTTAGAAGACCTTATGTTGCTCAAATAAAAAAGTGTTGAACTAACGAAAGTTATATAACAACCTGGGGCAGAAGAACAAACAATTACAGCTCAATCCAACATACAGAGCTCTCTCACGAATTTTTACGGTGAAGCACAAAAATCTGTTTCGGGACAACAACTTTCCCAATCATTACTTCTCTCTCATTAGAGGTTACCCTTGGCACAAAAAGCAAATAAAAAGGATAAGGAGCGGTTATTACAGAGTTAATAACTTCCAAGAATCATCTAAAACTCTTGGGTTATCTCCTAACAAGTACTTTTCTTTAACGCCTTTAAGTTAGGCATAAGAAGCAAAGAAAGAATCAAGTGTTCTCAAATGAAGAAGCATTAAGACCAAATTTTGTTTTCATAGGAGAAGCAAAAGAAATCTTTTCTCTCTTTTTAGGGAAGTGTTCTATACCTTTCTTGAGTGGGAGTTGATATTTAATGGTACCTTCTTTCATATCAATGATGGCACCAACAGTTCTAAGAAAAGGTCATCCCAAAGTAATAGGACAAGAAGCATTGTATTCAACATCCAAAACATAGAAATCAACGGGGACATAGGAATCGTTAACCATAATAAGACCATCATTAAGAATCCCCATGAGTTTCTTTTTAGCATTAGCATCAAGTGGGACATTCAAATAACAATCTTCAAGAGGAGGCAAATCAAGCATATCATAAATCCTTCTAGGCATAATAGAAACACTACTATCAAGATCACACAAAGCTTTGAAATCAAAGTCATTCACTTTCATATTAATGATGGGTTCCCAACCATCTTCTTGCTTAATAGGAATAGAAGCTTTATGTTTCATCTTTTCTTCTTTAATCTTTATGAGAGCATTAGTAATGTGTTTTGTAAAAGCCATGTTCATAGCACTAGCATTAGGACTTTTAGCAAGCTTTTGTAGGAACTTAATAACTTCAGAGATATTGCAACCATCAAGATTAAAATCAACTTTATCATCTAAAGTGGTAGAACTATTACTAGCCTCAACACTAGTGGTGGTAATAGTAGAAACACTAATGTTTCTAGCAATTTCATCTTCTCTTTCCCACTTAGCATGTAATTCATCTAATAGTCTAACATTTTCATCAATTCTTACTTGTATGGCATTAGTAGCTGCAAAGGGATTGTCATTAGTTTCAGGTTTAGCAGCCATTTTATTCAAAGAAGATTGAGCTACAGCCAAAGATGCTATATTTCTTTCAGCATTAGAGAGTTTTTCCTCAATAGTTTTATTGAAAGCAGTTTGTTTACTAATAAACTCTTTAAGCATAACTTCAAGTTCAGAGGGAGCACTCTTATTATTGTTGTAAGAAATTCCATAAGCATTACCAGTGTTGGGAGGATAGGGCTTATAATTGTTGTTACCGAAATTGTTCCTATAAGCATTATTACCATAAGCATTGTTGCCAAAGTTGTTATTTCTTATGAAGTTCACATCAACTTTCTCTTCTTGAGCAACCAAAGAGGCTAGAGGAACATTATTTGGATCAATATGGGCTTTCCCATCAACAAGCATAGACATAATAATATCAATCTTATCACTCAAGGAGGAGGTTTCCTCAACAGAATTTACCTTCTTACCTTGTGGAGCTCTCTCAGTATGCCATTCAGAATAATTAACCATCATATTGTCCAAAAGTTTTGTTGCGGCACCCAAAGTGATGGTCATAAAGGTACCTCCAGCAGCAGAATCCAATAGGTTCCTTGAAGAATATTTCAATCCTGCATAAAAAGTTTGGATGATCATCCAAGCAGTTAGTCCATGAGTGGGACAATTCTTTACCAAAGATTTCATTCTTTCCCAAGCTTGAGCAACATGCTCATTATCAAGTTGTTTAAACTTCATTATTTCACTTCTCATGGATATAATCTTAGCAGGAGGATAGTATTTTCCAATAAAAGCATCTTTGCATTTAGTCCAAGAATCAATACTATTCCTAGTTAAGGAATTCAACCACTCTTTAGCTTTTCCTCTCAAAGAGAAAGGAAACAATTTCAGCTTAATAATATCACCATCTATATCCCTATGCTTTTGCATCTCACAAAGTTCAACAAATTTATTTAGATGGGAAGCAGCATCTTCATTACCAATACCAGAAAATTGTTCTCTCATAACAAGATTGAGCAAAGTAGGTTTTATCTCAAAGAAAGTATTTTCAGCCACAGGTGGAGCAATAGGTGTGCTCATAAAATCATTGTTGTTGGTGCTAGTGAAGTCACACAACTTAGTGTTTTCAAGAGTAGTCATTTTTTGGGTTTTCAAATAAGAAAGCAAACAAGTAAAACTAACTTTTTTGTGTTTTTTGAAGAACAAAACAAGCAAACTAAGCAAAAAAGAAAACTAAGCAAAATAAAAACAACAAAGTAAAGAGATTGGTTATGAGGGACTCCCCTTATGAAGATGTCCTTGACTCCCCGGCAACGGCGCCAGAAAAATGCTTTGATGGCTCAATGCACGGCGCCCAGAAAAATTCTTGATGGCGGTTTTGATGTAGAGCTAGTTGGGAACCCCAAGAGGAAGGTATGATGAGCACAACAGCAAGTTTCCCTCAGTTATGAAACCAAGGTTTAATCGAACCAGTAGGAGCAAGGAAACACCCCAAAGGTTTTACTAGCTGAGCTTTGGCAGAGCGCACTACCGGTGCTAGTAGCAATGTGGAGACCTGCACAACACAACCACATAACTTTGTCCCCAACTTGCGATGAGGTTGTCAATCTCACCGTGTTTGCGGAAAACAAAGGATTAAACGTATCGAATGGAAAGAAGTGAAAGTTTGCAGAAAGTAAACACAAAGCAGTAAACAGTTTGTACATTGTATGTAAAGAAAAAGGACCGGGATCCATAGTTCACTAGAGGTGGCTCTCCTTAAGATAGATAACATGCTGGGTGAACAAATTATAGCGGGGCAATTGACAAACACCGAGAAAGCAATACATGCATATACTAATCATCTTGACTCCTTTGAGACTTGATTGGGCATTACAACATAATACATAGACCGCCATCCAACTACATCTATGACTAATAATCCACCTTCAGGTTATCATCCGAACCCCCTCCAGTATTAAGTTGCAAGCAACAGATTATTGCTTTACTAACTGCGTGTAAAGTAACAATACGATTGTTCTATGAACAAAGGATTGTTGTTTTCTCCCTAGTAGCAACAGCACATCTAGTACCTTAGAGATTTCTGTCACTTCCCCAGATTACCAGAGGCATGAACCCACTATCGAGCATAAATACTAACTCTTGGAGTTGCTAGCATCTACTTGGCCAAGATAGCTACTAACAACGGAAAGCATGCAAGATCTCAAATAACAAAGACATGATAGAATCAATAATCAATCTGAAATAGCATCTCAATATCCATCGGATCCCCGCAAACACAACATGTACGAATTACAAATAGATGATCTTGATCATGAACGGAGCTCACAAGATCTAAACATGAAAGCACAAAGGAGGAGAAACCAGCCATCTAGCTACTACATGGATCCGTAGTCCAAGGATGAACTACTCACGCATCACACCGGAGGCTTGCATGGTGATGAAGAAGGCCTCTAGGGTGAATTCCCCTCTCCGGCAGGGTGCCGGGTAGAGCTTCAGATCCCTCCCGATCTAGGGATGGAGATGATGGCGGCTACAGACTCTTTCGTGGATTTTTGATCGGGTACTTAGGGTTTTAGTCCCGAGGGCAATATATAGGCGGAAGGAGAGGCCGAGGGGGTGCCGGGAGCCACCACACCACCCCCTGACGCGGGCCAGGCCTGGCCGCGTGGCCAGGTGGTGTGGCCGGCCCCTGGCCCTTCTCCGTCTCGTATTCTGGCACTTGATCCCTTCCGGAAATATAGGCACTTTGGCTTTTGTCCCGTCCAATTCTGAGAATATTCATTTTCTGACTTTCCTGGAACCAAAAACAGCAGAAAAGAGGCAGCTGGCACTGTGGCTCTTGTTAATAGGTTAGTCCAAGAAATCATATAAAAAGTACTCCAAAGTTGGAACAAAACACAAGAAAGTGGATAAAACCAAGCATGGAACATCAAAACTTATAGATACATTTGCAATGTATCACTATGCAAACCAAGCAAACGAAAAACCAAAACGAAAATGAAAAAGAAGACGCTCCAAGAACAACACAATTGTGCATGAAACAATAAAAATGAAGCGTTTGGAAGAAACCTGAGATTTTTATTGATGAAGAGGGGGATGCCTTGGGCATCCCCAAGCTTTGACGCTTGTACTTCTTGGATATTTTTTGGGGTGACATGCGTGGCATCCCCAATCTTGAGCCTTAGTCCATCCTTCATCTCATTACTCATTGCTTCCATACACCTGAAATTTTTTCCTTCATACAAAACTTCACACAATCTTTATTAGCAACATTAGTGCACTCAAGATAATAAGTCTTAAGGTTCAGTTCTAACACCAAATCAACTTCCATTAGAACACTAGCTACTGTAGCACTTCCCTAAAAAATCTCAATTCCCCAAAAGAACTCAAAAAGGAACCAACAAGAAGCAAATGCAGAAAATGGCAGAAATCTGTCAAAACAGACCAGCAGGTAAAGACAAATTTTTTCGAAGACCTTCTGTTGCGCAAATCAAAACGTGTTGAACTAACGAAAGTTATATAACAACCTGGGGCAGAAGCACAAAAATTTACACCTCAAAAAGACGTTCATCGATTTTACACGAATTTTTACGGTGAAGCACAGAAATCTGTTTCGGGACAACAACTTTCCCAATCATTACTTCTCTCTCATTAGAGGTTACTCTTGGCACAAAAAGCAACCAAAAAGGATAAGGAGCGGTTATTACCGAGGTAATAACTTCCGAGACTCATCTAAAACTTTTGGGTTATCTCCCAATAAGTACTTTTCTTTAACGCCTTTAAGTTAGGCTTGATAGTTTGATAAGATGCTCACATAAGAAATATGAATTGAAGTAAAAGAGAGCATCAAGAAGCGAATTCAAAACACATTTAAGTCTAACCCACTTCCTATGCATAGGAATATTGTAAAGAAACAAGTCATGAAAGCACAAAGCAACAAGCATATGAAAGCAAAACAAGTGCAACTTCAAAATTTTCAACATAAAGAGGGGAAACTTAATATTATTGAGATACATAAAACCATGTTTCCCTCTCTCATAATAACTTTCAGTAGCATCATGAAAAAAATTAACAATATAACTATCACATAAAACATTCTTATCATGAGCCAATGCTTAAAATAAGTAATACTCTCCACATAAACATAGTCATTCTTATTAATCATAGTGGGAGTAAATTCAACAAAATAGCTATCATTATTATTCTCATCACCATAATCATCAAATATAGGAGGCATATTGTAATCATAATTAATTTTGTCCTCAATAGTAGGTGGACTGAAAATATCATATTCATCATTGTATTCATCATATATTGGAGGTATAGTATCATCAAAGTAAATTTTCTCCTCTAAAGATGGGGGACTAAAAAGATTAGTCTCATCAAAAACAGCTTCCCCAAGCTTAGACTTTTCCATAGCATTAGAAATAATGGTGTCCAAAGAATTCATACTAACAACATTCCTATTAGCATGCAAATAAAGTTCCATAGGTTTTTTAATTTTTTTCAAACACTTCATGTCCTAACTCAAGATAAATACTATAAAGCTCTCTAATTTTGTTGTTGTTTTCCATTAAGCCTAACTAGTGAAAACAAGAAACAAAAAGACAAAATTGCAGAATCTAAAGGAAATAACTTCGAGCACTCACACTGGAGGATGTGAGTACCTTTTACCTCACCTCGCCGGCAACAGCGCCAGAAAATAGGCGTTTGCCGTGGGAGGTTCTTCTTCTTTAATCCTCCGGTGTGAATACCTTTTACCTTACCTCCCCGGCAACGGCACCAGAAAATAGCTTGATGTCTACACACTTCTATTCTTGTAGACAGTTGTTGGGCCTCCAAGTGCAGAGGTTTGTAGAACAGCAGCAAGTTTTCCCTTAAGTGGATCACCCAAGGTTTATTGAACTCAGGGAGGAAGTGGTCAAAGGTATTCCGTCTCAAGCAATCCTGCAATCAAGATACAAGAAGTCTCTTGTGTCCCCAACACACCCAATACACTTGTCAGGTGTATAGGTGCACTAGTTCGGCAAAGAGATAGTGAAATACAAGTGGGATGGATAAATATAAGTGGTAACGATGACAGAAAATAGCTTGTTGGCGTGGAAAAGACTAAAGGCAAACTGAGATAAAGATGGAAGCAAGCAAACATGGAACAGATCTAATTGCAAACAGTGTTTCAATGCTTAAAAACAAGGACTAGGGATCATACTTTCACTAGTGAATACTCTCATATAAATATCTTCTCTTTATGATACTACTCTGAACTACTCTCCGGTTGGACACTCTAATCCACGGTAGGTGTAATTACCTCGGTGAATTACGCTCTTAGTTGCATGGCTGGATGAGCGAAAGTGGTTAAAATAGTACGGTGGGGCCCGGGGCCACTCACGGTAGACCTTTCGGCCGTCCTAACCACTTTCAGAACATCGGGACAAGAATGAGCGGCGTAATCGGCAGGCGAAGGGATCAACTACATACACAAGTGAGTATGTATGCAAGCCACATACAATAGTCCTCAGAGCCATTCCATCTAAAAGAAATAGAAATATTGCAACACCATACGGGAAGATTCAAATATCCTAGATAGAGATAATATTTTAGGATAGCTCCTCATACAACAAACATCAGAGTATCAGGCGGAAGCGGAAAACAAGATCCGAGTACGAATAAGAAGCAAATCAGCATAAGATGCCACATAAATAAACACATCCCGCCCACAGATCTCACGGATCCCCGTTCCCGGAATCTCTACACCGAGTGATAGTTGCCAACATCATCTGTCTCCTCCACCCAGTATCCATCTTGCGAATACACCTGTTCATCTGAATCAAACAATTTATCGTGTGAGACCCTAGGGGTACTCATCAAGTCTTTATGCCACTAAAGGGGACACAACCTGGGGTGACACAATTGCAGCAAAAGATAATAGCTAACAATTCAATAGATACTCGCTAACCATCCGTCTAACCAATGATAGACGGATGTCCGTGAATTAAGAACAACAGTTATAACAGTATAATTAACAGATTCATCCTCCTCCTCGCTTACCAACGAGGAAGCGGACGAACAACCCCCATCAGCCGTTGGCAGTTTTATTAACCATTCCATGAGTATTGCACTATTTACTAGTCAAGTACTTAGTCAAATTAAAAGCGGTACTTTAGTTATACTTGTCTATGATCGAGAAACTGTGCTCCAAGTCGTCCATAACCGCGGACACGGCTTTCAGAAAGATTTACCATGCAGGGGTGCACGAATAGCAACACACACTCGATCAACCTCGAAAAAACCAACTCAAAACCCAACGAGGCATTCACGACAAAGCGATCACAGGATTCAGAAATATTTCAGGGGGGCACCCCATTAAGCTACCCGGAACGAAGTTGGCCGGCTCCGAGACGGACCCAAGGTTTGCGCCAATGGCTGTAAACGACTGGGAACCCAAAAATGTGGCTGGGCTTGTCGATACCGTGAAAACACTGCGCATCCAAAACAGTACAGGTGCTCCTCGCACAACCTTAACTAAAACAGTAAAGAATGGCATAAGTACAGGATAGTAATAAAGCCCCAAACTACTTGTGGCCCCAAGAAATAAGAATGAATCAAGCTCTGGCTCAGGAGGGTCCATAAGGCCTCCTGGATGTGGATAGTGCGAATAGTCAAGGAACAGGAATCAAGTACTCGGGGTCCTATGGGACACAAGTGAGCATGAAAAACCAAATAGCAGATATTGCTCACTGGTGCCTCTTTCATTAGTTATCCCATTACTACTCAGGTTATGTTGTTTAGATACCTCGTTATTCATCAGACACTCACATACCCTACACATGCTTTCTACGACTCGCATGGCTCAAACAACTCCTGTAGTAATGGCTCATGGGATGGAGGAACAAGCTTCGGTGGGGTTTAAAAGTAAAGGCTATGCAGTACTTGGGATTCAATTTAATGCAATCGCGACTCAATGATGCAAGAATAAGATAGAAGAAATAGGTGCTATATGTATGCCAAGCGTGTGATAGTGCTTGCCTGGCAGCTCAATTGAAGCGAGAGATGGATCTGGGTAGTACTCCTGTGATTCCTGGTAATTCTCCTATTGGGCGTCTATTCGAAGAAGAACCAAACAAACAAGGGCCAACATAAATAAAGTGCACAATCATAGTAATTAAAATGCGACAAGCAAACAAGCATGCCATGATGAATGATGCACAATTTACATGGCATTTCAGTAACATGGAAAGATGAGGTGTGGGGTACGAGAATAAAGCATTTTATTAATTATTTAGCCAAGTTTTATTGTCATAAACAGTTCTGATTTTTAAATATGGCATGATGCATGCTTCAATTCAGAACAAGGAGTGCATAGTTAGAACGGGCTCGTCGCGCTGATCTATTTAGACATATTATTTGTCAAATTTGGAGTTGTAGAATTAAAGTTATTAATTTATTAAGAAAAGGGCATTTATTTGTAATTTTAATCATCTCGAAAATTTAAAGTGTTCAAACATTATTTTGAATGGCATATTTGAATTCCTCACATTTTTCTGATTCAAAAACATATATCATTTGTATTATTTGGATTTATAATTTAAAAGTTATTTAAAATCTGATTTGAATTTGAATTTAAACAATTTGAATTTGTTTTGTTAAAACAGCTAAACAGGGAGAACTTTTTACACCCAGGTGAATTCGACCCAAGCCACTGACGGGTGGGCCGCTGCTGGCTGGGGCACGCGCGTGCCGAAAAAGCTCTTCTCACCGCGACTTTACCTAGCCACAGCGAATGGCAGGCGGGACCAGCGGCTACGGGCCCACGTGACAGCGGCTGAGCCCGCAGAGGCTGGCAGGTGGGGTCGTGCTGGAGTGCGGGTTGATGTGCGAGAACTGCGGGGGCGTTTTTGTAAGATTTACACAGCGGCTGGCAGGTGGGGTCGGCTGGACCGCGGGTTGAGCGCGAGATAAAAGGGGGGGCTAAATGTAAAACGGCCACAGCGCCCTGTAGATCTTCTCTGACGAATCTGACGAGCTGCCCGTGCTCGACAGCGACAGGGCGCGGCGCAGGGGCTCGAACTGGGGACCTGGGCGTGCGCGCTAAGGGGTGGAACCAGTGCGGCTGGGTTAGGGGAGTTGCCAGGAGGGTGGTTGGGACCTAGGTATGTCGTGACACGGCGCGGTGACGAGCGAACGCCGGCGGCCGCCACGCACCAAGAGCGCTCGGTTAAACGCCCGACGAGGCTAGCGTGCGACGGAGGACACGAGGATGTCAGGGAGGTTAAAGGGCTCACCGCGGAGAGGTTGCCGGTGGCGGATCGGGACGAGGCGCAGCAGAACATCGACGGAGCTGGCGGACCGGAGATCTAGGGTTTCGTCGGGGCGGCGCTGGTCCTGGCGATCCTGGGCTTCTCCTCCATGTCCGCGAGTACAGGGCGATGCAGGGGACCTTGCTGGGCTTCCTCGACACCCGCGTTCGCCACGCCGCCGGCTGGTATAAGAAGGGGCGGTGGAGGCCGACGGTGACCGGCAAGAGGGGAGATGGTGGCAGGGGGAAGGAGAGGGTCGGAGCAGCGGCTCGGGGTGGATCTAGCGAAGCCAGGAGACATGAGGAGAGGGACAAGGCGAGGAAAAAGAGAGGAGGATGCCATGGGGTACGGGGTAGAGGTAAAGGTGGCCTCGGCCACCTTTTGCTCCTCCTTCTCACGTGCAGGTCGTGAGGGGGCTAGGGCAGGCTCGGCTAGGACTACAGGAGGGACCAGGCAGGGAGGAGAGAGGGCCAGGCTCGGGCTGGGGCCAGCACGGCAGGTCGAGAGGAAGAAAAGAAGAGAGGAAGGTTCGGGTTAGCTAGGTTAGGAGGGTAGATGGCTAGGGTTGGGGCTAGCTTCGGCATGGTTGGAGGGAGAGGGGTTGGTGGGACCTGCTGGCAGGGAGAGGGAGGGGCCAGCCTCGGCATGGGGGTAGGGTTAGGAAGAGGGGACATTGTGAGAGATGATTAGGGTTAGAGGGTTAGGGTTTAAAAAGGGGGTGACATGATGGTGTTGGAGAGAGGGTAGGGTGTAGGGTTAACCCACATGAGCATAAGCATGATCAAGCATGAGGGTTTGATAGGGTGGTGAGGGATTTTAGTATGCATGATCAAGTGAGACAATGATGGACATAGGGATGATTTTTACAAGCTCATGCATGGCACTACACATGTGAGGTTGATGAGATAGAGATGAAGAGAGAAAAAGAGAAGATCTCCCAAGAGAAAGGTTCCACTCAAAGCAAGGAAAAACCAAAAGAAAAGAAATGGTGATGATGATGGTTGCATGGCCCATGCAAAACATTAAATGCCCTATTCTTATACTTGTGAAGACAATAATAATAACATGGCATTATTTTTATGCATTCCATAATATGGAATAAAGCCAAGCATAAGAAAAAGGGATTGGATCCACACTAACCCACATGAGCTAGATTAAATGCCAAAAATAAATAAAAGCCCATGGGTAATTAGGATGGTGGAATAATAAGGTGGTGACAAAGAAAGGTGGTGGAGTTGAAATAAAAGATATGCCCCCAACTCAATTTGGGCATCAAACAATATATCAACAACCAAATACAATATCAAGAGGCAAATACAATTAATAATGCATATGAGAGAAGAACCAAAGAAAAAGGGTTTTATATGATGCTCAAATGCAAGGTGGCATGATGACATGAGCATGATATAATTATGATGCAACAATTATATATAGGAAGTAGCCATTATATTACTAGACGAAGTAGCATGACAATTGTTAGACAATTGGGATGCTACAACTCTCCCCCACTAAACAGGAATCTCGCCCCGAGATTCTAGGAAGAAGAAGAAGACTCAAAGAGGGTAGGATACTTGGCACAGAGCTCATCTTCACGTTCCCAAGTGGCTTCATCAACGGAATGGTGCGACCACTGCACCTTGCAGAACTTGATGGACTTGTTGCGAGTCCTTCTTTCTGTAACTTCTAGAATTTTTATGGGGTGTTCTTGATAAGACAGATCTTCTTGGAGATTGATGAGTTCATGGTCCACGGTCCTGCCGGGATCCTTGAAGCATTTCTTGAGTTGAGAGATATGGAAAACATCATGGACTTTGAGTTGTTCCGGGAGCTCAAGAGCATAAGCAACTTCTCCTCTTCTTCCACGAATTTTGAAAGGACCGATGTATCAGGGAGCCAGCTTTCCTTTGATACCAAAACGGTGCATGCCTCTCATGGGAGTGACACGAAGGTAAACGAGATCACCAGGGACATACTCCATGTCCGTGTGCTTTCTGTCATAATTGCTCTTCTGGCGACTTTGAGCAATCTTCAGGTTTTCAAGAATGATGTGTACTTTCTCCTCTGCTTAAGTTACAATGTTAGGGCCAAACAATATTCTTTCACCTGCGCCCGACCAACCAATCGGAGTTCTGCATTTGCGACCATAGAGAGCCTCAAATGGTGCCATCTTTAGACTTTTCTGGAAGCTGTTGTTGTAAGAGAATTCAGCATAAGGAAGACATTCTTCCCACTTCATGCCGAAAGAGATAACGCAAGCACGGAGCATATCTTCTAGAATCTGATTGATCCTTTCAACTTGTCCTTGCGACTGAGGGTGGTAAGCTGTGCTGAAGTTCAATTTTGTTCCCAAAGCATTTTGGAAACTTCCCCAGAACTTGGAAGTGAAGATGCTTCCACGGTCTGAACTGATCTCAAGAGGAACCCCATACAGAGAGACAATTCTGTTGATATAGAGCTCAGCCAACTGAATTGCAGAAATTGTTTCCTTGACTGGAAAGAAGTGAGCTACCTTAGAAAGAATGTCGATGACAACAAAGATTGCATTGTTGCCCTTTTGCGACCTTGGAAAACCAGTGATGAAGTCCATCTCTACTTTCTCCCATTTCCATTCCGGAGGCTTCAATGGTTGTAGAAGACCGGAAGGTTTCTGATGGACAGCTTTAACTCTACGACAGACATCACACTCCGAGACATACTTGGCACAATATCGTTTCAACCCAGGCCACCAATATTGTGTTTTCAAGTCCATGTACATCTTAGTGCTGCCAGGGTGGATAGAAAGAACAGAATCATGCGCCTCCTTGAGAACTTGCTCTCTTAAACCCGGGTAGTTCGGAACAAACATCCGGTGTTCAAAGAAAAGAGTGCCTTGGTCGTCTACGTGGAAAGACTCGTACTTAGGAAGCTAAATGTTGGAGATGATCTTTTTAGTGTAAGGATCACCAAGTTGAATAGAGCGAACTTTTTCCTCCAAGAGCGGTGTTGCTAGAAGGTTCAGAAGATACCCTTGATCCACAATTTCAACGTTGAGCTTGCGGAATTCCTCGCACAAGAGAGGCTGTTGTTCTTCCACCATGAGATTGTTGACATAAGCTTTTCGGCTGAGAGCATCGGCCATGACATTAGCTTTGCCCGGAGTGTAGTTGATGGTCAAATCGAAATCATTGATTGTTTCAATCCACCTCCTCTGACGAAGGTTGAGATCAGGCTGTGTGAATATGTACTTCAGACTCTTGTGATCAGAAAAGATCTCACAACGGTTGCCAAGCAAGTAATGCCTCCATACTTTCAAACCAAAGACAACTGCTGCGAGTTCGAGGTCATGTGTAGGATAGTTGATCTCATGCGTCTTCAACTGTCGAGAGGCATAAGCAACAACTTGCTTTTCTTGCATAAGGACCGCACCCAATCCTTGCAATGAGGCGTCACAGAATATCTGGAAAGGCTTTGATGTATCTAGAGGAACCAAGACTGGTGTGGAAGTGAGCTTCTCTTTGAGTGTTTCAAAGCTTTCTTGACATGTAGGAGTCCAAAGGTATTTCTTTCCTTTCTTGAGGAGATCGGTAAGAGGCTTCGCAATCTTCGAGAAGTTTTGAACGAAGCGACGACAGTAACTAGCCAAACCAAGGAAACTCCGGACTTCTTTGACATTTATGGGTGGAAGCCAGTCCATAATTGTCTTAATAGTTTCTGGGTTGACGGCAATGCCCTTGGCAGAGATGACGTGACCAAGGTATGTGACTTGAGGCAGCCAAAACTCACACTTGGAGAACTTTGCATACATGCGGTTCTCACGAAGCTTGTTTAGGACACACCGAAGGTGTTGTTCATGTTCTTCCTTTGACTTAGAATAGACTAGAATGTCATCCAGATAGACCACAACGAACTTATCAAGATACTCCATGAAAACCGAGTTCATAAGCCTCGATAAGGTGGCAAGTGCATTGGTGAGACCGAAAGACATGACCGTGTACTCATACAGGCCATAGCGGGTGGTGAAAGCTGTTTTAGGAACATCTTCCTTGCGGATCTTGATTTGATGATAACCACTTCTCAAATCAAGCTTAGAGAATACCACAGCTCCAGCTAGCTGATCGAAGAGATCATTAATCCGCGGAAGGGGATATTTATTCTTGATTGTTTTAGCATTGAGTGCCCGATCGTCAACACAAAGTCTATCAGTCTTGTCTCGCTTCTTCACAAAGATGGTTGGGCCACCCCAAGAAGAAGTACTGTGCTGAATGAAACCCAACTTCTCTTGCTCATCAAGTTGACATTTGAGTTCAGCCAACTCAGCAGGACCCATTTTATAAGGCCGCTTGGAGATAGGAGCGGTACCAGGTTCAAGTTCAATGACAAACTCGACCTCACGATCCGGAGGCATACCTGGCAACTCTTCAGGAAAGACATCTGGAAACTCACAGACCACTGGAACACTCTGAATACCTTCCATGGCATCATCATTCAGAGCCGCCAAAGAGTAAAGCTGAATTGCAGGAGTCAGACTTGGAGAATAGACTATATGGCCTTCAGGAATTTTCAGAGAAACCGAACGTTCAGCACAATCAATCACAGCTGCATTTGCTGTTAACCAATCCATGCCCAAGATAACATCAATATCAGAATTGCCCAGAATAATTAAGGAAGCTGGAAACGAAGAACCACCAATCTCAATTTGATTGTTATGGCTGATTTTAGAAGATGCCATTGTTGCTCCAGGAGAAAGGACCATTAAGCGCTTGGGGAGAGGATCCATAGATAACCCATTCCTATCAGCAAAACTCGTAGAGACAAAAGAATGCGATGCGCCAGAATCAAACAAAACTCGTGCAGGGACTGAGTTAACAGGAAGCATACCCATCACAACTCCAGATGCATGCTCAGCTTGAGCGACGTTGACACAGTTGGCACGAGCAACCGTAGACCCAGGCTTGGTGTTGATGTTGAGAGCCCGAGGTGGAGGTGCACGAACCATAGGAGCACTTGCCGCAGGTCTTGGAGGTGGTGGTGGAAGAGCTTTGTTGTTCATAGGAAAATTCCAGTGCTGATGTCCAGTGTTTCCACAAGTATAACAAGCACCAGGTGGACGTGGAGAAACGTAGCCAGGGACTCCGCCAGGCGCTCCAGGGTAGTTGTGGTTGTAGCCCCTAGGAGCCGCAGTGAAGGAGTTTGGTGGCCTTGCCGCATAGCTTGACGGTCTTGGTGGAGCAGGGAGCGGCGATGGGGTGTTAGGAACCCAGACACGACGCTTAGAAGGAGCTGTCATAGTAGAAGAGCTTGCTGCATCACGGCTGTGTTTCTTTGACTCCTCAAACACTTGCCTACTTGCTTCTTCCTGCAGAGCTGTGTGTTGGAGTTCCAGAAAAGATGCCGGCCTTGCATGAGTGATAGCATATTTGATGGAAGCATTGAGGCCTTGCCTAAACCTCTTTTGCTTCTTGTCATCAGAGATCTCATCGCCACCATAACGAGAAAGGTTCATGAAGTTTCTGATGTAGGTATTGACATTATCAGTGCCCTGCTTGAGGTTGAGAAACACTTCCTTCATCCTTTCCATGACAATTTTTGACAGATATTGCTCTTTGAAAGCAGCAGTGAATTGCTCCCAAGTAGGCTGAAAACCAGAGAGATCTGCCTTGAGGTAATTTTCCCACCAGAGAGCCGCATCTCCCTTCAGAAGGTGAGTTGCACATTTGACCCATTCTTGCTCGGGAACATCCGTAGTCATCAGCAACCTTGACACTTCCTGCAGCCAATCATCCGCATCAAGTGGCTGATCAGACACCTCAAATTGGCGTGGGTTGAACTTGAGAAAACTCTTGATGTCTCCGCGCTTGGGAGGTGGAGGTAGCGGAACAAACTTGTTCCTCCTGACACTTTCCTCGAAGCGCTGCTGGTTCTGCTGCATAGTGCCCAAAGCATTTGCAATACTTGCCAAAGCAACCCCAAGTTCAGGTGGTATGTCCTCCTCAGAACGGCGTGGTGGTGCCATCCTGTGATTGATATAAAACACAAGTCAGTACTATAATGGAGAATGATAATAATCCAAAATAGTACCAAAATGGAATTAACCAAGATTAAAGGATGCAATTCACTAAGATGATATTAAAATATCAACAAAGTTAAAGGCAATTAGAAGATATTAAGCATAACGCACACGACTGCACAAGGAGTGTGGTACACAACTAACAAAGATAAATTTTCCGCAAATTTTGGCATTAAAATACCACTATATGCGCAACACCACTTAACGAATGAAGATTAGTAACTCCAATAATTCAATATACAAGAGCGAATGATAAAAGTAGTTGTATGGTCGCGACTCCATCCCGCACTCAAATCATTACTCCACACATGAATCAGTAAAACACATATCCCAACACCTTCTTCTTAAGATGAACCTAAAGATTAGTAACTACGGAAACGAACTCCCCAAACAAGATAGCGTCGGATAACAAAGAGTAAGATAGATCGCATCGGTATACAACGAATCAGAATAGATTGCATCGGTTTACAAAGGCCTGTCAGTATGGAATGTACCAACAGTTGATAACCAAGAGGCAGATAGAGATAACAAGTTGGATGCAACAGATAGACAAAGAATTCACACACACACAAACACAACCTATGGTACTACGGAACCCAGAACACGTGAATCCTAGTTTGAATTTTTAGAGAAGGATTGAAACGTTACACTTCCTTACCAGAAAAGGGTGGGTGGGTGGGTAAGAAGAAAAATGGAAGCAGTCCTACTCTCACGTTTTGTTTTTCCCTAGTATACATAACTACCAAAAATATTTGCTAGACTGACAAAGACCATTTTGGCTGAGACCTTGAAGGGCGGGATGGCTCTTATACCAATTGTAACTACCTCGGTGAATTACGCTCTTAGTTGCATGCCTGGATGAGCGAAAGTGGTTAAAATAGTACGGTGGGGCCCGGGGCCACTCACGGTAGACCTTTCGGCCGTCCTAACCACTTTCAGAACATCAAGACAAGAACGAGCGGCGTAATCGGCAGGCGAAGGGATCAACTACATACACAAGTGAGTATGTATGCAAGCCACATACAACAGTCCTCAGAGCCATTCCATCTAAAAGAAATAGAAATATTGCAACGCCATACGGCAAGATTCAAATATCCTAGATAGAGATAATATTTTAGGATAGCTCCTCATACAACAAACATCAGAGTATCAGGCGGAAGCGGAAAACAAGATCCGAGTATGGATAAGAAGCAAATCGGCATAAGATGCCACATAAATAAACACATCCCGCCCACAGATCTCACGGATCCCCGTTCCCGGAATCTCTACACCGAGTGATCGTTGCCAACATCATCTGTCTCCTCCACCTAGTATCCATCTTGTGAATACACCTGTTCATCTGAATCAAACAATTTATCATGTGAGACCCTAGGGGTACTCAGCAAGTCTTTATGCCACTAAAGGGGACACAACCTAGGGTGACGCAATTGCAGCAAAAGATAATAGCTAACAATTCTATAGATACTCGCTAACCATCCGCCTAACCAATGATAGACGGATGTCCGTGAATTAAGAACAACAGTTATAACAGTATAATTAACAGATTCATCCTCCTCCTCGCTTACCAACGAGGGAAGCGAACGAACAACCCCCATCAGCCGTTGGCAGTTTTATTAACCATTCCATGAGTATTGCACTATTTACTAGTCAAGTACTTAGTCAAATTAAAAGCGGTACTTTAGTTATACTTGTCTATGATCGAGAAACTATGCTCCAAGTCATCCATAACCGCGGACACGGCTTTCAGAAAGATTTACCCTGCAGGGGCGCACGAATAGCAACACACAATCGATCAACCTCGGAAAAACCAACTCAAAACCCAACGAGGCATTCACGACAAAGCGATCACAGGATTCAGAAATATTGCAGGGGGCCACCCCATTAAGCTACCCGCAACGAAGTTGGCCGGCTCCGAGACGGACCCAATGTTTGCGCCAATGGCTGTAAACGACTGGGAACCCGAAAATGTGACTGGGCTTGTCGATACCGTGAAAACACTCTGCATCCAAAACAGTACAGGTGCTCCTCGCACAACCTTAACTAAAACAGTAAAGAATGGCATAAGTACAGGATAGTAATAAAGCCCCAAACTACTTGTGGCCCCAAGAAATAAGAATGAATCAAGCTCTGGCTCAGGAGGGTCCATAAGGCCTCCCGGATGTGGATAGTGCGAATAGTCAAGGAACAGGAATCAAGTACTCGGGGTCCTATGGGACACAAGTGAGCATGAAAAACCAAATAGCAGATATTGCTCACTGGTGCCTCTTTCATTAGTTATCCCATTACTACTCAGGTTATGTTGTTTAGATACCTCGTTATTCATCAGACACTCACATACCCTACACATGCTTTCTACGACTCGCATGGCTCAAACAACTCCTGTAGTAATGGCTCATGGGATGGAGGAACAAGCTTCGGTGGGGTTTAAAAGTAAAGGCTATGCAGTACTTGGGATTCAATTTAATGCAATCGCGACTCAATGATGCAAGAATAAGATAGAAGAAATAGGTGCTATATGTATGCCAAGCGTGTGATAGTGCTTGCCTGGCAGCTCAATTGAAGCGAGAGATGGATCTGGGTAGTACTCCTGTGATTCCTGGTAATTCTCCTATTGGGCGTCTATTCGAAGAAGAACCAAACAAACAAGGGCCAACATAAATAAAGTGCACAATCATAGTAATTAAAATGCGACAAGCAAACAAGCATGCCATGATGAATGATGCACAATTTACATGGCATTTCAGTAACATGGAAAGATGAGGTGTGGGGTACGAGAATAAAGCATTTTATTAATTATTTAGCCAAGTTTTATTGTCATAAACAGTTCTGATTTTTAAATATGGCATGATGCATGCTTCAATTCAGAACAAGGAGTGCATAGTTAGAACGGGCTCGTCGCGCTGATCTATTTAGACATATTATTTGTCAAATTTGGAGTTGTAGAATTAAAGTTATTAATTTATTAAGAAAAGGGCATTTATTTGTAATTTTAATCATCTCGAAAATTTAAAGTGTTCAAACATTATTTTGAATGGCATATTTGAATTCCTCACATTTTTCTGATTCAAAAACATATATCATTTGTATTATTTGGATTTATAATTTAAAAGTTATTTAAAATCTGATTTGAATTTGAATTTAAACAATTTGAATTTGTTTTGTTAAAACAGCTAAACAGGGAGAACTTTTTACACCCAGGTGAATTCGACCCAAGCCACTGACGGGTGGGCCGCTGCTGGCTGGGGCACGCGCGTGCCGAAAAAGCTCTTCTCACCGCGACTTTACCTAGCCACAGCGAATCGCAGGCGGGACCAGCGGCTACGGGCCCACGTGACAGCGGCTGAGCCCGCAGAGGCTGGCAGGTGGGGTCGTGCTGGAGCGTGGGTTGATGTGCGAAAACTGCGGGGGCGTTTTTGTAAGATTTACACAGCGGCTGGCAGGTGGGGTCGGCTGGACCGCGGGTTGAGCGCGAGATAAAAGGGGGGGCTAAATGTAAAACGGCCACAATGCCCTGTAGATCTTCTCTAACGAATCTGACGAGCTGCCTGTGCTCGACAGCGACAGGGCGCGGCGTGGGGGCTCGAACTGGGGACCTGGGCGTGCGCGCTAAGGGGTGGAACCAGTGCGGCTGGGTTAGGGGAGTTGCCAGGAGGGTGGTTGGGACCTAGGTATGTCGTGACGCGGTGCGGTGACGAGCGAACGCCGGCGGCCGCCACGCACCGAGAGCGCTCGGTTAAACGCCCGGCGAGGCTAGCGTGCGACGGAGGACACGAGGATGTCAGGGAGGTTAAAGGGCTCACCGCGGAGAGGTTGCCGGTGGCGGATCGGGACGAGGCGCAGCAGAACGTCAACGGAGCTGGCAGACCGGAGATCTAGGGTTTCGTCGGGGCGGCGCTGGTCCTGGCGATCCTGGGCTTCTCCTCGACATCCGCGAGTACAGGGCGATGCAGGGGACCTTGCTGGGCTTCCTCGACACCCGCGTTCGCCACGCCGCCGGCTGGTATAAGAAGGGGCGGTGGAGGCCGACGGTGACCGGCGAGAGGGGAGATGGTGGCAGGGGGAAGGAGAGGGTCGGAGCAGCGGCTCGGGGTGGATCTGGCGAAGCCAGGAGACATGAGGAGAGGGACAAGGCGAGGAAAAAGAGAGGAGGATGCCATGGGGTACGGGGTAGAGGTAAAGGTGGCCTCGGCCACCTTTTGCTCCTCCTTCTCACGTGCAGGTCGTGAGGGGGCTAGGGCAGGCTCGGCTAGGACTACAGGAGGGACCAGGCAGGGAGGAGAGAGGGCCAGGCTCGGGCTGGGGCCAGCACGGCAGGTCGAGAGGAAGAAAAGAAGAGAGGAAGGTTCGGGTTAGCTAGGTTAGGAGGGTAGATGGCTAGGGTTGGGGCTAGCTTCGGCATGGTTGGAGGGAGAGGGGCTGGTGGGACCTGCTGGCAGGGAGAGGGAGGGGCCAGCCTTGGCATGGGGGTAGGGTTAGGAAGAGGGGACATGGTGAGAGATGATTAGGGTTAGAGGGTTAGGGTTTAAAAAGGGGGTGACATGATGGTGTTGGAGAGAGGGTAGGGTGTAGGGTTAACCCACATGAGCATAAGCATGATCAAGCATGAGGGTTTGATAGGGTGGTGAGGGATTTTAGTATGCATGATCAAGTGAGACAATGATGAACATAGGGATGATTTTTACAAGCTCATGCATGGCACTACACATGTGAGGTTGATGAGATAGAGATGAAGAGAGAAAAAGAGAAGATCTCCCAAGAGAAAGGTTCCACTCAAAGCAAGGAAAAACCAAAAGAAAAGAAATGGTGATGATGATGGTTGCATGGCCCATGCAAAACATTAAATGCCCTATTCTTATACTTGTGAAGACAATAATAATAACATGGCATTATTCTTATGCATTCCATAATATGGAATAAATCCAAGCAAAAGAAAAAGGGATTGGATCCACACTAACCCACATGAGCAAGATTAAATGCCAAAAATAAATAAAAGCCCATGGGTAATTAGGATGGTGGAATAATAAGGTGGTGACAAAGAATGGTGGTGGAGTTGAAATAAAAGATATGCCCCCAACTCAATTTGGGCATCAAACAATATATCAACAACCAAATACAATATCAAGAGGCAAATACAATTAATAATGCATATGAGAGAAGAACCAAAGAAAAAGGGTTTTATATGATGCTCAAATGCAAGGTGGCATGATGACATGAGCATGATATAATTATGATGCAACAATTATATATAGGAAGTAGCCATTATATTACTAGACCAAGTAGCATTACAATTGTTAGACAATTGGGATGCTACAGTAGGGCTATAACAGCACACCTCAAAGTAAGCCTTTCACATCTAGAAAACCCCACACTGTCACCTTGACCATTAGATGGTTCCAACAAACACCACAATTTCATAAAGACATCCAACTCCAAATATAACTCATAACAAGTATTTGTAATCTCTAGCCTAAGTGCCACCATGGTGTGGACGCTATCACTTCCACACACATGGGGAGAGCAGAGATCTATTAAAGCACTTGAGTAGCAAAGTAGATCTATAGATTACAAGCTCATGATCTCAATAAGATCATGCATAGAGAGAGAGATGAACACATAGCTACCGGTAGAACCCTTAGCCTCGAGAGAGAACTACTCCCTCCTCATCATGGGAATCAACAATGGTGATGGAGATGGTGGTGGATATCGATGGAGATGGCTCCAGGGGCACTTCCTCGTCCTGGCAGGGTGCCGGAACAGAGACTTTCTGTCCCCCGAATCTCCCCTTCGATGGCAGCGGCACTGCGGAACTTTTCATGGATTTCTGATTGACGATTTAGGGTTTTGGTATCGGGAGGCTCTTATAGGCAAAGGAGGCAAGGTCGATGGCCGGCCAGGGGGGCCCACACCATGCCCTGGCGCGACCTGGGCTGGCCCGCGCCAAGGGGGTGTGGCCACCCTATGGCTCCTCTCTGACTCTCCTTCTGGCTCCGCGAGTCTTCCGGAGAAATAGTAACTTTGGCTTTTGTCCCGTCCAATTCCGAGAATATTCATTTTCTGACTTCATGGAACCAAAAATAGCAGAAAACAGGCAACTGGCGCTGTGGCTCTTGTTAATAGGTTAGTCCAAGAAATCATATGAAAAGTACTCCAAAGTGTGGACAAAACATAATAAAGTAGATAAAACCAAGCATAGAACATCAAAAATTATAGATACATTTGCAATGTATCACCAGCTCGGCGCGTCGCTCTGAGTGGGGGCAGATTATTTGCCGGATAATCCGAGTCTGGGGCAGAGTTTTCCCCAGGCCTGGTAATCCGGCCCTCACTTGGTCCGGATAATCTGAGCCCCAAAGGCTCCAACGGCTCAGTTGGGAAAGGGGGTATAAAAGCCCCTTCATCCCGTTCGATCAGAACTCTTGATTCATTTGAAAAAGGCCAGACCTGTTGCAAGTGCTCCCTCTCTAGATCTCCCACTTCAACCACCCGAAGGCTTCGATCTTTGGGGGAATTGAAGGAGGAGACAACCTACATCGTCATCACGAATCAAGCGCATCAACTCCTCTCCATTCACTTGGAGAAATCCCTGATCTAGTATTCTCGTTAATATCTAGATCTTGTGTTTTGTTATTGATAACTTGTTCTTGTGGCAGCTTGTTGTCATTACGGGAGCCTCCAATTTGGTTGTGGAGTTGTGCCCCGCTAGTTGTGTAAAGGCGCCGGTTCCCGCCTCGAAGGGTTCCTATAGTGGAAAGGTGGATTAGGCCTTTGGTGGTGAGATCCATCAGAGAACAGGGTGAGGCCTATTGTGGCGTGGTGGTCTTAGTACCGCCCACCCCTCCAACGCAGATGTACTTCCCTTACCAAGGAAGGAACTACGGTAAAACAAATCATGTGTCTCTGCGTGCTCCACTACGGTTTACTCGTTCCTCCATCTCACTCGCCTTTACTCGCTAGTAGTTAGGTTTGCATATAGTGAAATTCTATATAATAGCATATCTAGAGAATTTACCTTTTGTGCCAAGCCTAAAATTGAAAAAGCATTAAAATTTGAAGTAGAACCTATTCACCCCCCCTCTAGGTGCCCATACGATCCATTTCAATAAGATACTCTTTTCATGATTGGTATTGGTGTTTTATGCCTTTATTTTTGGGCTACTTCTTAGTTTCATGTCCTTAACTGGACGACACACTTCTTAGTTTCTTGTCTTCCCTTGATATGTTTTGCATCCCGTACCGAAAGTAAGCATTGAATACATATGTTAGTCCTCCATAACGAATGTAAAAATAAAGTTTTGAGCTATGTAGTTCATGTCAACAATACTAATAAGAATGGGGTTCCAAGTATCTTTTATTTCAAAGCTTCATATGGTTTATCTGCTAAACATTTTACAAGTTGATTGTTTCATGCACCATACATATGACCTTGCACTCCTCATGCTACTCAACATAGGCATGTCATTGTATGCACATGTTGGTCTTAGAAACCGCATCACTAAAGTACCTCTTGCTCCCTATGTAGCTATATGCCCCCTTTTGTATTTATTTATTTACCATAGGAGTTAATATAATTCCTTGTTCATGTTAAAGGTCGGAGGGGGGAAGTATCTCTACTCCAGAAAAATAAGAAAAATAGACATATGAATCATATCAACAAGGATCATCATGTTGTAAGTTTCCACCATGAGTTGCCGCACGACGCATGGATCTGACTAGCGGTCCAGGAGCGTTTTCTCTCAACATGCCTACTCTAGTTTGCACACTTTATTTCACATCGATGCAACCCATAAGCAGAACTTCAACATAATTAATTATCAACATTCAACATTGAAATCTTGTGCCATGAAAGCATGGTTTGGCCAACAATAACTAATAAGATATAAAGCAAAAAAATCCATAGTGGTATCACCCCAAACCTTACTTTTTATGAGCTTTAAAATACAGGAAAAAAGTATTTTTAAGAATGTTTGGAGGATTAACATACATACTATACTTCAAAGTAGCTTTTTCCACAAATAGGTGGATATGCCTAGTCTAGTTTATGGGGTTTGAAACAAGTCTTAGCTTGTATTTTGAAGTCTTAACAAAAAGAGATCTAAAGAGTGTGCCATCTAGTTTATAATGCCAACATTTATTTTCTCACCTTGCTCCTTAATGTTGAACATAAATATACACAAGAAAAGGATACAAATTAATAGGCACAACACAAACCATACTTCATATAAAGTACTTGAGCTTACGAACTAGACACAACATGAATTTCAGCCTTTTGCTTTTTATCTCCCCTTTTCTTTTGTTTCAAGGCATTCTTATTCATTTTTAATCTCATTAAGGCAAAGTTTGTTTTCAGTAGCTCTATCATAAACATTTATAATAATAGTGGTGGTGGTCCATTTAATGCAAAACAAAAATAAAATAAACAAAATAGACGCTCCAAGTTTGTACGATAGTTTTATGTTGCTCGAAAAACAAAGTTTAGAGGTTTGCAAACCGAGAGTTTAATAGGTCCACTGGGGTGCCTTGGGCATCCCCAAGCTTATGGTTTTCACCATCCTTGGATTTCTCTGTGTGTGATGTTCCTCTATTCACTGTCAAGAAAATTCAACACAAAACTTTTTCCCCCATCTATTTTCTGAGTGGTGACATTAGTGGCACAAAAGTATAATAGTTGCTGCATATATATCAAAGACATAATTCTTTCTAAATGTTCCATCAAGCATATAAAGTTCCTACATATACCTAGATAGTAATCATTTTAGGACACTTGGGATGGTTAAAACAAAACATGGTAGAATCTGTCCAGATTTTCAGTAGCAGAAAAACGAATTTGTTTTGCCCACTTAAATATGTCAGGAATTTTAGCCAATTCTTGTGCATACGGAGAATAAAAAGTTGTAAATTCTGTGTAAATATGAGTGGAATCTAAATTACATAAAAAACAGAAAATTCTTGCACTAAAAACTGTTCTACAGAAATTTGCTACTCCATATGTTTAGCAACTTTTTAACATCCAAAATGGGTTCCACTTGGTACTTTATTAAAAATTACAGAAACAAAACCAAAACAAAAATCTCTTGCTACAGCAAGAGTTCAAATAAAAAATTCAAAAGAAAATAACCAGGCTGCCTCCCATAAAGCGCTTTCTTTGTAGCCATATAGCTAGGCTTTACTTACTTGGTTTAAGTGATGTGGAACACATGGGATAGCTTGTGCTTGTTTGCAACCTCCTTCTTCTCTAGAAAGTTTTCCATACATTTCTTGTGAGGAAACTGAAACTTCACCTTTCCTTCTTTTGTATCAATGACTGCACATGTGGTTCTCAAAAAGGGTCTACCAAGTATTATAGGACTTGAGGTATTGCTCCACATGTCCATGATAATAAAATCAACAAGTACAAATGTCATATGCAATTCGAACATGATATCTTTAATTTTTCCTAAAGCATGTTTAGTTGAATTATCAGCAAGTAAAAGATCTATAGAGCATTTTTCCATGGGTTTCAAATCAAGTAAATCATATAGATCTTTAGATAAAACTGATACACTAGATCCTAAATCTAGAATAGCATGATGTGTCTCTTTTCCAATAGTGATTAAAATCTTGGGGAGCCATACATCCCCAAGCATAGGTGGTATCATAGCTTCATTATTATATCTTTCAATCTTTTCTTTTATAACATAATTTTCTAGGTAGGAACCAGATCCTGCTTGATGACCATTAAAAGATGGATCATTAGAAAACTTTTGCAATAAGTTAATGAGTTCATGCGAGCTATATTTATCAAGATCAAATGGAGGTTCTTTTGTTTCACTTAGCATTTTTACTTCTTCTACTTGTTTATCTCTATTATATAAATTGAAGATTTCATGTCTATCATTAGATACATCTTCTGGCACTTTAGCTTTTTCAAGGCCTTCTTTGACTTTTACTTCTAAGAATAGGCCATCTAACAATATATAAGCGTTGTTGGTAGTTATATTCATGAAAGAACCTCCACTTTCTTTATCTAAATAGGCCATTGAACTCTTAGTTAACCCTCTGTAGAAGATATGCATTAACATCCAGTCTCTAAAACCATGTTCTGTTCCAAAAGCTATTTCTCTAAATCTTTCTCAAGCTCTTATAAGAGGTTCATCTTTATTTTTTTAAACATGATAAGTATTTCCCTAAGATGGCCTATTATTTCAGGGGTTCCAAATCTTTCAATAAAAGCAACTTTAACATTAAACCAAGAGCTAAAATTTCTGAGTGGCCATTTTAAAATCCAATCTAATGCCTTACCAGCAAGTGAATATGGAAAAAGTTTAACTTTAATCATACTATTGTTTTTATTACTCGTGTTTAAATCTTTGCATCTTTCATTAAAAGTTCTCAAATGATGCATAGGGTTTTCATTAGGCTTCCCATAAAAATGGTTTTCATAAATGGCTTTAGTAGCTGTAGGGTCTATTTCAAATGGTTCAAATGGTATCTCACCTTTTTTTGGGAAGTTCTTTAAACTAAAAGGCCAATAAGTTCTCTTTTCCATTTTATGTGCTTTTGTGTTTTAATGAAAACTTAAAAAGACTAAAAACAAGACAAAGTAAAATACTTTAAAAATCTAAAAGGAGAAGAAAGAGCTCACAGTTGTGCAACCTCCCCAAGCTTGGGTTGTTGCACAAGTTGATGAAGATGACGGTGCCAGAAAATTGTTGCAAGTGCCGCCGGAAATACTTTGTTCTTCAAACTTGCTCTTCAAACTTGATGAGGATGCAGTTGTGGTGTACCTTCGCCAACTCCTCGGCAATGATGCCATAAAATATTTCTTCATGGCAACAATTCTGGCCACTTTTCGTTGGGACTCCAAGTGCAGAGTATTGTATTAAGCTTCTTTTCCCCCACAAGGGTGACTTGGGGGTTTATATCGAACTCTCAAGGAATTGGTTATGGAAGGAGTTTTGTCTTCTCCTGTTCAAGCAACCTGTAAAGTAAAATATTTTTTCTTGTGTCCCCAACTCCACCAAGTGGTTGTCAAGCACAAGTCGTATTAGTAATATGAAATAAAATATAAAGTAAACTAAAGTAAAGAAAGTAAAGAAATGCAAACTAGATGATATGGAAGATAATATAGTTGTTTTGGGTTTTTTATGAGTGATTGCAAGTAGAGAAAGTATTTTTGTATTATCAAAATAATAAATTGCAGAAAATATAAAAGATAGTAGATGCAATGAAAAGGTGTTTCTTATGATGAAAATTGGACCGGGGTTCATGGGTTCACTTGTCTACTCTCTTTTTAAGTTGTAGTGATCACAAAACAATTCATCAATGATAAATTTTCATGAAAATTCTATATGTGTTTGATAAGGAATTAATATGGGCATCACATTCTAACATAGAGATGAAATACATCTCTCTTATATTCCTCGAGAAAGGGAAACTCCATGCAATCTTGAATTAAGAACAAATCAGAGTATAGCTTTAAGTAATCTAACATGATGTTTGAAATACAAATATGCTACCTTGATCTAACAAGATTATCACACTGTCACATGATAACTATAGCAGATGATTTCACTTTATCCCTAATGAGGCAGCAAAAGAAAGGTAAAAACCAAAGTAGATCTTGAATATTGTTTGTTACAGTTCAATCACTATCACCATGCTACTCCATCTAATACATACTTCTCCCCATACAAGTTCTTGCATACAAGTTAGATCAAAACAAGTAATTAAGAACGGGGTACACGATATGCATATATCAATACATCTTACACAAAATAGATTCCAATCTCAAATATCAAATCATAGAACAAAGATCCACCACATAAGAATTACAAATATGACCATAATCATGTAGGGCGGCTCATACAGTACTAGATCTATGAATAAAAAGAGATAAATAGATCAAGGTACTACCACAAACCCATAGCCCGGAGGTGGACTGCTCCCTCTTCATCATGGTGATGATACTGGAGATGTTGGAGAGGGTGGAGACCCCCCCGGAGGTGGCTCTAGCGGAGTTTCCCCCTCCAATCTTTGCTGGATCTGACTTTGTTTGGTGCTGTTTTCGTCTCTGGTGTCTTTTTGTCTCGAGGACTCCTCGGGGGATCCTTATATAGGGGTTTTTAGGTCAAGAGAACTCCATGGACGAAAGAATCAAGGCGATCGGACGACCGATGAGGAAACAAGCGTAAGTGGCGTGCCCACCTGGACTGGGCGCGCCATCCATGCTCATTTGGGCCTCCTGGCCCTCTAGGTGAGGTTCTTGTGGTCCTAAAGCTTCTCGTGGATAAATATTGGCATTCCCAAAGTTCAGGTCCATTTGACTTCGTATAGGTCCTGAAACATCAAAAACATTGAAAATAGGGTTTTATCTGTCCTGCCGGGTTATAGCCAAAATCAAGGGGATTATTGGTAAATCCTCAAAAATCAATGTAAAACATGGATATAACATTATATATGATTCAAATATGTAGAAAAAACATGTTAAGAAACTACAAAGTTCATGTATGCATTTTACATGCATCACTGGCTCGCCATAACTACGTCGCGTAGGGCGACGACTTGATGTGTCGGCCTTCCGCGCCTAGGGAAAGGCGGTCTGATGGCACCATTGATTCGCGCGGGAGCCTAGGCGGTGAGGACGAACGGGGGCTCTCGCCGACATCTTGGACCCACTTGGAGGGTTGGCTGTTTCCCGCCATTTCCTCTCCATCCGGCGCCCCCCAGGCCAACCTGGCACATTGAGTTCAAATTGAGTTCATCAGATGGATTTGGGGCCAAATCCGGCGAATTTCGGGCTCCTGGGGCGTGTCGGGTTTTTTTGTCATACGGAGTCGAAAATGGGCCTCTGCTGCGTGATTCCTGATGTATGTCATCATACTCCAGAGCATTGTATCAATGACATGCACGACAATGAAGTACGACTTGATAACTCGGTTAGTTTGTAACAACACAGACATATTGCCAAGCACTCCGGATGCCTTCTCTCTGGTTAGCCGAGTTCTCAACAAGGAGCAGTGCTCCAAAATCTTTCAATTGCTTCATTATCTTCTCTGCCAAACTTAATTCCATCCGCGGATGTACATTAGAAATTACAAGTTCTTGCATCTCTTTTCATTTTTTTATCATGTCTTCTACTTCTTTCACTGACTTAACTATGATTACTTCAGTTATTGCAATCCTCCCTGACCCACCAGTTTGAGCCTTAGGGTGTAGCTTCTATAGAGTGAAACCCATTGAGCTACATGTTGTTCCTCCGTATGATAGTGCAGAGGCCGCACCACCTAACAACTTGCCGATGACTTTGGATGCCTTTGCTAATTTGGAAGTAGTCTTTACTTCATAACCATGTCCGCTGGATTCGGCAAACACTTGCTGAGTTTAGCAATTTACAATCCAATTCTAAATTTTAGAGTTAGGTTTTGATAATTGAAAATTATAACCTATAGATAATAATGCAAACGAGAGTATGTTTTGGCGTTGATTGTTGTGTGCTTATCAATACTTAACCTTCTTCTAAGTTTAAGATTATTTTTTTCTAATGGTCAAATTTGTAGGTTCATCGACAAGATTTTCCACCCTCTCTCTTAAGACTTAACCTATCCACCGTTTCTTTCACGCCCCGATTCATGACGCCACCATCGTCAAGCCCTAGCCCCCTTCGTGCCTCTACATCAAATCGTTCCCGCTTGCTCCTTCCACTGTGACCCCTTTTACTCTTTCAACGCGGATTCAACCTACCAAGTGTTTGTGGACCATTCGTCAATTCCACCCAACACTATCTTGTTTTTCCCATAGTCAATGGCACTACCTTGTTACTTGGTTCTAACTAAACGTTAACACTATCGACCAACCACTCGTCTAAACCTAGAGGCAAAGGGTACAAGGAAAGTTCTCATGTTCATGTCTAACCACTAGTGTCTCTACACATCGACAACCTAACTCCGGTGAGTAGTTCTCATGTGCTGGTTCATGTGCTTGCAAGGCAAAGAATCCATGCTGGCATGCTGCCCAAGTGAACCATACCAGTTTGTTCGCCATGTGGATGATGATTACATGTCATGTGTGGCGCGTGAACAATGAATCCTCTCTCACACTTTTGCCATTGCTCCCACACTAGTCCACCGCTGTCACTACCACTGCGTGCGCTTTCATCACCTTCCCCCACAAAAATGTTTTAGAGTCTGGAGGTTGACGTGATGCCAACCATCCAGTTCAGCCACTCGAAATTGGTAAGATGGAATTGATGAGGCAAAGAATACATTTCACATGGCCACCGTCTGTTAGAGGCAAAGTACCAAAGTCCATAGTAAGAGCATCTCCACTCGCCCCCCATGGACGCCCACATGCCCATTTTCACCTCCCTCTGGTGGAAACTCCCCCAGCCATGCCCCTAGGAGCGCGAAATTCACCATATTGGGCCCAAAATCCATCTGGCAAACTCAGGCCGAACTCAGCGCCCCGGGGTTTGCCTGGGGGCGCCAGATGGAGTGAAAAGCCAAGCGGGCCCAGGTTGTCGGTGAGATAAGATAATTTCCCCCTTTTCTTCCCGGTCGCTCCTTTCCCCCAACCCGACGGCAAGATCCTACCAACTCCCGCCATCTCTCCACTTCCCTCCATTTCCCCCACCTCCTCCATGTCGCCTCGCCCAGACCCGCTCCACCATGCCACCAAAGAAATTCAACGACCCAAGACCTAATGAAGCCGTTGTCAAGCCGAAGAAGCCAAGAAAGACGACGAGACCCAAGGAAAATCCCGAGGGCATGAGCGACGCCGATTGGGTGAAGATTGTGAACTGGAGGAAGGTGGAAAACGACAATTGTCATGAGAGGGAGAATAAACTCAAGGAGAAGTAGGAGGCCCTAGCGCAGGAGAAGGAGAATCTCAGGTGTGGGCATCGGCATACCACAGTGGCATGTATCCGCCACATCACGATGGACAGTTCTTCCTTGGCAGGGTTTGGGGCAGCCAACCGAGTGTCTTCCCGGTGCACTACATGCCGCTAACGCATGCCATGTTCTAGGAAGCAGGCGCCTACTCCATGCCATGCACAAGGTTCTCACCACCGGAGTACGACGGCGACTAGTTAGGAAGCTTCAACCCCAACACTGTCTTTCCTGGGATGTCGCCAGCACTTCGCCGTGGGCCTCTCCACCAGTTCGGCGCCAGTGCCGCCAGTGTAGGCACCCTGTTTGACGGAAATCCAACCGACTCTATCATACACGACATGATCGTGTGATGACCCACAAGTATAGGGGGTGTATCGCAGTATTTTCGATAAGTAAGAATGTCGAACCCAACGAGGAGTAGAAGGTGCTGGCTAGTGGCTTGGAGCAGGAATTCTCTGTAAATACTTAGCAAATGGATTTTTAGGGTTTTTTGATAATGCAGGTAAATAACGTACGAGTAAATAAAAGACAATAAGAATAAATGCAGCAAGTGGCCCAATCCTTTCTTTAGCAAAGGACAAGCCGGTGGTATTACTTAAGATGACCAAACGTTCTCGAGGACACATGGGAATGTCGTCAAGTGCTTTCGCTTCATACAGTTGATTAATCTTCTTTAGTTTGCTAAGTGTTGTGTGGGTGAACCTGTGCTAATGTACCGACCTTCCTAGGACTAATACATACTTGTGATTATACCCCTTGCAAGAATCTGCAGGTACAAGAAAGTAATTAAGGTAGAAACCTAACCACACCTTTAAACTCTAAGACCCTGACGTCCCTTGTGCAATGGTTTCCTAACGGGGGTTGATAACCCACAAGTATGGGGGATCGTGTGTAGCCTTTTCGATAAGTAAGAGTGTTGAACCCAACGAGGAGCTAAAGGTAGGATAAATATTCTCTCAAGTTCTATCAACCACTGATACAACTCTATGCACACTAAACGTTTGCATTATCTAGGAAATAAAACTAGAGTAACAATACGAGTAATAAAGATAGCTTTGCATGATAATAAATAACAAGAAAGTAAAGCTAGTTGCTGCAGTAATAAAATACACTAAACTAACAGAACCATGAGTGTGGAATAGTGGTGGTAATTGTGGTGGCTTTGTCCAAGTTTAAATAGCGAATAGATCGGGTTCATTGTCTTTGATGCAGTTTTCTATGTGGGAGAGGCTAAATATACATGCGCTTCACTACTTGGAATTACATGTACTATATGATTGGATTGTTAGCAAACATCTGTAAGTACTAATCAATGCATTAAGGTTTCCCCAACCATAGCCTTAAGTTTAATGGTGCTCTTACTCGCATACGTGCAATGTTTCGGTTCGTGTCCTCAGGTTTCTGTCACTCCGGCAAAACTTCCTCCCTTCCTCTTACACATACTACAAACCCTATGATGTTTAATCCATGCATGCATGATACATTGCAAATGTATCTATAATTTTTGATGTTCCATGCTTGGTTTTATCTACTTTCTTGTGTTTTGTCCACACTTTGGAGTACTTTTCATATGATTTCTTGGACTAACCTATTAACAAGAGCCACAGTGCCAGCTGCCTGTTTTCTGTTGTTTTTGGTTCCAGGAAGTCAGAAAATGAATATTCTCGGAATTGGACGGGACAAAAGCCAAAGTCACTATTTTACAGGAAGACACTTGGAGCTAGAATACGAGATGGAGAGGACCCAAGGGGCCACCACATCATCTGGCCACGCGGGCCAGGCCTGGCCACACCAGGGGGTGGTGTGGCCAGCCCAGGCACCCCCTCGGCCTCTCCTTCCGCCTATAAGATGCCTTCGATACCAAAACCCTAGGCACCCGATCAAAAATCCACGAAAGAGTCTGTTGCCGCCGTCATCTCCATCCCTAGATCGGGAGGGATCTGAAGCTCTTCCCGGCACCCTGCCGGAGAGGGGAATTCACCCTGAAGGCCTTCTTCATCATCAAGCAAGCCTCCGGTGTGATGCGTGAGTAGTTCATCTCTGGACTACGGGTCCATGTAGTAGCTAGATGGCTGGTTCTCCTCCTTTGTGCTATCATGTCTAGATCTTGTGAGCTCCGTTCATGATCAAGATCATCCATTTGTAATTCTGCATGTTGTGTTTGTGGGGATCCGATGGATATTGAGATGCTATTTCAGATTGATTATTGATTCTATCATGTCTTTGTTATTTGTGATCTTGCATGCTTTCCGTTGTTAGTAGCTATCTTGGCCAAGTAGATGCTAGCAACTCCAAGAGTTAGTATTTATGCTCGATAGTGGGTTCATGCCTCTAGTAATCTGGGGAAGTGACAGAAATCTCTAAGGTACTAGATGTGTTATTGCTACTAGGGAGAAAGCAACAATCCTTTGTTCATAGAACAATCGTATTGTTTACATTACACGCAATTCGTAAAGCAATAATCTGTTGCTTGCAACTTAATACTGGAGGGGGTTCGGATGATAACCTGAAGGTGGATTATTAGTCATAGATGTAGTTGGATGGCGGTCTATGTATAATGTTGTAATGCCCAATCAAGTCTCAAAGGAGTCAAGATGATTAGTATATGCATGTATGCTTTCTCGATGTTTGTCAATTGCCCCGCTGTAATTCGTTCACCCAACATGTTATCTATCTTAAGGAGAGCCACCTCTAGTGAACTATGGACCCCAAGGCATCCCCCTCTTCATTAATAAAAATCCCAGGTTTCTTCGAAACACTTCATTTTTATTGTTTCATGCACATTTGTGTTGTTCTTGGAGCGTCTTCTTTTTCATTTTCGTTTTGGTTTTTCGTTTTCTTTTGTTTGCTTAGTTTGCTGAATATATTGGTTGGACCCCCTCTTTCATACATTTGTTTTCAAATAGTTTGGTTTGGTTTGGAAAAGAGTAGGAAAGTTCATTGCTTAAGTGGTAAAGAGAGCTTGTTTTTGACTATGGCCTATGCTTTGTCATGCCATGCTTGATATTGTTTTGGCTTTATGCTTAGTATTCTTTGTTGTAGCATGACTTGTCATAAACAATTGAGATTGCTTAATGTGCCTAGGATGAATCATGCGTTGTTTTAGCATATTAAAGCATATTATAGTGGTATTCTCCTTTGATGCTTTATTTGGGTTGACTTTGCACATGCTCACACCATGTTATGACTATCTCAAGTCACCATAAGCCTTTATGATCCTTTAGTTTTCAACTTGTAGTATCACTTTATGCTTTGATCAATGATGTTTTGTCGCTCTGCATGATTATGGCCATTATTGCTCTCTTAGTTTGTCGCTCCCAGTCTTTTGCTAGCCTCCACAACCAAGTATGAGTTCCACTCATGCATCCAACTCCCTAAACCAAGTTATTCCAAAGAGTCCACCATACAACCTACTAGCTTATGATATTCCAAGTATATTTATGCTTTTGTTTACCTTCCGAATTAAACTTGTTATGAGAAAACTAGTGATTAAAGCTCTCACGAACTTGATGGAACACTTTACTTTTCTTGCCCTTAATAAACTTGAACCATTGTGTCGTCTATATTGTATATGCTTGCACTTATTTGTTGGGAATTAGCAGAACCATGTTGTCATGGGGAACGCTTTCAATATTGCACGGGTACTTTGTACCTAGTTGATATCATGCTCTTTTGTCTATGGATGTCGTCGGTGTGAAATGAAAGGGGAGCTTCTAAGTCCATGGAGTTATGTATATGTGTTAGAGAAACGCCTGGGTCGCTGGTCTAATCCATGCTGACATGGTGGAAACCTGTAGCGTAACCATAATGAGCTGTCTATGAAGCATTCTTCTTATAAAAAAAGAGTCCTATATTGAGAAAAAAGAGAAAAAGAGAAAAAAAATGAGATTATGAAAAGAGGAAAGAGAGAAAAAAGCATCATATTCCCATGGTAAATAAGAAGATTGCTGAGATGCTCGTTGTCTGCTTGCCTTGTCATTTTGATATGGGGATTCTTCCGTATCATCGGGCAAGGGGTACCCCGTTGGCGGTTCTCTATGATACACATGTACTTAAAATAACAAGAATTTACCGGTGACTAAACTTGAGTAGCATGAGGAGCGGCCCTCGTATTCAAGGGACATGAGATTTCTAACTTATACTTTGTCAAGCATGTACACCATAGTTTGTTCACTTTAACCTTAATCACTTCAAGATGCTTATGATAGGGGCAATGTGAGCTGAAAGCTATAAGTACCATAATTTTTGGAAGCTCTTTATGAAACTTGAATCTATGCTTCCTTTTATGAAGGCCTTTCTTCCACCATTATATTGAGTCTCCATCTTCTACCTTTATGCACCTACTTTGAGAACATAGTGGTCATTCTTAGTTCTTTGTGCATTGTCCCAAGACTAGTTGATTAATGCATAACTTGATATTGCTTGTTTTAAACTATTTGTATCTAGTCACTCTTATGAACTTTGAAGGTGTCCTATGCATTTATATTTGCTACTCTATGAGGGACAAGCTGAATACTATTATGCTATGTTTTCTTTATGTGAAACAAATAAACGGCTTGCAAAGCATTGCTATTCATGAATCTTTTGTTTGTGCCTTTTTATGTTGCAACATAGTTTCTTTGTCTTATTGCTAGAACTTTTTCTTTCATGTTATGATTGAAGTACTATGATCCCAACTTTGAATGTTTAACAAATACTTTGATCAAGTTTATGATGGTGCATGTCACCTCAAAAATTATTCTTTCTTTTTATCACTTACCTACTCGAGGACGAGCAGGAGTTAAGCTTGGGGATGTTGATACATTGCAAATGTATCTATAATTTTTGATGTTCCATGCTTGGTTTTATCTACTTTTTGTGTTTTGTCCACACTTTGGAGTACTTTTCATATAATTTCTTGGACTAACCTAATAACAAGAGCCACAATGCCAGCTGCCTGTTTTCTGCTGTTTTTGGTTCTAGGAAGTCAGAAAATTAATATTCTCGGAATTGTACGGGACAAAAGCCAAAGTCACTATTTTACCGGAAGACACTTGGAGCCAGAATACGAGACGGAGAGGAGCCAGGGGGCCACCACACCACCTGGCCGCGTGGGCCAGGCCTGGCCGCGCCAGGGGGTGGTGTGGCCAGCCCAGGCACCCCCTCGGCCTCTCCTTCCGCCTATAAGATACCTCCGATACCAAAACCCTAGGTACCCGATCAAAAATCCACGAAAGAGTCTATAGCCGCCGTCATCTCCATCCCTAGACCGGGAGGGATCTGAAGCTCTTCTCGGCACCCTGCCAGAGAGGGGAATTCACCCTGGAGGCCTTCTTCATCATCATGCAAGCCTCCGGTGTGATGCGTGAGTAGTTCATCTCTGGACTACGGGTCCATGTAGTAGCTAGATGGCTAGTTCTCCTCCTTTGTGCTATCATGTCTAGATCTTGTGAGCTCCGTTCATGATCAAGATCATCTATTTGTAATTCTGCATGTTGTGTTTGCGGGGATCCGATGGATATTGAGATGCTATTTCAGATTGATTATTGATTCTATCATGTCTTTGTTATTTGTGATCTTGCATGCTTTCCGTTGTTAGTAGCTATCTTGGCCAAGTAGATGCTAGCAACTCCAAGAGTTAGTATTTATGCTCGATAGTGGGTTCATGCCTCTGGTAATCTGGGGAAGTGACAGAAATCTCTAAGGTACTAGATGTGCTATTGCTACTAGGGAGAAAACAACAATCCTTTGTTCATAGAACAATCGTATTGTTTACATTGCACGCAATTCGTAAAGCAATAATCTGTTGCTTGCAACTTAATACTAGAGGGGGTTCGGATGATAACCTGAAGGTGGATTATTAGTCATAGATGTAGTTGGATAGCGGTCTATGTATAATGTTGTAATGCCCAATCAAGTCTCAAAGGAGTCAAGATGATTAGTATATGCTTGTATGCTTTCTCGATGTTTGTCAATTGCCCCGCTGTAATTCGTTCACCCATCATGTTATCTATCTTAAGGAGAGCCACCTCTAGTGAACTATGGACCCCGATCCTTTCTTTTACATACAATCTACAAACTGTTTACTGCTTTGTGTTTTACTTTCTGCAAACTATTACTTCCTTCCATTCAATATGTTTAATCCTTTGTTTTTAGCAAAACCGGTGAGATTGACAACCTCATTGCAAGTTGGGGACAGAGTTATGTGGTTGTGTTGTGTAGGTCTCCACGTTGCTGCTGGCACCGGTAGTGCGCCCTGCCAAAGTTCAGCTAGCTACATCTTTGTGGTGTTTCCTTGCTCCTACTGGATTGATAACCTTGGTTTCATAACTGAAGGAAACTTACTGTTGTGCTCATCATACCTTCGTCTTGGGGTTCCCCAACGAGCTCGTTAATACACGAGTCAGCAACACACAAATATAATGGACACCAAAGGACTGTACCATATCAACATACAACTCTAATGAACCAAATACGTTCAACAATTCAATCTAAGAACAAAGAAACTACGCAAACATGACATAGATCATAGGATTATAACTTATAGCATCAAACACAATGTTTATATAGGACGGTACAGAGGTGTGTGAGAGGATGAACCACTGCATACTAGGAGTATTAGGTGATGGAGATGGCGGTAAAGATGGTGAAGAGGGCGCGGCGGCGGCGGCGCCGGCGGCGGCGCGGGGGACTCCTTCCCCGCCGCCGGTATCATGGGGGAGCACCGCCCCTTAGCCCCCTTCCTTCATGGCTTCTTGGGAGCCCTCCCCCAGGGAGATGGGATCCATGGGGGAGGCAAAAACGTGGCTTTGGTGGCTGCAAATTCGTGGGTGGAGATGCCCTGGACGAATTAGGTTTTCTCCCTTTATATAGCTTCTCGGATTCCCGTCACCTCATCTTGGGATGCAGTAAATTGGGCATAAAAGGCCCGTCCGGAATCGGAATCAGCTAGTTTTATGTCTAGAACATTTGTCGCGAAATTTCCAACAACTTTGTAGTTGAAGAGTTTTCCGTTTGACGCCGTATTCGACCTGAAACGTGACCATCTTCAAAAAGAGTTCTGAGATAGATTTCTGGAAAAATCCCAATTTGACTCCAACAAGGTTTCCACTTGTATTCTTGGTAATTCCTACACATCAAAGTGTAAAACAAGAACATTGTGCACTTTTGCAACTATTAGTAGGTTATTCTAAATAAATCATAAACTTTATAAAAAAAGGAGTGTCAAAAGCATATTATTAGCATAAAACCATCAAAAATCATAGATACGTTATGGACGTATCAGGGGTTCCGGTTTCTGTCACTTCGGCAACCCTACGATTAATATCCAAATACACAATGCATTCCCCTAGGCCCATGTAGGTGAAGTCTCATATAGTCAACGTTCACATGACACCACCAGAAGAAATACACCACAACTTAAATATCAAACTATTAAATCTTTCTCAACACAATTCTACTACTAACAACATGACTTCTCCCATGTCCTCAAGAACTAAACGAACTACTCACAAGACATCATATGGATCATGATCAAAGATGATATAATGATATGTAACAATTTGAACATAAACGATAATTCAATGGTTCACTCAATAGCATCAACTACAAAGAGTAATCAACACCGGGAAAGTTCCTCCTAAGAACTATGCAAGATTCAACCCAATTGTTATAGCGGTCTGAAGTGGAGATGATGGTGGTGATGGAGATGATGATGGTGATGATAATCCCGATGAAGTCCAGCTTGATGGTGGTGTTGATGGCGACGATCTCCCCTCTCTGGGAAGGAATTCCCCTGGCAGAATTCTGTCTGCCGAAGAGATCTTTCTCTCTCGGTGTTTTCTGCCCTACAGAGGCGGCATAATCTTTCTGTGGTCGCTACTCGAGTCTTAGGATTTCGGGAGGATAATATACGCCAGAGGGGAGAGGATGGAGTAGACCAGGGAGGCCACACCACCTGGTGGCACGACCTGGGGTGGCCCGCGCCAGGGGGTGGTGTGGGCCCCCTGTGGCCCATCTCCACTTCCCCTTCTGGCTTTCTTCCTCTTCTAGAAAAATAGGATTTTCCATGTATTTTCCTGAATTTTATGATCTTCACGAATTTTGCCTCCAAAGAGCACATTTTCCATCAGAAACCTGACTGCAACGGTCCATGCTCCAAAAGTCATCAACCATGCAAGAACAGGTGAAATAACATAAGTATCGTCTCTTAATATGAAATATATCAGTGGATAACAGTAAATTATGATATAGAATAGTGATGCAAAATGGACGTATCAACTCCCCCCAAGCTTAGACTTCGCTTGTCTCCAAGCGAAACTGAACTCAATAAACATGACCTCAGGTTTATGGAGTGAAGAGTCGATAAAAGAATATGGACAAGAAGCATCACATTCATCAATACATAAATCATAATAGAAGACAACTCACTATTATATAACTTAACTTGCAATAAGTAAAGGAAACACAATAAAGATACATAAAGTAAATTATAATTGGTAATGGCAAACTTAGCTCTTGGTCGAAGAATAGTTGACAATTTGCTGGAGTTCACAAATAACTGATTTTCAATGATAGCTTTCAAAGTAGTAGACACTAAGATAAGCTAAGTGCAAAACAAGGAACATAAGAAACATGATTGAATAAATCATCATATGAATGAATGAAACACAACAACTCAAAATACTTGCTGAGGTAGAAGGGAATAGGTTTACTGACTCAACTAAAAAGTAAAAGAAAGGCACTTCGCAGAGGGAAGCAGGGATTTCAAGTTTCATAAAGAGCTTCCAAAAATTATGGTACTTATTAGCTTTCATCTCTCATTGCCCCTATCATAGGCATCTTTAGGTGATTAAGGTTAAAGTGATCAAATATGAGGATATGCTTGACAAGTTGTAAGTTGAAAATCTCATGTCCCTTGAATACGAGGGCCACTCCTCATGCTACTCAAGTTTAATCACCGGTAAGTTCTTGTCATAGTAAGTACATGTGTATCATGGAGAACCGCCAATGGGGTACCCCTTGCCCGATGATACGGAAGAATTCCCATATCAAAATGACAAGGCAAGCAGACAACAAGCATCTCAGCAATCTTCTTATTTACCATGGAAATATGGTGCTTTTTTCTCTATTTCCTTTTTTCTCATTTTTTTTCTTTTTCTCAATCTCTATCTCTTCTCTTTTTTTGTATAAGGAGAATGCTTCATAGATGCTCATTATGGTTACGCTGCAGGTTTCCACCATGACAGCATGGATTAGACCGACAGCCCAGGTGTTTCTCCACATACATAACTCCATGGACTTACAAGCTCCCCTTTCATTTCACACTGACGACATCCATAGATAAAAGAACATGATATCAACTAGGTACAAAGTACCATTGCAATGTTGAAAGCGTTCCCCATGACATCATGGTTCTGCTAATTCACAACTTACAAAGCGCAAGCATATACGCAACCTAGATGGGCACAATGGTTCAAGTTTATTAAATGCAAGAAAGTAAAGTGCGCCATCAAGTTCGTGAGAGCTTTAATCACTAATCTTCACATAACAAGTTTAATTTGGAAGGTAGATAAAAACATGAATTTACTTGGAATAGCAATAGTGCTAATAGGTAGGTATGGTGGACACAAATGGAATAGGTTTTGGTTTAAAGATTGGATGCACGATAAGCATTCCCTCTCAGTACAGGTTTTTGGCTAGCAAGGCTGGGTAGCAAGCATAAGAGTTGAAGGAAACAAACAAACATACAAGTGACAAAAACAAACATGCAATCTTCCTTGGAAGCACAAAAGATCTTAACTAGAGAATACTAAACTTATGAGAAAATCAAGAAAGAAAGATGATGAAATTATATATCTTTAAGAGTAATTTTATCTTTTTCATTCAACTCTCAAAAATAGTGTTGCTACTGATCGGGCCAGGTTTGCCAAAACCAACTAAATTAACTCAACGATCCCAAAGTGATACCAGTACTAACGACAAGATCAATCATATAACCATGAATTGAAAACTAATATAAGATATGCAAAAGAGTAAATGATAGAACTTCTCATTAATATTCCATAACAGCAACTCACACCAAGGGATACATAGATATCTAACGAGAGGGGGGACACTTCCATAATGCAAACCATCCTACATGATAACTTCTCTATTCATGATACGACTCTACTAAAAAGGTAAAAAGATAGAAGATAGTGATATGATACTGCGGAACTCCCCCAAGCTTGGAACAAACCAAGAGGATGCCAAAATCTGATGACGAATTACTCCTTCGGTGGTGGTGGTGGTGTTCTCTTGATGAGCTTTTTGATCAATTTCCCCAAGTCCTCAACCTCGAAGGTGAGAGTACGAATCAACTCCGAGTTGTGCTCGATGCGGTGCATGATCATGTCAGGTTGTGAATCCCAGCTCTTGCGATTCTTTCCCCACTCTTCCTCCTTGCAGTCTTCTTTTCCTGCATGGCTAGAACGAGGCAAATCCCAATTGGAGGGTAGTTTCTCCTTGGGCATATTCTGGTATTGATGCTCATGGATAAGGGTATGGAAAGGATTCTTGGTGCGTGGAGGAAGTGACCATGGTGCCGAATAGTGATGAGGAGGCTTCCCTCCAGTTGACATAATCCTGACAGGGTTTGCCACCACTCCAATGCTTGCAATGGTAGTGCTGGCGTGCGGATGTTGGCTTTGCATTCCCTCCTCTTCATCTTCACTCTTGATCTCCTTCTCCTGCCCGAGGTCTTGGAGATCTTCCTCCATATGCTCATTTCCCTTATCCTTGGCAGACACCATTGTACTTCTAACTTTCAAGAATAGTTCCTGGCAGGAACAGATCGACACGAAAACGCAACGAGAACACGATATACGAACCTCGAGGGATCCGGGGAATTATATATTACGAAGTTTTACAACAAAAGGAAGGTACTGGGAGAAAATAGGTCGGAGACGAAGGCCGAGGTGGCCACACCACCTGCTGGCGCGGCCAGGGGGGCCGCGCCAGGGGGTGGTGTGAGCCACCCTGGCTTTGTTTCCATCCCTCTTTCGCTTTGTAGCTTTCCTTGTTGGATAAAAATTCTAAAAATATAACTGGACAGAATTTTCACGGTGGTTTTCTTACCAGAGCTGTTACCTATTCGAAAAAGGACTCTACATGTCTCTGGAGTTGGCATTTAGTAGATTCTTCCGTAGTCACCGCTTGAATAACATCAATATCTTCATCTTCATACTCATATTGCTCGAGTCATGAAAACCTTTCACTTTCTTTACACCATTTTCTCCAATAACCTGGAAATTTCTTTCACACAAAACTTCACACAATTCTCATTAGCAACATTAGTATAAGCGAGGTAATAGACCTTTTAGGTTCAAATTCAACTGAAAACCATAAAAACAAAAGATACTATAGCAACTCCTTCTAAAAGCCCAAAAAGAATTCAAAAACGAAATTGATTTAAGAAGCAAATGCAAGAGTGGCAAAATCTGTTAGAATATACCAGCAGGTAAAGATAATTTTTTTCGAAAATCTTCTGTTGCTCAAATCAAAAAGTGCAAAACTAACTAAAGGTAAATAATAACCTAGGGCAGAAGCATAAACAATTACAGCTCAATCCGACATATAGAGATCTCTCACGATTTTTTACGGTGAAGCACAAAAATCTGTTTCAGGACATCAACTTCCCCAAATCTTACTTCTCTCTCATTAGAGGTTGATCTTGACACAAAAACCAAACAAAAAAGGATAGGGAGAGGTTATTACCAAAGTAATAATTTCCAATACTCAAAGAAACAAAAACAAACTGAAAGCAAAAATAAATTGGGTTGTCTCCCAAAAAGCTCTTTCTTTATAGCCATTAAGACGGGCATAATAATTCCAATGATGCTCACATAAGATTACAAATTGAAGTGAAAAAGAGCATTAAGAAGCAAAAATACACATGTTTAAGTCTAACCCACTTCCTATGCAAGGGAATTTTGTAAACAAACAAGTTGTTGAAACCAGAGGCTACTAGCATAGGAAGGCAAAATAAGTACAACATAAAAACTTTCAGCATAAAGCGAGGAAACTTGATATTATTGAGATGCATAAGAACAATCTTTCCTCTCTCATAATAACTTTCAATATCATGCATAAACTTAATGATATACCTATCACAAGAACCATGGTAGCAATGATCACTTATCCTAACAGAAAACACATGAACACTAGCTCTCATAACACTACTTTGTGAAACAATATTAGGGATAACCTTACAGAGGATAGTGTGTCCATCTTCTACATATTTAGCGACAAAATCTTCCACATTTGCTATTATAGGTTCATCATCCATTTGTTTATCAGGTTCAACAGCTTTATTTGTACTTTCATTAACTATACTAGCTATCATATACTGTTCCTTTATCTTAGTTGGGAAAGGCATTTTCTCAATATAAGGTTCAGGTAAGACATGATTAGCAGTATAAACTTCAGTATTTCTTGCAGGAACACTCTTAGCAACATCTTTATATGGTTCATGATACTTATTCCATTTCTTATTAGGAACTTCTATATAGGAAGCAAAAGCCTTAAAATAAGTTGCAATAGCTTGAGAGTCTAGACCATAAGCATTTTTAATATTTTGATAGTCATCAGTTCCCATAAAAGATTCAATGCATTCATAGTCATAATTTATACCTGACTTTCCTCCTTTGTCATTCTCCCATGCTTCAGCATTGTCTTGAATACGGTCCAGAAGATCCCATTTAGCTTCTTCTTCCATGCGAGTGAATGATCCAGCATAAGAAGCATCCAATAAATCCTTATCATGTAGAGGGAGCCTTGCATAAAAGTTATTGATAATAATATTATTGGGGAGCTCATGAATGGGACATTTGAGCATTAGTAACTTCAATCTCCCCCAAGCTTGAGTTGTACACTCTCCATCAAGAGGCCAATTTTTTTATATTTGGTTCCGATCTTTATGAATCTCACTAGGAGGATAAAACTTTGAATAAAAGAGAGATACTATTTCCTCCCATTCAAGAGCTTGGCCATTCTTCAACAGCTTATACCATTCTTCAACTCTTCCTTTCAGTGATAATGAGAATAACTTCTTCTTAACTTGATCTGTAGTAATACCTGCACACTTGAACAACCCGCATAATTCGTATATAAAGAGCAAATGATCACCGGGATGGACAGTTCCATCTCCAACATAATAGTTATCCATAGCACGATCAATAATTCTTGTAGGTATTTTAAAAGTATCATTCTCAGCAGGTGGTGGTTCATCTACTACCTTAGCAGTGGTATAGCATTACGAAATAAGAAACTCAACGAATTATCCATATTGAAAATAAAGCAACTAACAAAAGTAAATAATACTCACAGTAGAAGTTTCCTTTACCAGTTCCACTCTCTAATAACGTTTCACTCCCCGGCAACGGCGCCAGAAAATAGTCTTGATGACCCACAAGTATAGGGGGTGTATCGCAGTATTTTCGATAAGTAAGAGTGTCGAACCCAACGAGGAGCAGAAGGTGCTGGCTAGTGGCTTGGAGCAGGAATTCTCTATAAATACTTAGCAAACATACTTTTAGGGTTTTTTGATAATGCAGGTAAATAAAGTACGAGTAAATAAAAGACAATAAGAATAAATGCAGCAAGTGGCCCAATCCTTCCTTTAGCAATGGACAAGCCGGTTGTATTACTTAAGATGACCAAACGTTCTCGAGGATACATGGGAATGTCATCAAGTGCTTTCGCTTCATATAGTTGATTAATCTTATTTAGTTTGCTAAGTGTTGTGTGGGTGAACCTGTGCTAATGTACCGACCTTCCTAGGACTAATACATACTTGTGCTTATACCCCTTGCAAGCATCCGCAAGTACAAGAAAGTAATTAAGGTAGAAACCTAACCACAACTTTAAACTCTAAGACCCTGACGTCCCTTGTGCAATGGTTTCCTAACGGGGGTTTAGGTTTCTGTCACTCCGGCAACCCCTACGATTAGTAGCCAAATACACAATGCATTCCCATAGGCCCATATAGGTGAAGTGTCATATAGTCGACGTTAACATGACACCACTAGAAGAAGTACACCATAACTTAAATATCAAACTATTGAATCTTTCTCAACACAATTCTACTACTAACAACATGACTTCTCCCATGTCCTCAAAAACTAAACGAACTACTCACAAGACCTCATATAATGATATGTAACAATCTGAACATAAACGATAATTCAATGGTTCACTCAATAGCATCAACTACAAAGAGTAATCAACACCGGGAAAGTTCCCCCTAAAAACTATGCAAGATTCAACCCAATTATTATAGCGGTATGAAGTGGAGATGATGGTGGTGATGGAGATGATGATGGTGATGATGATGGTGATGATGATCCCGATGAAGTCCATCTTGATGGTGTTGTTGATGGCGACGATCTCCCCTCTCCGGGAAGGAATTCCCCTGGCATAATTCTGTCTGCCAGAGAGATCTTTCTCTCTCGGTGTTTTCCGCCCCGTAGAGGCGGCAGAATCTTTTTGTGGTCGCTCCTCGAGTCTTTGGGTTTTGCGAGGATAATATATGCCAAAGGAGAGAGGCTGGAGTGGACCAGGGCGGCCACACCACCTGGTGGCGCGGCCTGGGGTGGCCCACGCCAGGGGGTGGTGTGGGCCCCCTGTGGCCCATCTCCACTTCCCCTTCTGGCTTTCTTCATCTTCTAGAAAAATAGGATTTTTCATATATTTTTCTGGATTTTCTGATCTTCGTGAATTTTGCCTCCAAACAACACCTTTTCCATCAGAATCCTGATTGCAGCGGTCCATGCTCCAAAAGTCATCAACCATGCAAAAACAGGTGAAATAACATAAGTATCATCTCTTAATATGAAATATATCAATGAATAATAGTAAATTATGATATAGAATAGTGATGCAAAATGGATGTATCACCGTGTCTGGTCCGACCGTTGCCGCTTCGGCTCCAGGGTACTTCAGCTAGGAGGAAGCCTGCACAGCCGTCGAGAGCGACCTCGACACACAGGATTTCGACGCCGACGAAGACGAATATGAGGAAGAGGAGGCTGAGGCCGAGGCTAGCCTGGAGGAGGTTTCAACGAGATGCAAGGGGAGGAAGAATAAGAGAAGGGCACGTCGGAGATGCCATGTGAAGCCCGCATCAAATGGGCGGCGAAGGAGGAAGAGTGCCTCACCGAAGCATGAAAGATCGTCCCCATCGACCTGATCACCGGTGCAAGCCAAAACACCGACACCTATTGGAAGAGGATCAAGGTTGCAACTTTGTGATCCTCAATTCAATAAGATTCACATGGAGCACGATGAGAAGTCCATGTCCACCCATTGGGTACTCATTCAACAAGCCTGCAGCAAATGACATGGGGTACAAGAGGAGATCAAGAATCACCCAGAGAGCGGTGCCGACTTCGAACGAAAGGTAAACTCTCTGCTTGTCGCCTACTTTCGCCCAAGATTGCCACCGCCTACGCCCAACCTTGGCGCTCTGCTCGCAGATGAACCACGCATTCGGCCTCTACCGCGACGACAACAATGGCCAGGACTTCAAGTTCCTCCATGTCTACATGAAAATCTCGGGGTGTTCGAAGTGGAGGGATGTGCACATGTCTCTCGCCAAAGGAAAGGATGCCGTGTACAATCTAGATGATCCGGCGCCACCAGCGTCCGAAGGTCGGCCTAAGCTCGGCCAAAAGAAGGCCAAGGAGCTCGAGGGCAAGGGACCGGCCAGCGAAAAGCTCCAAGCTTCGATCGAGAAGTGCATGACAGACGCCAAGAACCATGCCGCACAGCGGGACGATAACTTCGACGGGAGGTGGAAGGTGATGTTGCAGAACCAAGGCGTCAAGATCGACCTCCTCAAGACCAACGTCGCGACGAAGAAGAGGAATACCGATCTGACATCCTTGATAGGGCAAACACGACGATGATGGACAACCAAGTCAAGGCGTGGTACATGGTCAAGCGCAACACCATTCTGAGCGGCCTACATGCAGCGTCCACAGCACCGCCAACGCCGACGCCGAGCTCTGCCCCAACCTCCTCTACTGCATCCCAGCTGAGCTCCACGCCTGAGACATCGCCGAGTCCTGCCTCCGCTGTCGAGGAGCCTACGACCAACGTCGACGAGCCTACCGTCCGATCCCCCGTTTCTATATGTAGTTTGATCGCCGAACTCTGTTTTATATCGCCGAACTCTTGGACTTGACTGTGTTTTGCTAGCGGGAAGAACAAATTCAAAAAAGTCGCCGTTTTGATCTTTGGAGCCGATTCTTAAAGGATGGTTGGGAGTTGGCAGCCCGTTCGCCCAATCTGATAAAAAAGTCGGATTTCGGCCTACAAGCCTCCAACGAGTGAGTGAAGATGCTATAAGGTGTGGAAAAAAAATCCATGTCAAATAAGGGAGTCATCAAACTCCAGCGCAAAAATCAAATCCCCCCCGTAGAGAATCCACGCTGGCAAGTAGATCGGACCACTTCGTTTGCACGTGGACGATGAGCCGATGACGTGTGCACCGCGTGACCAGTGAATCTCCAGTCCCCTCGCACACTTTTGCCGCCGCACTAGTGCACCACCTCCACTCCCCCACCCGCGCTCTCCTCCTGGAAAAAGCTTAATCCGGAATCCGGCGGCCGATGCGATGCCGGCGCTGGTGCGTCCTTCCGTGCTGCCCGTGTGCGCCGTGACGGGTGGCGGCGCGGGCGGGGGCAACGACAAGTGGGCGCCGCGGCAGCAGCGGTCGTGGTGGGGAAGGAGCAAGCAAAGCCTGCCGCACCAGCCGCGGCAGTCCGGGGGCCGAGGAGGCGGGGGCGGGGCCCTGGACCAGGTTCTCGGCGTGCTCCGCCGCGACGGCGAGTTCCTCCAGGCCACGGCCGGTGGCCCGCTCCGCGACGCCCTCTGGCTCCGCTTCCTCGAGAAGAAGCGGCAGCAGCAGCGGGGGAAGCACCCGATAACTAAGCCCACGCCGCAGCAGAAGGAGGTCGAGGCCCCGACGCCGCTGCCTCCTGCCCCAGCGTTCCCAGCCTACCGGCCAGGTTCCTCACCGGCGGCGAGACCAGCACATCTCGAGTTAAGCTCGCATCACAATGCATTGTTTCTGACGACATTTCCCCAATTGTCCGCAGGGTTGTCTTGCGTGGAGCTGGTGATGGCTGATCTACAAGCCCTCAAGGTGTACGCCGATTCCTCGAAGCAGGAATTCGTGCTTCGGTTCCTCGGAAGCAAGCAGCAGCAGCAGCCTCAATCTCAACAACAATCTGCTAAACCCAAACCAGTTTTGCAGAAACAACTTAAACCCAAACCCAAACCCAAACCCGACCACAAACCCGATGAACAGCAGAAAGACCGCCAACAGCAGCAGGCGCTTCAGCCCCCGGCCTTCCCTCCCCAAACCTACCCACCAGGTTCCTCACTCTACACATCAGGATTAGACATCAATTAGGCTTCACTGATCACAGTGTTGACTTTTTTTCCTGAAATTTGGTAGGGCTGTCATGTATGGAGCTGATGATGGCCGATGTCGATGCCTTCAAGTTGTATGTCAACTACTTCTTGGGCATTCTCAGCACTCCTCTGCCCCAGCACTACGATCCCGATCTCCTCGCACAATACTTCGTCTCGCGGCCTCATATCCTTGTGTTCCGCACGTTTCAAGTAAGCTACAGCTGAGCACCATCTTTGCTTTTTCGTATCTTCACTTCCTTACACTGACGTGTATAATGGTTTGATGTGATATGCATATCTACTCTAGATACTATTTGCATTCCTCGTGGGTGCGGTAAAGGTGCAAATGTATAAAAGAGCCAATCTGTCCATGGATGCTTCCCACAGCAGTAGTCTCAGCAACAAAGGTTTCAATGCTTCACAATACATGATTGGACAGCTTCTCAAGGATACATTTCTTGATCTTGGGCCTACCTTTGTTAAAGGTCTGGTATTCATGTCTTGATAACTTTAATCCATGGTACTGCCCGTGTGCCACAGATTACTCCTGATACGCCTATCATATCTAATGTATGCAGTCGGACAATCCCTCTCAACGAGACCTGACATCATAGGCTCGGAGATTTCTGAGGTTAGGTAAAATTCTCCTGGATACCACCGAGGTTTACATTTGATTGCTTCATCTTCATAACAAGCATTTGCTTCAAAGTTAAGTAGTGCCCATATACTCTCACTAAAACTAACTAGCCATAGTACCTCAATTTTAGGCACTTGCCGAGTTGCATGAAAGAGTTCCTTCTTTCCCAAGAGCAGATGCAATGAAGATCATTGAAGGGGAATTTGGGCATCCTGTTTCGCAGGTTTTCAGTTACATTTCAGATGAACCTGTTGCTGCAGCTTCCTTTGGACAAGTAATTGTTTATTCAAGGCTCGCTGCTTCTAATATGTTAGAGAAAATTGTTTGGAATTGCCAATCTATTCTTATTGATTTTATTGTACTATCTCCATCAGGTTTACCAGGGACGTACAGTTGATGGTGCTCTTGTGGCTATAAAGGTCCAGAGGCCGAACCTTCTTCCTTCTGTATTGAGGGACATCTACATCCTACGCCTTGGGGTCTGTAAATTTCCAGTTGCTAAAACACAAACTTATGTATAAAGTTCTTCGGTGTTCGAGTCATTTTTGTTGTGCTTATGGTACCCTAGACTTGTTTCCTTCATCATTATATGGTCTGGAGCATCGCTGTAGTTGCCGGTGCTTTTATTCTACCTTTCTTAACTTGCTATGTGTAATTTATTGTTTGCACTGTCCTGTCAATGGTAGTCTTCGCTTTTTTTAGGTGCCAACAAGCTTTACCTTATTATCCTCCAGTTATTGTGTTTTGAAGTCATAATGCAACTACAAACTGGCCGGGCACAGCAAGCGCCACACATATAGTTCGTTTCTATATCAATGTTTAGCTTCCCTGTTCTTTCAATGTCCTTTAGCTCTTTGTTTTTAATACAATGAAAGCCTTTTCTATCATTGTAGTCTCATTTGTGTGATGCCTTATTTATTTAGTTGTTTACTTTCAACTATTTGTTGCAGCTTTCTTTTGTTAGGAAAGTTGCAAAACGAAGAAGTAACATTTCCCTTTATGCTGATGAGTTGGGTAGAGGTTTTGTTGATGAGTTGGACTACAATATTGAAGCTGCCAATGCTACTAAATTCCTGGTATTTTTTTGTTCTCCCATGGTTTGCTAACGGATGTTTTTTCTTGTTTGAGTTTTAGCTCATGATTTCTACTCTTGCAGGAAACTCACTCCAGATATTCATTTATAGTGGTTCCGAAGATTCTCAAACAACTTACTAGGAAGAGGGTTTTGACTATGGAGTGGGTGGCTGGTGAGAACCCCAGGGATTTGCTTTCTTTATCTAGAGGAATTTCTGGTGACATTACTGAATTGTCAGAGAAGCAGAAGTTGGAAGCAAAAGGCCGCCTTCTTGACCTGGTATTTAGTTGTTTGTTGATAAGCAATTCCTTAGTCATTTGTGTCATCTGACATAAGATGAATGCCATAAATAAGTTTATTACCAACCAAGCAGTAATTCTAGGTAGCAAATATATGGAATTGAAGTTATCTTCATTAGTAACTTGGTAAGTGCTTCTTTATCATTTAAAAGTTGTCATTTAGGTAGTTTTGTACCACCTCGTGCTTTTCTGAGAATCATGCAATTTTAAAAAATAAATATCTTGGAGGATATTGTATGGTATAGAGGGTTTACCAACAGTTTGCACATTTCAAGATTCAGTTTGAGCTTACTTGTCAATGAGTTTTAACGTTTGGTCATTTGCTCTGATAATAAGGTCAATAAGGGTGTCGAGGCATCATTAGTCCAGCTCCTTGACACAGGCTTGTTGCATGCTGATCCTCATCCTGGGAATTTGCGTTATACAACTGATGGTCGTGTTGGGTAAGTGACAGTTTATTCCCGAATCATGCTCTACAAGTAAATGACCTGCTAAAAAATAATCGGTAGAACAAAATATCCATATGGTACATAGGCTAATGGTTTAGTCTGTGTCCTTCAGTGGAATATAGTTCAATTGTTTTTCTGGTGCAATACTTGTTGAGCTGTGGTAACATCTTCCTGAACATGTCAGGTTTCTTGATTTTGGTTTGCTTTGCGAGATGGAGAAGAAACACAAGCATGCTATGCTTTCGAGCATTGTGCACATAGTAAATGGAGATTGGGCTTCTCTTGTTTACGATTTGACTGAAATGGATGTTGTTCCACCAAGAACTAATCTACGCCGAGTTACAATGGTATTTTTTAGCATATATGTTCTTCATGCTCAGTGGCATCATGTGTTTTAGCCTTTTAGATCGTTGAAAACTGTCACTTACATGATATAATGGCTGCCTTAAATGGTTGAATATAAGCCAATCATTAAATAAATTTGGAATGGAAATAGAGCAGGTCAATTAGAGCTTGATTGTATCTTGGAATGCATTGACAATGAACTAAACCAGTTTTTGGTACTTCGTGCTCATTTTCATTTTTGAGAAAAACTAAAAAATCCATGGTAGTTCTGAGTGGTGGATCCCAACTTATTTAGTGGACTCGATAAACTTAGTTTCATACTTCCCTCCGACTATTGGGAAATTTATATATATATGATTTTCTCTCAAAATATGTTGCTATTTACCTCTGCCATTACCGCTTGGATAAACAGAAGGGGTCATTAACTGATAATAAATGTGGATATTGTGATGTACTGTGCCACTAGATTAATGTTATTATATTGTAAGTAGTTCTTCACAGTAGTGTCTTTGATATTTAGGACTTAGAAGATGCATTGGGCGAGGTAACCTTTGAAGATGGAATTCCAGACATCAAGTTTAGTAGGGTGGGTAGCCCTTTCTCTCTGTAATTTCAATTTCTGTATACTGTTGGTCTGATGTCTCCATCTATCTTCTATTTCAAACCAAGAACCTTGCCTAATGACATTCATTTCACATCGCTGCTGTTCTCGAACTGGTACAAACATCTTTTAGGTGCTTGGCAGAATTTGGTCTATAGCACTTAAATATCACTTCCGTATGCCACCATACTACACACTCGTCCTGCGGTCACTTGCCTCTTTGGAAGGTTAGCTTGTTCATCTGATGTCAAGATACTGAACCAGTTCGATAAATACGTATATATGAGTTGGTTAATCCAGATTCGTCTGTTTTGATTGCGATTTGTTTCTCCAGAGGCTTATGTATATCCTTCTTTTGTAATTGATAGGACTGGCCATGGCAGGAGATGGAACTTTTAAAACATTTCAGGCAGCATACCCGTATGTTGTAAGGAAGCTTTTGTCTGATAATTCACTTGAGACAAGGAAGGTCCTTTATCAGGTGCACATTTTATCTCAATTGATTTCTAGAATGGAATGCGTGGTTATGTTTATGCAATAGATAGCTTCAGTTTCTGATGGCTTCCTTTAGTTACTTAAAGTTAGTCTTTCAAACACATGCTATCTCCTCTTTTATCTGAGCAAGAACCTCCTGCAATAAAATGATTAGTTGCCAACGAATAGCACCACTCAGTGACACACTTCCAGATTTGCTTTTTTTTTTGCTATTCTAATAAGGTTGAGAGAAAAAAATCTAACTACAACGAGTTTCGACTTTCTAGCTACCTACATGGCCCACATTTAAGCAGGATCTCTTTACTAGTACCGAGACATGTCTCCAGCGTTGGGCTCCCTAGTCCTCTTCAGTTAGCTAGCAATATGCAAGTCTAGTCTAGTTGCTCTAGTATTAGTCTGTAAAGCATGGAAGCAGGTCACAATATAAATATTCTGTGACGCATACTTGTCCATAACAAAAAGCATCTGCCTTATTACTGGCACCAATCACGTGCAACACAGGTGATTTTCAACAGAAGGAAGGAGTTCCAGTGGCACAAGATAGCAGTGTTCCTAAAGCTAGCATCTGCGAGGTAGATTTCATAGTTCTTATCTTGCTATGCCAATTCTTTCAACATTCTAAGGTTGATTTCATAGTTTTTTTTCTATTTTTCTTGCTATTCGGTATTCAATTCGAATTGTATAAATGGTCTTTTGCTTATAAGTACTCCCTCCGACCCATATTAGTTGACTTAGATTCATCTAGATACGAATATATCTAATCAAGTTTTAGTGCTATATACACCCGTATCTAGACAAATTTGAGTGAACTAATAGGGGTCGGAGGGAGTACAAAGGAGTAACCTCCTAATGGAAACTGAAGTGTTGAGCATTGCACCGCATCCGATATTCACCTACCTAAACACCCGAATTTAAAATGTTATGATGCTTGATTATTTATGCATGGCTTTAGTTAAAGTTCTTTATTATCCTCTTAATACAACACATCAAAACCTTTTCCCAAGCAAGTTGGGGTAAGCTAGATATGAAACCCAACAGAAACATAAGGAAACCAAAGAGCGAAGGAGAGAAAGAAGTAAACAAAGAACGAGGCTAGATATGATACCCAAATGTTATGATGCTTGATTATTTATGCATGGATTTAGTTCAGTTCTTTATTATTCTCTTAATCCTTTGTAAAAATTTGTAGATTGGATAGAGATGTTTCCTTCAGAATTTTATAGGCCTAGTAGTAGTAATGGAGTAGACTGAGAAAAAATTTCTGATTCTTGTGTGCCACTTTGTCCATATCTCGTTCATTGTCCAATCTATCCATATCGAGGTTTTCACCCGCCAGCAGAAAATTATCTTCTTCGTCACTCGTGGTCTCGCGGATATACCTCTAGGTCTGCATTTGTATTCTCAGAAAACCAAGCAAAGACAATTGCTTTGTGATGGTTTGGAAATGTACGAGGCTTAGGTTCACTTCTCAGCATTTTGAAATCACACATAGCCAGTTTTTACTAAATCCGTGATATTCCCACTGACATTATTCTCCTATGTGAAGGGGTAACTTCAGGCAAAAAACTGGAGTTTTGCCTGAGAGGACAGGCGTGGATATCTCAAACCTTGCAGAGATCAGCGATGCATCTTCTCTCGATCACGCTACTCCTGAAAAGGCATTGCACACTGCAAACCTTTGTTTGAAGCTTTTATTGTCAAGAGATAGCATTGTGATAAGGAGACTTATAATGACAGCAGTACGTACCGTCCCCTGTTTTTTCCAGGCACTTTGAGCCTGAATCAGCTCGCTGTCCTGACTGTTCTTTCCTTAATGCATAGAGCATGCCAAACTAACTGCCTCTTGAGCTCACTATTTCTTTGGATGTGCAGAACACGAAGTCTCTTGCCCGGGATCTGATCTCCAAAGACGCGGCGATTTTCCGGGTCCTCCTGAGTCGGATTCTCGCAGATGTCGTCTGCCAGTGGATGGTGAAGGTGACTGGACTGAAACGAGCCAGGAGGTCGACTTCAACCGTGGTGTCATCGTTGCAGGAGGCCGTGGGAGACCGAAGACTGAAGGTCATATTCTCAAAGTTTCTCAGGGATCTAAGGGAGGAGCCCATACTGATGGTAAAGGTGAGCTGGAACGCGCTCGTTGTCTCAGCCGTATCTGCCGCCATTGGCACGCACCGGTTTGTTGTCCTCTTGTCGGAGGAATACTTGCCGATGCTGTGGACGCCTGCGCCTGCGCCGTCACGGCTAGTTCAGGTTTAGAGTTTATAGAAGAGCAGGCGAGAAGCAACCAGGCTGGGTACATGAAAAAGATAGTTGCTTGCACATGTATTAAGTAAAGAGGTGTATATAGATGTGAGTATGAACCATCCTTTTGTAGCCAGTTTCTGTGTAACTGTTTTAGGACAGACAGTAGGTGAGTGACCTTTTTGTAGGAGTATGATTAATTTCCCCTACTTATAACTAGTTCCCCCATTTGCTCTCCCGGATATTTCCTGGTGGTAGGAATGTGACAAAATGAAACATTTTTGTCCAGCTTTGACAAAATGTGGGGCCCCGCCTGTCAATGACACAACGTGTGTTATTTGTGTCAAAGCGCAATCGAAGACGCGGTGTTTTGTCATTATCTAAAGTGCTAAATTCAGTCTTAGACTCTCGCTGGAGTTTGATTTCGCATGTACACGAACAGAAACGCAAAACGATGTGCTAGGCCCAGTGGGTCTAAAGGCTGAGTGGGCTGGAACATGTAGCTGGTTAGGCGTTTCGGGCCGACAAGAGGCGGCCCGCGCGAGTAAACAGGAAGTTGCCTGGAGAGAGAGAGAGGGGTGAAGCGGTCGCGAGACAGGGCAGAGGGGAAGGAGGAGGATGATGATGGGGAGCCGAGGAAGCGGAGGGCGGAGGCAGGAGCGGCGGGCGCTGATGGTGGCGTTCGCGGTGGCGCTGCTGATGGGCACCGCCGTCTACTTCCGCATCTGGGCGCGCCAGGCCGACGACCCCTCCTTCACCGCCGACGACCGCGAGGAGCTCCGGTTCGCGCCCCTCCCTTTCCCCTTCCTCCCTCCCACCAACGAATCCTGATTCCTTCTCGACGGGTGGATCACGGCTAGGATAGGAGGAAACTCTCGAATCCGGGTCAGGGCATCCTGCTTCTTCTACATAACGGTTTCCATGAGCAAATCTCAGTGCCCCTGACGAGTCCTGCCATTTCCATTTGCGTGTGAGAAACCATGGATCGATCCATAGTTGCATGGTATTCATCTGAAAGGAGTTGCATCCTCATCCTATGCATTAGGGATGGTGAGATCACCTCTTCTCCCACATGCACAGAAGGAGGAGGCCTAGATGTGCACTTCTTTTCTAGTTTTCCTACTACCAGCAGCCTGTCTAGATGCTCTGAGATTTGGCTACTTGATAAAGGATTCAAGGGAAGTTTGATGGAATGGGGGTCTTGTTTTCCGTGGTTGTTTGTTTCCACTGAAAATGCGTCGCCTGAATGCTGAAGTGCAAGCTTGTCAACAAGAGTTTGACGGCCATATGTTAAGCTATTTTTGCCCCCCGAAAAGGGGACGACGCCCTGGCCTCTGCATCGACAGATACATATGGCCTTTATTAAGCCATATGTTAAGCTATAGCCTGATTCATATGGAACATTGTTGATTTTCCCATAGCGCTTGTTTGCTTATGGTGAAAATTTTAAACCAGGTCTATTCAGTTCCATCCATATTTTTGTTTGTTTGTTTCTTTCTTTCCACTGAAAATGCATGTTCGCCATTGTCGTCTGAACTTTGAAGTGCGTGCTTGTCAACAAGATTTCGTCTGCGTTATGTTAGGCTATGGCCTGGTTCATATAGAACATTGCCCATTTTCACATAGCTCTTGTTTTCTTATGGTGAAAAAATTTAAGGGAGTTCTATCCAGTTTCATCTATATTTTTGTTCATGTTATCTTGATGTTTCGGACGAGGCATGGCTAAGCAGTTAAATTTTGTTTGCCGGGCCAATCTTTACAGAAGGCAGTTCGAACACGCTAACCTAGAGGCAATGGATGAATCTGCTGAATGGAGAATGAAATACGACACCGAGTTTGGGAAAAGCAGACAGCTGGAAGATGAACTTTTGAAGGTTGGTTCCATTTTCAGCATATGTACTCGTGCGCTCTTATGCACCCGCAGTTTGCATGCTCATGGGACTTTGAATCTTTGTTTGCAGGCTAAGACCTCCCTGTCTGCTTCAGCCAAGAGTTTTGAATCATTGCAAAAGGTAATTTCGGTGCCTTTTTTTTTTTCTCATTGTAGCACAATCTTAGTTGCGTATCTCCTGTATCATCTGAGCTCATGCTTCCTCTCCATCTATTTTCACTCCCATGTATGCACCGTGTTTTTTTCTTTTTGAAATTGGGGTATGTACGCACCGTGTTTATGCTCATTTTCATTGCTGCAGGATAATGCGATGTTGAAGAAGCAGATTGAATCCATGAAACTGCAATGCAATTGTACTGTTCCGTCGAAGATTACTCAGGCATAAGGACATTTCTTTGGCAGATTAGCACTGATTTTCCTTTCTGTTTGTCATATATATTGGAGGGAGGGCAGGTAGAATGAGGAGCTATGTAATAGTAGAAATGAGACTGTAGTAAAAGAATGTTTGCGATTGTTAATGAGCTACAACTTACACGATTTTTGAAGTGGTCACTCATGATGAGTAGTGAGTAGCAATGCAAAATGCAGTTTTTTGGCTCATTTACTAGTATGTATTGAAGTTTTCTTATATGCTAGATTTGTGAAGATTGCTTGGCAGCTGTACATATGCAATTCCTTTGGTTGATCCCCAAATTAAATATCCTTTGGTTGATCCCCAAATTAAATATCCTTTGGTGTAGACTTCCTTTTCTTACCGGTTTGGTTAACTCTATTTTCTTCTTAGACCTGCCCGTCCACCTGATTACAGAGGGTGGACCTAAAGGTGGCATATTAAGATCACTGCCTGCTTTCATTCTCTTGTGAGGGGATCAAACGGAGGCATGTTTTCATTCTCTTGTGAACGACTTACTGTGAAATTCTGCTTTCACCATGCCCTCAACTAAGCCTTATTTCATTTCCAAATCTCATGACTTCCAATTTCCAATATTTATTGTAACCGGTGATTTTCAAGATATATCTCCGTTTTCGCCGGCACTACAAAGAAAACAACTTACACGATAGAAGCCATGTCAATGCATAGTTACATATTGCTCACAACGACCCCTACTGTACACATGATACACCATTAGCAATCATGGACTGGAATCAGTAGTATCTTGCCAATGTGGGAGCTCGATTCCATCAGCTTGTGAGCTTCAACTGCTTCCGACAGAGGCAACGTCTTGTAAATCACCGGCTTCACCTTGGCTGACACGATGGCTGGCCATACGTTTTTCTCCACCTCGCTAATGATCCGAGCTTTGTTAGCAAGGTTTCTGCCCCGCAGTCCAGCAACTGCACATGATCATAGCAATCCAATCAAACAATCAAGTTAGCGACGGCATTTAGGAATCTTACAATCACATAAAGCAAACAAAATGGCATAACGAGAGCCAGAGAAATCAACCTTGTATGGTCAATCTTCGGGCAAGCATAGGCTGCAAGTTCACTTCAGTTACAGTGCCCCCCATGAAACCAATAATGAAAAGCCTACCATCAACTGCTAAACTGTTCAGGTTGCGCTGGAGATAAGATCCGCCCATGTTGTCCAGAATGACATCAACACCTGGTAGAGGTATTCAGAGTTAGAATATTATGTAAACTTGACAAGCATAGCGTGGTAAAGCAACCAAGTTTTTCTGCATCAGTGATCAAGCATTACAAAATGGGGACAGGATATACCCTTTCCGTTGGTTTCTTCTTTGATACGTTGTACGAAGTCTTCGGTTTTGTAGTTTATGCATACATCCGCACCCAAACCTTTGCAAGCAGCAAGTTTTGCTTCGCTTCCTAAAATAGCATAACAGAGTTACTTGCGCACTTTCAGAAACATTTTACCATATATATATACATATATTGTTCGTATTTGAACTAACAAACCTGCAGTAACAAAAACCTTGATTCTGAGGTGCTTCGCAATCTGTATAACAAATGTACCGATGCCGCTTGATCCACCGTGGATCTGCATACATTAGAGATACCTCGTCAGGAAAGTCACTTCAAATCAAATGCTCAATAAACCAACTATGCACCTCTGTTTGCATATAAGTAACTACTAGTACTACTAAATTATTTCATACTCCGTTTTTAGTAAGCATCTTCTTCTTTGCTAATTCTCCATCAGTTGTGGCATGCCAATTTGTGGTTGTACCGAAGATCTGACTCAATGCTCAGCTCCTAGAAATCATATGCGGTGAGAGGCTGATTTATCCACACGACACGGTGCCAGCCAGTCAGGTATGTGAAGATTATTTTTACAGGAAATCCCATCTAATCCAGAAAACTTCTCTGCAGCTTGCAGATAGCAATCATCCCATGGAGAACAAATTAGCAGGAAATAGTTCTTACGAGGAATGATTCACCAGGGGAGAGGTGGCTGGTCATGAAGACAGTCGACCAGACAGTACAGGCCACCTCGGCCAATCCGGCTGCATCCGTCAGCGACACCCCCTCCGGCACCGGGAGCAGCTGACCCGCCGGTACCACCACCCTCTCCGCGTACCCGCCGCCGCTAAGCAGCGCGCACACCTGCAATGAAACAGCAGATGCACAAAGCTGAGGACTGGAGCAGCAGCGCGCGGCAATCACCATCGGCCAGGGAAGAGGGAACGAAGTGGTGAACCAAATCGATCGGGTACCTGGTCGCCGACGGCCCAGCGCGGGGGCACGTTGGCCCCGAGAGCGAGGATGGTGCCGGAGCACTCGACCCCCGGGTATGGGGAGGCGCCGGACGGCAGCGCGTACCCGCCCTGCCGCTGGACCGTGTCGGTGCGGTTGACCCCCGCGGCGGCCACCTCGAGGAGCACCTCGCCTTCCCCCGGCGCCGGGAGGTCCTCCACCTCGCGCTCCACCAGCACCTCCGGCCCGCCAGGGCTCGAAATCACCACCGCCCTCATCGGCGCTGATCTCCCTCAGTCTGTTGCTCGGCTCAACCGCGCCACTCTGTATACATGATCCGCCATGAGGTCGACTATTTGTCACTTGAATCGCGCGAGAGAGGATGGCGAACGGAGAAAGTGCTAGCCGCCGGCGGTAGGTGCGTGGGCCCTGCCCGGCGGCTAGGTGTCTGGTTCTGGTGACTCGAGGTATTCGTTCCCAGTTTCTCTAGTGGCCTCGTGGTAAACTGAACTAAATTATGCTGAAATTATTTCTATTTCGAGTGTATTTAATCTGAATTTAAAATTATTAAAATCATTTGAAAATCCGTAATAAATACTATAAGTCCACTAATTTCTCCACCAAAATCGCAAACAATATTTTATCTTACACATAGATTATTTGATTCAAATATCGTGAAACACATTAGGTATTCGTTCCCAACTTCTCTTGCGTCATGCTGGTAGTAAACTAATCAAAATTATTCTGAAATCATTTCCATTTGAGTGTCTTTAACCCGAATTTGAATTTGAAATTGTTGTTAAAATCATTTGAAAATCCGAATACGAGTCCACTATTTTCTCCACCACAAAGTCTCAAACAATGGTTTACTTTACACATAAAAAAATCAGTTTACATACTATATGTCACAATGAGCATATATAAGTCACATTAAATTCAATCTGAATACAATTTAAAACTCGATAAATTTAAGGCATCAAGAAACCACAACATACTTTCATTACAATTCTGCAAAATCCAGTAGCAGAATCACTTAATTTTAAATTAAAAAAAGAGATAGGATTCAACAATGTTCAAACCCATTCTCCTGCAAAAAGATGTGATATCCGCACATAATCGTTTGTCAACCTGATATGCAATGGTTGCTAGAGGATTTTACTTGGAAACTTTTGACGAAGTAACACTAATAGTATGCTATTTTTGGTCTGTTATTTAGTCTAGATTTGTAAATTATACACCAATTACTAATTTGTATATGAGTTTCAGTCATAACTATGCAGTCTTATCCAAAAAATGATCAATTCATTTACCGCGCCATGACAGATTGGGTCGCATTAAACTTCCCATGTGAAGCCAACTTCCATAACCCGATGATGATTAAAGATTCCATTAAGTCACGATAACGACGAAGAAGGCTCCTTCGCACCTCACACGGGAACCTCTAGGAAAATAGGACCTCTCCTAGGTCCCTCCACCTCCATCCCGCCAGGCCGCTGCCATCGCCGAGGCCGACGGCGGTGGCGGCACCCTTCTCGTCGAAGGCGGAGGGCAGGTGTCACATCCCAAAATTCTTCTAATTTTGGAATGTAAAGTTAATAAAATAACTTGGTTGAATTGTTTGACTTTGTTGAAATTTCTCAAAAAAAAAGAAACTTTCTGTTATGATTTTCCTTCCTTGAAGTCAGAAACTTGTATGAGATTGGATTAACATGACTATCCAACTTGTTTTCGTTTTCTTTTCAACCATTTGATTCTTTAAATATCCAACCATGCTTAGATGATTAAAGAGAGGGAATAAAATGACTTTCCCAATTATGGTGGAGTGATATTCTAATTTCCCTATTTGACCCTTAAAGTCTCTACTTCGATTTATGAAACCATTCTAGATGCTTTTCACCACTTGCCTGAAAAGAGAGAAGATAACATGACATCTCCATTTTATTGGATGTTAAAAACTATGTTCCTTTATGTTATATGAATGAACTTGTTGTTTTGGGATTTGTGGCATTGTGTGTCTTGATTGAGTGACTAAAAATAAACCATAATAAACTATTTAGAAATATTGCATAATAGCCATATAAGGCCAATTGCATAAAACCACATATCCTTTTGATAACGCCTAAGTAGCCCTATTTGGCAAAAGGGCATAAAATTATTTGTGTTTTGGTGATTTACATATGTTATGCATCTATGCATTGCATAAAGCATCATGCAAAAATTTCATCTTCAAAACCCTTTGTGTCAAAACCCTATTTCAAAATCTCTATTTTTACCTATTAAGGTTTTATTTGAAAAATACATGTTTGAATTTTGAATGGACAGGATTATGTGCCCTAGTAGTCCTATAAAGATATTTTGAATTTTTGAAAATTTTACAAACTGGTTTGAACTCATTTGGAGCTATATTTCAAAAGTTATTAAAGAATTAAGAAAAGGAATATATAGAAATTTGTGAAGCCACCATCTTAAAACTAGTGAAAATGTTATAAATACGATCATATAATGATCTACTGAGTTTTAGAAAAATTTACAAACAAAAATCATGTCATTTGGAGTTCGTATGCAAAAGATATAAAGAAAATACCAAAATAGAAAAAGAAAAAGAAAAAGAAAAGAAAAAGGAAAAAAAACAAAACGAAATGGGCCACCCGGCCGGCCCACTCAGCCGACCAAAGCAGCCAGCCACACGGGAGAAAGGATCGATCCCACGGATTGCTTTAAAAAGCGTGCGAAAATCTGATTTCTAAATCTATCTCTATTCAAACACTTATAACTTTTTATCTATAACTCCGAATTGACTTCCGTTTGTTTCTACTTGTTCTCTACTTCAAGATATATCTTCTCATCATTCTAAAATCCTAAATAATCCCTTGGAGCCACAACTCGTTTGCTGAAATCCAAATTCCTTTGGTGAAAAGGTAGATCTAATCATCCTCCACAACTTTCATGTTCAAATTTTTTCGATTTGACCTACGGATTTGTCTCTCTAACACAGATCTACTTCTAGTCCTTTGTGAGACAAAATCGGGTCTATTTTGAGCCAACTTCTCTTCTAGCCACCGGATCTCATCCCGACGGTCGAGATTCAGTCGTCCCGATCAGTTGCCTCGTCACCGCCACGTCGTCGTCAGGTCAGCGTCTAGTCCCAGTCAGCCTGCATGGTCAACCTGTCCAGTCAGCGGAATATTCCCTGAAATATTCCGTTCGAATTTAAAATTGCAGATTATAGATCTAACTTGTAAAATCCATAGAAAATTTATACTATGTCCAAACATTGCAAATAATATACCGTTGGAATCACAAAATTGTGTAGAGTATTAATATATAATTGTATCAGACATTTACTATAAGTATTTGTTGTGATTATTTAAATGGTTTAATACACTTTTTGGAGCAATTAATTCACAGAAAATAAAATACAACTCCGAAAAATACAAATGATATACCCCTGGATTCAAAAACTTGTATAGAACATGATTCTGGAATAAAATTACAAGTTTACTGTATAGATTACTGGCGAATAATTAATTAGTATTATTCGCCGTCGTAAGTAGTTGTGGTTAGTTGTGCTTATGTAGACCAGGGTGGGATACACCATGGCAAAGATTGTTTTGAAAGAACGTGTTTGGAAAGTTTGAAAACAACTTAATTAATGAACTCTCTGGGTGGATTGGTAATTGCTTGGTTCGTGAATGCCGGGCCCATGTCTATGGTTTACCCGAGTAGCTCACTTGTGGATGGCCACCCAGGTTTCTGAGAAATGATTAGTGTCTTGATTTGGTAGCTTCCGTGTGCAACCATATGCCAGTGAGTTATGGGTGGCTGGATGGACTTAGTAGGTTGTGGCGACCCGAGCCCTTCGTATCCAGAGATGTAGTGAATGTGATAGGTTGGTACGGTGCGTGGATGGGCTTGGGGAGCTACTTCCTGAATTGTCTCTTCTTGGGCTTCTCCCTATCATGACTCAATATGCGTGTCGTGGTACGAGCGGGTCGACCAAGTCATATGGGTAAAGTGTGCAACCCCTATAGGGTGTAAAACTAAGTACTTAGCCGTGTCCCCGGTAATGGACGATTGAGTTGCCGAATTGTGGGTGCTATGACATGTTCTCATTCATTCTAACTTGTAATTGCTAAAACTTGTGGTTGAAACATAATTGGGTTGTGTGAAGAAGATCAAATGTTTTACAAATGATTTACAAAAGATAGGATAAAGTATTTTGCTACTGCAACTAAGCCTGAACCCCACAAGCTAGATATGCATATAGTTATTAGCCTTGTTGATTCTCTCATTGTTCCACTTGCCAGTGCATTCCAAGTGCTGACCCTTCGGGGCTGCTACGTTTTATGTTGCAGGTTATACCGATTATGAGTGATCGAATAGGTCGCGATATTCCACTCAACAGTTGTTCGCCTGTGGCACAATTGAAGATGAAGCCTACTATCTGTTTATGCTTCCGTATGCTACTTTGTTATTTGAGCTAGCCTTTGAGCTACGCATTATGTAATAATTACAGATTTTGGATCATTCGATGTAATAATGATGCACTGTTATATTCTTGGGTATTCATCTGTACTGTGTGTGCCAGTGAACAGATCCAGGGATTGGCACTATACATAGGAACTCAGCCTTATCAGGCGAGGGTGTTACAGCAGGAGAGGGCTCATGCGGCTGATCTCCATGGGCGGTGGGGTACGGCTTCAGCGGGTCATGGATCTCTCGTGGAGGAGCGGATGGAGGACGGATGCAGACGAGCGTGGGCAACGGTGGCCGCCGGCGGCGCAACGTTGTGCTGGTGGCAGCACATCGCTAGAGGCGGGACGAGCCGTTCTGGACCCGATCTAGGCCCGATCTCGGTTCCGTGTGGTGCCTGTCGGCCATGCGGCTTTCTGCCCCTGTTTTGGCATCTCGAGTTCGTCTTCTTCTCCGCTGCCGGCCGGTGGTGTGGGGGCTGCTGGTACGGCTTTGAATAAAGGTGGTGGTCCTTGGATTTTCTCTCTCGTCGTGATGAAGAACTACATGTCCCTGGTCTTCATTGATCTTGGGTGGACTACCGAGTTCCGAAAGACTCCACCGGTGAATTCCAAATGGACGACATGCCTGGAGTTTGCCGGTGTGGATGGTGTTTCGGTCGCGCGCAACCATGGTTTTGTTGGCCGTTTGATTTCAGAGGGGGCGCTGTGAAGCTCTACGATGTGTTGCCATCATGGGACATGCCTCGATTCCACGGTGAAGTCAGGCGTGGAGAATGGCAGGGAAGCCGGGAACTGAAGACTAGCAATGGAAGTTTGAGTCCTGGTGGTGTAGGGATTCTGGCTTGGTGTTTTGTGACTTAGAGCAGCAGGATTGGCAGTGGGAGCGACAACATAGGAGGAATCCAGTGTCTAAACCTGCAGGGTGAAAACCCAAGGTCTGGCCTTAGCTGGTTGTGCCTGACAATGTCCTTGTTGAAGGCATTGTTTTGTGAGTGCAGACTTTCTCCAGGGTGAAAACCTATGGTCTTTGATCAGGGCGATGACGACGCTTGAGCGCTGTTCCCTTCTTGGAGGCATCGCTTTTGGAGTTGTTGGATTTCTGGTGCTGTTTTGGTGGTATTTGGTCCGCGATTTTAAGGAACTAATCACTGTAGCGGGACTTTTCTTTTATGTAATTCTTTTTTTGGTTGTGTGCATCCGTAATGCTAATAGGGTAATGCGTTGTTGCAGAGGCTGGGTGTAATTGGTATCTCCTGATATTAATATGTGCTCCTTTCCAAAAAAAAGTCACGATAATGATCGGTTTCAACATAACGAACAACTTCATGCAAGATCTCGATATGCACTGCTTGATGATCGAGGAATTCCATGTCAAGTGGTTCTGGATAAAGAAGTTCGATGCCTTCGTGTGTCGGTCACACCCAATAGTTCATCTGTTGTAGAATCCCCGCTCTCTCTCTTGTGTGCGTAGGGCTGATCAAGTACTAGGGGCCAAGGAGAAGTAAAATAAACACAATTTATACGAAACTTTTATACATTTAGAAATTATTCTTATATCAAATTGTATTAACCAGAATATTTTTCTTTTATATTATTGATAGACTTATCCATATAGCAATGTCGCTAAAAGTTAGTTATCATTTTCTTTTTCTATATAGTTGCAATGTATATGTTCGATAAACTTATGTCCTCTTAGATTTTGAACAATATTTTATAACACTATTTTCTTGATGAACTATTTTTTAACAATTGCAGAACATATAGTGTATTGTGTTTATGGTAATGACCTCTATAATGTACGACCTAACAAATATGTTAATAATGGTTTATATTATATGACTAGGTAACCATATATTGAGGGAAACTTCTAGAGTATAAATATTATTTTACCATGGTCAAACATGGCATAGAAGTTTTTTTTCAACAATAAGTTGACAACATTTGTATCGCTAATACTAGTCATGAGTGAACATAAACGATATGGTTCTAATTCGTTTGCATACATATATACCATTTAATTCGTTTGCATACATATATACCATTTAATTTGTATGCTCTGCGATGTGCTTGTTACCCTTTAGTGTATACGAAATGCGTCCACAAGTTTCTGACTATTAGGTTGTTCTTGACAAAAAAGCCTTTCTACACCTGGTGTATATGCACTCGGTATGAAAAACACATTTTTCAAAAAGTTAAAATTTTTGAAAAAATATATATTCATGTATAGCTTCATGTTTGAGGTTCATATGAAGTCATTCCACAGAAAACCGATATGTTTTGTGTGCTGTGTAAAAAGACAAATTTTTGCATCGTGGAGCACGTTACTTTAGCACCAATTTTTTTCTTTTTTGCACAAGCCACCTAAAATGTTCATTTTTCGTGAAACGACTTTGCGCACACCTAAAACTTGAAGTTCTACATGCACATATTTTTCTTGAATTTTTTTCCATTTAAAATTTTGACAAAATTCTAATTTAAATAAAGGGTGCATATACACCGGGAGCAAAACAGCCACGTCCCTAACTTATAGGTAAAATAGTACAAGTTTATGTGATGTGCTTGACCAAGTAAAGTAGTACTTACTTATAGCTAACTATTGTAGCTAACTATTGATATGATAGCTATTAGGTTGACTATAGATGACGTGACGATAGCTTATAGCTAGCATCAAGTTTTATTATTAAACTTGCTCTGAATGGTCTGCTCGAGGCTAGGAACGGAACCAATCAGCATGCAACTACATGCAAAAACCCATCATCATCTATTTTTTAGATAAAAGGCAGCAATAGGACTTTAAATTAATAAAGCCCATAAGTTTTACACACACAGAAACGGACATGAAGTCCATAAAGTAGCACAAACTATACAGGTTCTTGGCAACATCGGCCAACACTTACAAACAGAAATGACAACACTTGTCAAAACAAGGAACGCGTAGGTAGATAACCAACATGCTAGCAACAACGCCAAGGAGTTAGCTGGTGGAGCTTGGAGGGGAATAGGTATCGCGATGAAGTTTTCGCATGCCCTCCGTCAGCAAGTCCAGCCCACCGGGATCCTTACTCATGCACAGTGGCCTCCACAACTGCAAAAAGATAGATGATTTGAATGTACAGTCAGCCGGTTGGTCAGAATTTTTTTGTTCAATGGTAAACTTGTTTCAAATGTTCCACAAATCCCAACACTGAACAGCAAACAAAATTCACACACTATGTCTATCTTTCAAGGGAAGAGAGAGAAAGATAGCAATGGATTCATCAAAACATGTTGGACTCCATGTGACATTTAGCATAACTCTCACTCCACTCCAGGTGCGATACCATCTCCTCCTCTCCAAAGAGGCATCACTTACCATTTGTGGGTCCATGTCTCTCGTGGATTTATTCATTGACTGGTAATTGCCCTCTGGCCAATTTCCATGAGAACTTCTTAATCTTCAAAGGTAGATTCGCTTTCCAGATGACATCATTCACCGGCACACTAGACCCCATAATCAACCTTCTATACATAGATGGCACTGAAAACACACCAGCTGGCTCAAGGGCCCAAGCGGTGGAGTCATGCTGTTCAGGGATCTACACCCCTGCCAGTTCCCGAGTCGAGTGACCCCACATGATCACTTCTTCCGCGTCAAAGGTTCATTCCAACGATTCATAGACCGTTCTTGGGACACACACCTAGTTTAGAGAAGATATTAAAGAGTCTAGGGAACCTGGAGGCAACGGGCTCCTCCCCAAGCCAACGCTCCGTACAAAAGTGCACCCTTGCCCCATTCCCAATGGAGAACCTGGTGCCCAGGCGAAAAAGGTGTTTAATTCTATTTAAGCTTCTCCAAATTGAGGGTCACCCTCAGTGGAGATTGAGGACATTGTTGGCATTTTGGTACTTGGCCAGTAGCAGCTTGTGCCACATGATTTTGCTTTCCTCAGGATTATTCAATCTCCATATCCATTTTAGCATCAAGGAAACATTTAGTATCCTAGAGTCCAGAACCCCAAGCCCCTCAAGTCTTTAGGCCTACAGATGCTAGGAAAATTGACCCAGTGGTACTTCTTCTTATCACTCACCCCTCCCAAAAGAATCTCGCAGTGTGTTTATCAAAACCTGCTTGCGTGCCATCCGCTAGAAGATATAATCCCATACAGAAAGGGAGGCTGGATAGGGAGGAATTGACTAGGGTCAGTCTAGCCATTGAAGACATAAAGCAACCCTGCCACATGTCCACCCTACGACCCACAACATCAATGAGGCTCTCTTAGTCTGTCATAGTAAGGTTTTTGTCAGCCATAGGGAACCCAAGGTAAGTGAAGGGGAATGCACCCTCCTTGCAATTTAAGAGTCTAGCTACTCTAGCTTGCTCCCCTTGGTCATCTCCAAGAACAAAAGCCTCGCTCTTGAGGAAGTTGATCTTCAAACCAAAAGAGATTTCGAAACATATGAGGATCAACTTCAGGTTGGCTAAACATTGGTCGTTGAGGTCAACAAGTAAGATCGTACCGTTAGCATACTGTGGGTGAGATACCCCTCCTAGGATCAAGTGAGGCACCACCCCTAGATATGCCTAGCAGCCATAGTAGCATCTAGAATAGCTACCAACTCATCCACCATGAAATCAAACAAGAGAGGAGAAATAGGGTCGCCCTGATAAACTCCTCTATTGTTTGTAAAACATGCACCAACCACCCCATTGATACTAATCGCCATCTGTCCCCCGGTGACAAGTTGCATCAGCCTGTGAACTAAGCCTGAATCAAAACCCTTTCGATTCAGGACTTCACGGAGGAAAGACCAATTGACTCGATCATAGGCTTTCTCAAAATCCAACTTAAGCATAACTTACTTCGTCTTCTTAGAAACAAGATCATGTATGATTTCATGTAGCGCTGAGGCCCCATCGTGAATAATCCAGCCCTTGATAAACGTCGTTTGCGATAATGAGATTGTGAGATGCGGTACCGCAGTCAATCTAGAGGCTAGGGCTTTAGAGATCAGTTTAAAGATGGCATTGATGAGGGCAATATGGCGAAAAAGCTTAATGTCGTTTGCCCCTGGGACTATCGAAATTAGAGAAAGAATTCCAAAATTTGGACGCGAGATGTCGATCCTTCCCAACATGAAATTATTCAGAATCCTAAGCACTAGGTGTTTAAGAACATGCCATTTTTTTGAAGAAAGCAACAGAAAAACCGTCCGGGCCAGGGGCTGTGTCAGTCTTGGTATCTTTCAAAATCGCGTCTAATTCCTCTGGAAGGAAGGTGACCGCAAGCGCAGAGTTTTCCCCCGTGGACACTCTCTATCCCTCTGTCTAGAGGTCATGTCTTAGGGGAAGGGTGTAGGGCTCGTCATACCTCATCATGTCACGCTAGAAGGAGTACACATGTTCTTGAATGGCTGAGAAGTCCAAGATCATTCCCGTAGGAGAGACCAAAGATTTAATCATACATTTTATTCATTTGCCACTAGCAATAGCGTGGAAGAACTTAGTGTTTGCATCGCCCTGAAGCGTCCATTTAACCCGACCATGTTGACGCCAATACTCCTCCTCTTTCTGGTAGATGTGCACCAGACGATCCTCTAGGTGATATCTATGAGCCCAACCTTCCTCATCTAGCCCACTGCCATCCGCCAACAAGTCCAACTCTTGCATTTGTTGTAGGATCAAGGTTTTCTCGGCCTTAGCCATTTTGCTGATGTTAGCGGCCCACCCTTTTAAGAATCTATGAATGCACTTGCCACACGTTCACGGTGTCTCATCTCCGTGCAGGAAGAAGCAAGAAATGGGACCACTTACTAGCTAGCACATTTAAGAAGTTAGGGGGAGAAAGCTAACCGTTCTCAAAGAAGAAACGATCGGGTTTACGGTTGTAAAGCTCCCCAATATCCAAGAGAAAGGGCGTGTGGTCAGAGCCTACGTAGATAGAGGAAATTTGCTGTCCCACTCTAGTGACACGAGAACCCTATCCAGGACACTTCTAATAGGATTCAACTAGTGATACAACCAAGTAAATCTAGCTCCTGTACGAGTAATCTCCCTAAGCTACAAACATGCAGTTGCATCATTAAACAAATTAACATGTTGCCAGTCAATATTTTGTTTACTCTTATCCTCTTGACCGCGAATCAGGTTAAAGTCGCCTGATATCACCACTGTATATCTCGATGCTTGCGCCAAGGACTCAAGCTCTTCTAATAACCGGCGAGAGTTGGAGTGATCGGCAGGGCCATAAACACCGTTGAAGGTGAAGATGAAGTTAATTTCCATCTGAAGAAGGGTGGCACTCATGAAAAACTCCCCTCGGTTTATCTCTCCCACTCTGAACATGGAATCCCTAATGCCTAACAGCAAGCCCCCTGATCTACTATTGCTCGGCAACCAAGGCCAGAAGAATTTGTCCCCCAATTCTAGGCTCACTAGTTCTTGGGGGAAAAAATTCCTCGCACAATGTTTCCTGGAGGAATAATATATCAATCGTAATTCTACGAAAGTATTCACGCAACTGATTTCGGCGTCCTCTATGTATAAATCCGCTAATGTTCCAACCCTAGGCTCTCATTTATGTTGCCCGCTAACAACTCTTGCTTGGCAAGCTAGAGTTTTTCGCAGATTAGTGCTAGGGCTTAACAGGTTTGCAATTGACACCCCATTTTTGCGCCTCTAGGGCTTGGCAAGCTTGGATTTAGAAGGAGGTACTCTCCCCTGATCCGAAGTCTCCCACATAGCCATCGAGATTACCACATTAGTGTTGTCGGGAAGTGTCGAGGCGAGGGAGGAAGACACAATGTTTCTAGCTTCCACCCACTGTTTTCACTGGCAGCTATGAGGATAAGGGTTAACAAAGAGGTAGGAGAACATGAAGCATTTAATGAAAAACCCGAATCCAAAGAAACCTCAAGAAGATGAGAATCAGGTAAAACCACAAGGGCCCCAAAAGCCAAGTCAACAGAGAAGTATCGGAAGGCTTACCCGACATGTTCTTCTCCGTGGTCACGCTCATGCCCTTATCAAAGATCAACTCCGCATCATTATCCTTACGCCTCTGGCTGCGTCTGGTGGAAGAGGATGGTGTAGATTGAATCCCACGCGCTGCATTGCTTGCCTTGGAGTTCTTGGAGGAGGTAGAGGCCGATTTGGAAGGCGTAGCCACCTCAGGAGCCACCTCTAGTGGCATGGAGCATTTTACCTTGGCGACGCACAGAGAGGCCACTGCTTCCTTGGAGAGATCCACTGCCGTGACTGGAGGGTGACATTTTGTTGCTCTCAGCTTCTTGGAGCGGTCCGCCAACATTTCGTTTTCGAATTCCCATTCATCAGGCTCTCCCACCCAATCTCCTGGAGCTCCACCTCTGACATGCGATGCAACTTGCCTGGCGTGAACGAGGGGATATGCACCCTCTCGCCATCCTTCGAATATTCCTCTAGCGACTAAGAAGACACTAGGGAAGTAAGGGCGTTCTTGGAAGTGGGGAGCGACGAGGGCGGCAGCGGCGAGATAATCTCAGAGAGTTTCTCCACAAAGGAAGGCGAGGCAAGGTGAGAGCCATACTGATCTAGCTTCTCATCATGGATCGCGGCAGGCGAGGCTGGAACATCCACAGTGATAGATTTTACTGGCGCACTGCTAGTGCCTTTGCCCGTTGTCGGCCTATGAACCGCTCACTTGAAGGTTCTTGTCTTCCCGCACTAGGTGACACCCTTTGCAGCCACTCGCTGGCCCGCTTCCAAAGGAAGAAACATATTTCTTCACCGGAGAACCAATTGCAGCCAAGCACGGAATCAAACATATATATATATATATATATATATATATATATATATATATATATATTAACCCATCCCACTCCTATCTCTTCAATGTGCATCGGGTCCATGTACATACTCCTACGGTCTAGTTGTACCTACATTGGATCACCTTTTGCTAGATGCCGAATTGCCGACACAGTAGTTTCATTTGTTTACATGGATGTACATATGTGTGATTTTGTTGGTCTCTATGAAATTAATTACTACTAGGGTCACGATCGGCAACGGGGCCACGACAAGTTTTTGGGACTCCAACTGGGTAGGAGGCGCCCCCTTCAAATTCCAATTCCCTAACCTATTCCAGCACTCCAAACGGAAGAACAGATCGGTAGCACAAGCCCTCACCAACAACCAATGGGTGTCTGACTTGCACCACAACCTAAACCCTTCCCTGATCACCGACTTCGTCACAGCATGGGTCAAAATATTAACCTACAGGAGGAGGCGCCGGACTCCATCAAATGGATCCTGACCGCTGACGGTGAATACTCGGCGAAATCTGCACACATGATCCAGTTTGACGGCCGCATCCGCTCCTCGATGATCAGCTCGTACGGCACACCTGGGACCTCCCTAAGCACAAAGTCTTCACCTGGATACTGTTCTAGAATAGGCTATGGTGCGCAGACTGACTTCAACGTCGAGGATGGCCAAATGAGTACTTCTGCCTGCCGTGCCGACGAAATCTAGAGGCAGGCGACCACCTTTTCATCAACTATCCTTGGTCTGCACAGCTGTGGCGAGCCATTTCGCTATGGCCAAACTGCTCGGGATTCATCGCCATTGCACAAAACAAACCAACGTCAATCGAGGACTACAGAATTAACATGCTAGCTGCTTCGCCAACCGAGCACCACCAAGGACTGAGTTCTCTTCTACTGCTTGCCCGCTCTGCCATCTGGAGTGAGCGCAACGCCAGAATCTTCAGGTACAAGGAAACCTTTATTCAAAAAATAGGCACGACAATACGATATGAGGCCCGCGAATGGGCTTTTGTTGGAGCCAAGGCTCTTCGAAAACTCATGTGGGAACCCCTTGATTTAGTTCCTTTTAGATTTTTCCTAGTTTTACATTTCTCTCTCTTTACATACTCGCCCTAGGGCTCACTGTTCTACCTGCTGATACAAAACTGAAAAGACTGCAATTGCTGGACCTTTCAAAAAAAATTAATTACTACTCCCTTTGATACACAATATCAGGACACATTCATTTTGTCCTAAAATATGTGATGGGGCCTGAGTACTCTTGATCCTTCCTGTTTTTAAAAATCGATATCATATTAAATTAAGTAAAAAAAGAAATCATTTTTTTGCATGTAGAGGCAACATATGTATGTGCTTGATTTTTTTGCGTACCAAAACTCGAAACTATATAGTTTGGACAAAAATGAAAAAGTTTCAAATAAATAGTAAGAAAGAACCACCAAGTTACAAACTTTTTTGTAACTTAATGCTCTGATTACTATGTAACTTAATGATATGTTAAGTATAGTCAGGTCCAAGAGTACCTATATCCTGAAAATTCACGTTAATTTTATCCTTGCCAGTTCAATGCATAACGGTAACTCTTATTAATTTTCTCATGCTATGGCGCCCATTGGATGACACACTATTCTCAAACCCTCCATGCCCTCACTAGCCGTTGAGGCAGCCACATTGTTGCACTAGAAGATTAGCCATAGCGGGAGTATAGTAGGTAGTATCATGCATCTCATGCATGGAAAAAACTGACATGGCACTATAATTAATGATGAGAGCTGATAGTAGTATCATAGGTATATACAATATCATAGCACACAGAAGTAGAAAACTTAATGTCTAATAAATCTTGTACATAAATTTGCATTGAGATCCTACATATCAACATATATAATAAAACTATATTACTACAACATGATAATATGTATTATAAAGATAATATCATATACTAGTAGCATATGCATGCTACTAGTAGCATAATGCTACTAGTATATAATATTATCCACTATGACTAGCCGAAAAATGAAGGCCCACTCTCAAAATTCAATTAGCTTTGGTGTGAATAGTGGTAATCATTCCTGAATTTGAACTTTTCCAGGCTGGCAGAGAATGGATCTTGTGAGAAGGGGGATTGGGTGATGCGAGGCGGCATGAGCTGGAGATTGGGGCGGGGAGGTACAAGAAGTAGGTAGACTTGTGTGAGAGAGGCGCTTGCTTCTATGATCATAAATTTGAATGGCCCTACTTGCTAGGGTTGAAGTGAGAAATGTTAAAAAATATGTGAACAGACAACCACTAACCGAGAACTCTATATAAGTAGGAAAGATAAGAAATGATATTTGATCACCACGGAATAAATCACTATGTTCATTAAGGACATCATAACAATGGCATACCCTACAAAGTGTCGGATTGCAAGTCTAGCTATGGCACACATGACATTTGGTAAGGAGACCTACATGAGGTGTTCCCATGAGCTTTCAAGTTCATCTTTCGCTGAGCCCGTTATTTTCTATTGGGCTTATGACCAATTATGATAGAGCTACATCATGATTAAGAAAAACAGTCCACAGAACACAAACAACTTAAAAGTAGGGGATGCTAAACATAGATGACTTAAAAATAGTTATCTCTCAGTTTTTTCCAAATACAAACATGTATAATAGAATACACGACAAGTCCAAAATCACCGTCGACAGTGGATGTTTCCATCCCTAGATCTTCATCATGCATTTAAGCTATCGATCTATTCCCTATCTCTGACGGCTATAGTTGCTGGACCATCCTTCTAATGGTGGTGTCTCAATCTTGTTGTCATCCTTTGGCTCCTTGTTCGATGACTTGATTGGAGGAGTGTGACATGTTTTCCTTTCAGCTGCAGTATGTACACTGCATTCACATCCATGTCATGTCATGCCAAGTCATGCAAAAGCAAAAGAAAAAAAGGCCCAACGTATGTGCCTACGTGCCTTGAACATCCTATATATCCTAACCGTACGTTCGACTCACGAAGAGTCACGAACGGACGGACGGCTATAGGATGAACACACCAGTGTCTTTTCCATCAATTTGCCACAGCATAGCAGAAAATGAGCAAAAAAGGAGGGATTCCACATAACACTCAAAGTGTCGCAGATCCCACTCAACATGAACTTTGCAAGAACATAGGAAACGTAAATGTGATTAGCATCTTCCGACTGACCTTATTGAGAACATGAACCATCTGTGGGTGTCGAAATGCCCTGAGTTGCAATTTTACGCTTTTTTCTTTCTTGTAGTTTTCTCTTTTTCCTCCTCAAGTTAATGCAATAGTGGAGCACCTGCTTTTCACCATAAAACATAATCACATACTGTACATCAGTAGAGCGATCAAGAAGTCTATGTTTCCTCTCATTTACGACCGTACTTGAACATGACCTGTTCTACTATACGTTTCATTCATTTATTGCCGGGAGGAGGGATCACGCTTGGATGTTTGCGATCTAGAATGTTTTGAGGATTTAGTTGGACTAAGGCACATGGTGTCGATGTTGGTGTGGGTGTTGGTGTCTGGCAAAATCAGTCTCTAGGAGAGCCAAACTAACTTACGCTAGAGTGAACCCCTCATTTTGCAAGCAAAGTCTTGGTTGGCTAAGCATCGCTATGCGACAATAATGGAACACATGCTAATTTGTTGATTTCAGTATACAAGACACTTTACATTGAAAGATTGATTCATGGCTCGCTGATCAAACCATGGTATTTTATTAGACACTCCCACTTACATCAAGCAACACTTGTGATATCATCTAGTAATCATACGTGCAACATTAAAAGAACCGTGTTATTTGTTCTTATAGACATATAAAGGATAAAGATAGACGCAATATACCCTATATGCAGATTGTGAGATCTAGGCACATGGCTTAATAGGATTGATAGGATACCCATATCAACAAGTTGCAACTTTTTTTCCGGAAGCTCATTCGAAAAGAACTCTAAGGTTAAGCGTGCTTGGCCTAGAGCAATTCTAGGATGGGTGACCGATCGGGAAGTGGGTAATCGGGTGCGCACGACTGAGGACAAAGTGCGCAGAAAAGACTAGTGTTGGTCTGTGGGGCCAGTCTAGATATCTTATTAAGCTGCCAGGAGTGACACCCACCGAGCCCAGGAGTGGACGGGGTGTTACACAGATCATACGTGCCTATCATGTTTTTTCATGCGCAGGGCAATGACCGAGTATTTGATCTTCTCTCTCTTAAGGTGCTCAACAACATTTTGGGCGTATTTCTTGAATAGCCTATCGATCACGGAGTCACCAAAATGGTTTGTAAACAGGGGCTCCATTACCGCTTTGTGCGACATTCATCCCACTATGTATGCTGTCATGCACATCATCACCTTCCGTGTCATCATATGGATCCCAATTGGACTGGAACATTTTGATGTCACTGATGTCATACAACTTGGTTTGGTTGACTACTTCCCTCACTTCACCCACAGATGGCCCATAAACAGGTAGATTGAACGAATCAAGTTTTTCCTTCCCGACGATGCCCTGTTGTGGCACAAAATAACAAAACGAATAATGACGCATTAACTTTCCTGAAATTTTCACAGTTGGACCTCATCCACAAGATATTGCACAGCCTGTGCAAGTAATCCACAAAGATGATTTAGATCTCCATGGTACACATCTTCATTTTTTCTCCCAAGAAACGTTAGCACCATCTGCCCACCAAGCACTAGCTCTTCATATCGCAGCTTGAGGAACAACAACATGTCATTGGTAAACTGCTCTTGATACATTTTCACTACAATTTGTGGTGTAGTGTTCGCAATATAAATGTTTTCAAAATTTAGGCATGCCTTTTGGTCGCCCTTCAATCCATCGGGAACATGCATGCGTGGAATAAATTAATGTAGAACTACAAAATCAATTAAGGACAAGTATGTATAAGTAGATTGTCCCTTGTCAATTTGGATACCCGAGAGCGCCAGTGGAGAGAGTATGATGAGTGAATGAGATGAACGCTTTGACAAGGGAAAAGCCGGGTATAGAAGGAGCCTGGCAACCCAACAATATAAATTGGTGGGAGTGTTTCTCCAGTGTGATCCACGACAATTGATTCCTTGAAGCGTCCAAGTTTACGAAATATATGGTTAAAGTCATTGGCTGGCAGATCATTGAGGAAGAACCGGAGCTCCAGGGTGTCACCAATGAGCTTGTCGCGGCAGTGGACTATCACATCGATCACCTTGGAGACAAACAGGAGTGTGTTTTCACCTGATGAGCATCCTAAGTCACTGATTGTGATCGTCGGAAGTGGGAGATCCATGTACACTTGTCTCACAGCTATCTGAAGCATTGGCTCGGCCTCAAGCAAAGCTTTTTTCTATTACAAATACAAGCAAAACTTCATCAACTAGGGGCCCAATATGCGGAGATCAAACTACACACTAAAAGGAGTCTAGATACATTAGTTTTACAAAACTTAAAACATCTTATATTTTAAAACAGAGGAAGTAAATATCCAGGACATTTTAGACTCTCTCTGGATCGCAGAAACAAACGTAAAAGGGTAGAAACAGAATAAAATACAGGAATCAGATGTCATGTGCGGATGGTTAGTAGAATATAAAAACAAAAATTGGCGGAACACAAACATAGAAAGAGGACGCATCCGACTTCTAATTGAAAATGTTTGTCTTATATGAAACCATAGTTATTTAACAAAATGCATATTTTGTGTGCATTACATACGCAGATGTTGTCATTCTCCTTTTCAGAAATAATAAAGGATTGCACATTCGGAATTGAGACAATCTGGATCCTACAACCCGAAGGCCATTTACAAGATTTTTGTAAGAATTGAAAAGCTACAAAATTATATGAAAATTCCGCAATCCAAAGAGGCCATTTCAGTTGTATCGACAAGCACAAATAATACCACGAAAGGAATTTTCAAGTTCATAAGGTCGTTTACAAACCTGGACCCTAGAGTTGTTGGCATAGCTACTCGTTGCTTCCCCATTAGCCATATGGAGGTCACGCTCCATGTCCATTGCTACCAAGCTCTCGTGATAAACAATGGTAGGAAATAAGAATATAACAGTTCGATGGTTGCTCACTCTTGTTAGGTATTATTTATAGGGATATAAGGTCAATATCCATGGAAATGTGATGCACTGGTACTCCCCCATTTCCAGAAAGTATGTCACAAAATTTATCGAGATTCGTATATATCCACACATTAAAACACGTCTAGATATATCTAGGTGTTGACAAATCTGTGATATAAAGTGCTATTTCCTCCGGCCAGCGCATCACATGTTCCTAGGATAGCTCCAAGCATATCTTATCACGTGTTTCGTGAGCCCTTTTGGCCCAAGGATTGTTAAATGTGTGGCATGTCCGCATGTCCCTGTGCAAAGACCAAGAGAGCCGGGACTAGTTCTTCTTGTCGTTCACTTTCCCTTTTTGCTTGCCACTTCGGCGATTATCTCTTCTTTTAGACCCTTTCCTTTTTGTCTTTGTACTTCTTGTACTATCACCTAATTAAATGAAAAGCCCTTTTCGTCAAAAAAAAAGATGGCTTGAAAGCTGTGCTGCGTGGACAAAAGGATCGCCAGCTGAGCGGCCAGGGTCATCGTGCCACTTTCAGTTGCGTGCACACTCCCCTTTACAATGATTTATTATAGCCGCAGGACTCGGATATGATATATCGTGTCAACATGAAAAAATTAGATTTTCTTTTGAGCAGAACAAAATAAGAAATACACACTCAACGTTTAGGGTACGTTGGTAGCCTGCAGCTGAGTTTCAGCCCGGCCGACGGTGTCGAGGGGAGCAGGGCTAGACAAAAATAGGGACCGCCAAACTGAGTTGTGCTCTGGTGGTTAGGTTCCGTGTGGTGGAATGAGTCCACCCAGGTTCAATTCTCAGACTTGCCATGCGTGTTTGCATTACTTGGATTTATTTCAGGATTTAACCAGTGATATTCCTTCAGTGGTACGTGACGTGCTCGTCAACAGCGAGGGGCCCGTGGTGACTTCGTCAACCTCAAGATCAGTTCAGCCTCTCGGGGTGCTCATAGGGGTAGGGTTGGTGTGCGTGCAATCACAGGGATGCGTATACAAGGCACATGTTGTGATCGATGCATTGTGTATCTAAAAAAAAACAAGGGTTGAACCATTTTGTGCTTGTGCAACATGTTTGGTTTCCAGCATGAGATATGGACCCAACTTTGTTTGCACATCTTCCTTTTAGCCCTTCTAGTGAAACAAATTCTTGTTTGGTTGCCCACACGAGTCTCGTTATGGTCACCTTATTCAAAAGCCGGCGAGCTTACCATGTCTTAGCATACAACTACATTCAATCATACAAAATACTAGTACAAGATCAACTTCACAATCACCACAAGGAGAACAACGATGATGAAATATTTGAGACTATCCTCCAGGACATGTTGATGCTCTCTCTCGGCAAAAAAATGTACCTAGTGTTCTCCCTCGGCAACAAACTGTACCTAGTGTTCTCCCTCGGAAACAATGTGATCTGCTTGTTGTTCTCCATGGTTGTAGTTCTCATGGGCCATGAAGTTGTAGTAAGCTTTTCCTACCTCCTCCCTTGTTTCAAACCCTTCGTAGTTGTTGTTGGAGTAACAATTCACTTCATCCCGACACTTACTCCATTCATTGTACACTCCTGAACACCTCCTATTCTACACGACACAAAAGTTTCTCTATAGGTCACAAGAGTAACATGTTAAGGTACAATATCATAAGCATCTAGCAATCATAGCAAGCATCACAAATTGATACCACAACTTCTTACTAACTGGTGCATGCATGATCATTACCAAAAGGGGATCCCGAGTTCATCCTAATATTGTGGTGTTAGTTGTGAATGTCAGTGATCATATGAGACAATTCAGGAAGATAGTGTGTTAGTTGTGAATGGTAGTGATCATGTGAGACAGTCCAGTAAAAGCGTGCTAACCAGAACATGCCCCTCATAGTGCTCTTGGGACATAAGAATCATGAAAGTGTCCTCACACCATTGTGTGTCGCTGAGGTCTCCCAGCTTGCTTATATGGATCCAACACACTCTCCACTTCCTCAGGTGGTTGTACATATGAGTTCCTAAAACCCTAGTGTTGTTGTTGTCTCGAACAGAGATTTCGTGCAGGCAGTGGGATGGATCTTCTTGAATCCATTTTCAGTCCATACGTCACTCTTCATGATGTCACACATCTTGTTGAGAACAAAGGTGGACATGTACGAGATCCATTTCATGGTCCCCTTCATCTGCGCCTTCAAGCTTTATTGCCACTTTTGCAGAGACGAAGGTGACAAAGATTTGCACATTGGGGTCCAAATAAACAATAGAATTCACAAGAGGGGGGATCACTGAAGGCACCACTGGATTTGGCGTCAAGAGCAAACTCTCATCCACATAGGAAAGGATATGGGAGTCCCCAATAGGGATCATAGCATGGCTAAATTCGTCGTAGAACAAATCCTACATTCATCATGCAAGACAGAATGATGAAACATATCTACCAAAACAATGATGATCCATGATGGCTATGAAATATAGCCATCTACGTCCATATTTAAACTGGATATTACTCATATTCTTGATGAAATATCTCTCAAAACCCTGCCACTAATGATAATATTCAGAGGGGTATGCAATACTTTCTTTTATATTTTTCCTGCGCAGATAATGTCGTTTAAAGGAGGGGATCACTACATTAAAGTCAAAGATACGAGATTTCCAACAACCAGAAGAAACCAGGAGCCATACAACGGAGGCAGACGCTTTAATGACCAACTATACGACCGGAGCAAAAATTCCGGCTGTATAGCTCCAGTCGTATAGTTGGCGCCGCCACCGTTAGGTCAAACAGAACAACTGTCGTGAAGGGACCCCTATATAAAGAAGCCTCGGGCGATGAGAAAACAAGCCAGACCCCGCCAAAAAAGTCTCTGCCACATATCACCAGCCGCCTCCAGATCTCCAAACCCTTCTCCATCTCCATAGCCATATTCCACCAATTGTAATTGTAGATCTCTTCTCTGATTAGCGACATTGTAAGACTATTGCTATTAATCTTATGATTTTCATTACAATGTTTGTGATTGTTGAGCTCATCTCTATTTGTGAGTAATTCTCCTTTGGCTAAGGGCTTCGGCCTAGCCATGTAGTAATTGTGCATGTTATTTATCATAGATGGGATCATGTATTATTTTGTATGACATGATGATTATTGTATCCTCTCTTGCCTCAATCCAAGGACTTGTCAGGTACCCAAGACCCCGAGGGTTGAGCTAGGTATAGGGAGTATGAGTGATGACTGATCTACAGGTTGGGAACCCCAGTGACAGAAGGGGTAGTACGGCTGTATGTGAGAGATTTCCTTGGGATTAACGGTGACATCACTATGGATATCATTAGTTCTCTTTCTTCTATGGATGAGACTAGTAGGTTATTGCTATAAGCGGTTGCGGAGGAAATAGCAATTATGGATGCACTACCCACATATAATTTATCTTGCTCTAACAAGTACACGCATACTTTATTTCTAACTTTTATTCCCATCAGATGTTTTGCATAGCTACAGGTGAAACCGAATGCCCTAGGCCATCTCTCTCCATCATCGACAACAACAAACAGACGCAAGCTATTCGTCCGATAAAAACACAAAAGGAATTCTAAAACTCCCGAAGGTCCGTGAAAGTAACTTCACTGCGCATTCGCTTCCCTAGGATTCGATCCTAGGTCTACTAGGGAAAAAGAAGCTACACTACATCCGTAATCTGGATCTAAGGTATCATTCCACAACATGCTTCATCTACATAACATAATTGGGCCATTAATTATAGCAGTATGCAAGATAAAGCTCAAGAAACAAATTCTACCATAGCAAGATTGCAGAACAAGTTCGAAATAAAACATCAAGTCTATGAAATAAAGCTAAAAACTACATATCAAGGATATGAATCAACCAAAAAACTACACATGAAGGTTATGAACCAAGATCAGAACCTGGAAACATTGCAGATCCAAAAACCCTAGTTGGATGTGTGGTTCTTGTCGTCATCGCTAGAGGTGGACAACGAAGCTAAAAGGTGGAGGAAAAAGACGCACTAGTCTTGCCGCCGATGACGACTGGAGATGAGGGAGTTGCTTAACTGACGCTGACCGATTAGAGAATATAGATCGATGGGTGGGGTTGGTGGTTTGAGTTTTGATGTTGAGCAGGGAGGGAGAAGTGGGTGAGAATTTCGGCGGGAGGTGACCGAATATCTACCGTCCCCTTTTTGTTGCTGCGGAAAAGCTCCAGCCATCGCCATTTTCGGATGCGCTCGTACATGGATTCTCACTCTTTGCATCAACTAAGCGCACAGAGAGGGTGGTTCTCCAAAACTCCCAATTCGAATGTTGTTGCTAGGTCTGGCTGTTAGTTGCTTTAAAATTCCCATTGGCACAACCCAACTTTATAGGCAAGTATCCTAATAGGACTTATTTTTCTCCACTAGGATAGGACGGGTCCTCCTGCAGGCTTCTTTCGTAACATAGAGGACCGGAAGGGCCCGGAAGGGCCTAGAGCTTCATTAGAACTATCGGTGGGTTACAAAATGGCAATAGGGCCTTAAATAAAGAAAAATCACGAACAAGCTCTGGCATTTAACATAGAGGACCCTAGGGAAAAGATAGAAAAAGCAATCAGGTCCCTCGTCCTCTTCTGCACCGTCGCAAGCAAGAAGCCACCTACGGCTAACCTTCCTCTCACCAGGGACACAACTACTTGGGAGAGAGAGGGCGCACATTGATACCTTCGATCCGGATTACGAATGTAGTGTAGCTTCTTTTTCCCTAGTAAACCTAGGTTATCGAATCCTCGGGAAGCGAATGCATAGTGAAGTTACTTTAACGGACCTTCGAAAGTTTTAGAATTTCTTTTGTGTTTCTACCGGACCAATAGTTTGCGTCTTTTTTGTTGTTATTGATGATGGAGAGAGAGGGCCTTGGGCGTTCGGTTTCACCTATAGCTGTGCAAAACATCTGATGGGAGTAAAAAATAGAAATAAAGTATGCATGTACTTGTTAGAGCAAGATAAATTATATGTGGGCAGTGCATCCATAATTTTTGTTTCCTCCACAACCTCTTATAGCAATAACCTACTAGTATCATCCATAGAAGAAACAGAACTAATGATATGCATAGTAATGTCACCGTTAATCCCAAGTAAATCCCTCACATACAACCGTACTACCCATTTTATCACTAGGGTTCCCAACATGTAGATCAGTCATTACTCATACTCCCTATACCTAGCTCAACACTCGAGGTCTTGGGTACCTAACAAGTCCTTGGATTAGGGCAAGAGAGGATACAATAATCATCATGTCATGCAAACTAATACATTATCCCATCTATGATAAATAACATGCACAAACGCTACATGGCTAGGCCGAAGCCCTTAGCCCAAGGAGAATTACTCACACATAGAGATGAGATCAACAATCATAAACATTGTAATGAAAATCATAAGATTGATAGCAATAGTTTTACAATGTCGTCAATCGAAGAAGAGATCTACTATTACAAGTGGTGGAATATGGCTATGGAGATGGATAGGGGTTTTGAGATCTGGAGGCGGCTGGTGATTTGTGGCAGGGACTTTTTGTGAGGTCAGAGCGAGTTTTCTCGTCGCTCGAGGATTCTTTATATAGGGGTCCCTTCATGAAAGTTGTTCTATTTGACCTAACGGTAGCGGCGCAAAATATACGACCAGAGCTATACGTTGATACATTGCAAATGTATCTATAATTTTTGATGTTCCATGCTTGGTTTTATCTACTTTCTTGTGTTTTGTCCACACTTTGGAGTACTTTTCATATAATTTCTTGGACTAACCTATTAACAAGTGCCACAGTGCCAGTTGCCTGTTTTCTGCTGTTTTTGGTTCCAGGAAAGTCAGAAAATCAATATTCTCGGAATTGGACCGGACAAAAGCCAAAGATGATATTTTCCCAGAAGACTCACAGAGCCAGAAGATGAGACAGAGAGGGGCTAGGGGCCAGCCACACCATATGGTGGCACGGGCTAGCCCTGGCCGCGCCACCAGGTGGTGTGGGCCCCCTAGCACTCCACCGACCTCGCCTCTTCGCCTATAAGCAGCCTCCCGAGGCATAAACCCTAAGTCGTCAAGCCTCCAGCCACGAAAAGTTCCGTAGCACCACCGCCACCGAAGGGGAGATTCGGGGGACAAAAAGTCTCTATTCCGGCACCTTGCCGGGACGGGGAAGTGCCCCCGGAGCCATCTCCATCGATCTCCACCACCATCTCCATCACCATTGCTGATTCCCATGATGAGGAGGGAGTAGTTCTCTCTCGAGGCTAAGGGTTCTACCGGTAGCTATGTGTTCATCTCTCTCTCTATGTGTGATCTTATTAGATCATGAGCTTGTAATCTATAGATCTATTATGCTACTCAAGTGCTTTAATGAATCTCTACTCTCCCCATGTGTGTGAAAGTGACAACGTGCTCACCATGGTGGCACTTAGGCTAGAGATTACAAATACTTGTTATGAGTTATATTTGGAGTTAGATGTCTTTATGAAATTGTGGTGTTTGTTGGAATCGTCTAGTGCTCAAGGTGACAGTGTGGGGTTTTCTAGATGGGAAAGTCTTACTTTGAGGTGTGCTGTTATAGCCCTACCATCGATTATAGTGTTCAACCAGAGAGTAGTATCATGAAGATAATATATTTATGAGAGAGTGTTCACTAGTGAAAGTATGATCCCTAGGCCTTGTTTCTAAGCATTGATACACCATTTTCTATTAGATCTGTTACATGTTTGCTTGCTTCCATCTTTATTTCAGTTTTACTTTAGTCTTTTCCACGCCACAAAGCTATTTTCTATCACCCTTACCATTGTCTTATATCCATACCACTTGTATTTCACTATCTCTTCGCTGAACTAGTGAGGATCATTTACTCTTTATACATGAATTATGCGAGTTGTTCAAGTGTGCAGGTATTTCAATGAACCAAGTTAAGAGGAAGCTATTCCCTATTTCACTTAAGCGCAAAGCAAGGGAGTGGTATGAGCTACTAGATGATCCTCATCATTTGGAGTGGAAGGAACTTGAATCTCTCTTTTACTCTAAATTTTATCCTCCTCGTGAAATTCATAAAGATAGGAATTACATTTATAATTTTCATCCACATGATGGAGAAAGTATTGCCCAAGCATGGGGGAGATTGAAGTCACTAATGCTCAAATGTCCCATTCATGAGCTCCCCAGTAATATTGTTATTAATAATTTCTATGCAAGGCTTTCAGGACATTACAAGGACTATCTATATACTTGTTTAGAGGGATCCTTCACAAGTAAGGAGGTCAAAGCTAAGTGGGATCTTCTTGAAACAATTCAAAGCAATACTGAAGATTGAGATAACAACAAAGGTAAAGAACCAGGTATAAACTATGAGTATGATTGCATTAAGTCTTTCGTTGGAACTGCTAATTTTCAAGAGCTTAGTGCTAAATATGGCCTTGATCCTCAAATTCTTGTTGATTGTTATAGAAACTTTGATTCTCATATTAATGCTCCTAAAGAAAAATGGGACATGTATCATGAGCCTTTTAAAGGCACTTGCATGGAAAATGAAATTGTTATTAATGATAGCAATAAACATGCTCAAACCTCTGAAAGTACTATTTCTTATAAGCATGTTAATTTTTGTGGAATACATAGACCTTGTGAGAATAATCAAATTAAAGAAGAATATTGTATCACCCACAGGAATGAAATAACTAGAATGTGGTATAGGGCTTTAAATGATCTTGGTAAAAAAGTTTGTGCCCTTTATCCTTTTATTTGTGAACTTTTCTTTGAAGTGGGTCATTTCAATTTTCAATGCTCAGGCATAATAATATCCCTTCTAATCCAATGAGTGTAGCAAGTTTGTATTGTGATGACATGATCACTCCTAATCAGCATGATGAACTTACATTATGGGTGTGAAGAGTTATCAAGAAAAACCTCTTTGGTAGATATGGGTGCTTTAGATATGGGTTTACCGTAAAAATTCGTGAGAGATCTCTGTATGTCGGATTCATCTTTAATTTTTTGTGCTCCTTCCCCAGGTTGTTATAAAACTTTAGTTAGTTCAACACTTTTTGATTTGAGCAACAGAAGGTCTTCGAAAAAATTCGTCTTTACCCGCTGGTCTGTTTTGACAGATTTCTGCCATTTTCTGCATTTGCTTCTTGTTAGTTCCTTCTTGAGTTCTTTTGGGGAATTGAGTTTTTTGAGGGAAGCGCTACAGTATATAGTGTTCCAATGAAAGTTTATTTGGTGTTAGAACTGAACCTTAAGACTTATTCATCTTAAGTGCACTAATGTTGGTAATAAAGATTGTGTGAAATTTTGTATGAAGGAAAAATTTCAGGTGTATGGAAGGAATGAGTAATGAAATGAAGGATGGACTAAAGCTCAAGCTTGGGGATGCCACGCGTGTCACCCCAAGAAATATCCAAGAAGTACAAGCGTCAAAGCTTGGGGATGCCCAAGGCATCCCCTTCTTCATCAATAAAAATCCCAGGTTTCTTCCAAACGCTTCATTTTTATTGTTTCATGCATAGTTGTGTTTTTCTTGGAGCGTCTTATTTTTCGTTTTCGTTTTGGTTTTTCGTTTACTTTGGTTTGCTTAGTTTTCTGAATAAATTGGTTGGACCCCCTCTTTAATTCATTGGTTTGCAAATAGTTTGGTTTGGTTTGGAAAAGAGTAGGAATATTCATGCTTATGTTGTAAAAAGAGCTTGTTTTTGACTATGGCCTATGCTTTGTCATGCCATGCTTGATATTGTTTTGGATTTATGCTTAGTATTCTTTGCTATAGCATGACTTGTTATAAACAATTGAGATTGCTTAATGTGCCTTGGATGAATCATGCGTTGTTTTAGCATATTAAAGCATAGTATAGTGGTATTCTCCTTTGATGCTTTATTTGGGTTGACTTGGCATATGCTCACACCATGTTATGACTATCTCAAGTCACCATAGCCTTTATGATCCTTTAGTTTTCAACTTGTAGTATCACATTATGCTTTGATCAATGATGTTTTGTCGCTCTGCATGATTATGGCCATTATTGCTCTCTTAGTTTGTCGCTCCCAGTCTTTTGCTAGCCTCCACCACCAAGTATGAGTTCCACTCATGCATCCAACTCCCTAAACCAAGTTATTCCAAAGAGTCCACCATACCTACCTACTAGCTTATGTTATTCCAAGTATATTCATGCTTTTGTTTACCTTCCAATTAAACTTGTTATGAGAAAACTATTGATTAAAGCTCTCACGAACTTGATGGCACACTTTACTTTTCTTGCCCTTAATAAACTTGAACCATTGTGTCTTCTATGTTGTATATGCTTGCACTTATTTGTCGGAAATTAGCAGAACTATGCTTTAATGGGGAACGGTTTCAACACTGCACTTGGTACTTGTACCTAGTTGATATCATGCTCTCTTGTATATGGATTTCATCGGTGTGAAATGAAAGGGGAGCTTGTAAGTCCATGGAGTTATGTATATGTGTTAGAGAAACGCCTGGGCCGCTGGTCTAATCCATGCTGACATGGTGGAAACCTGCAGCGTAACCATAATGAGCTGTCTATGAAGCATTCTTCTTATAAAAAAAAGAGTCCTATATTGAGAAAAAAAGAGAAAAGAAAAAAAAGAGATTCTATGAAAAGAGGAAAGAGAGGAAAAAGCACCATATTCCCATGGTAAATAAGAAGAATGTTGAGATGCTCGTTGTCTGCTTGCCTTGTCATTTTGATATGGGGATTCTTCCGTATCATCGGGAAAGGGGTACCCCGTTGGCGGTTCTCTATGATACACATGTACTTATGATGACAAGAACTTACCGGTGACTAAACTTGAGTAGCATGAGGAGCGGCCCTCGTATACAAGGGACATGAGATTTTTGACTTATACTTTGTCAAGCATGTACACCATAGTTTGTTCACTTTAACCTTAATCACTTCAAGATGCTTATGATAGGGGCAATGAGAGCTGAAAGCTATAAGTACCATAATTTTTGGAAGCTCTTTATGAGACTTGAATCCCTACTTCCTTTTACAAAAGGCTTTTCTTCCACCTTTATATTGACTCTCCACCTTCTATCTTTATGCACCTACTTTGAGGCATAGTGGCCATTCTTAGTTCTATGTGCATTGTCCCAAGACTAGTTGATTGATGCATAACTTGTTATTGCTTGTTTTAAACTATTGTATCTAGTCACTCTTATGAACTTTGAAGGTGTCCTATGCATTTATATTTGCTACTCTATTGAGGGACAAGCTGAATACTATTATGCTATGTTTTCTTTATGTGAAATAAACAAACGTCTTGCAAAGCATTGTTATTCATGAATCTTTTGTTTGTGCCTTTTCATGTTGCATCATAGTTTCTTTGCTTATTCCTAGAACTTTGTCTTTCATGTTATGTTTGAAGTACTATGATCCCAGCTTTGAATGTTTTGCAAATACTTAGATCAAGTCTTTGATGGTGCATGTCACCTCAAAAATTATTCTTTCTTTTTATCACTTACCTACTCGAGGACGAGCAGGAGTTAAGCTTGGGGATGTTGATACATTTCAAATGTATCTATAATTTTTGATGTTCCATGCTTGGTTTTATCTACTTTCTTGTGTTTTGTCCCCACTTTGGAGTACTTTTCATATGATTTCTTGGACTAACCTATTAACAAGTGCCATAGTGCCAGTTGCCTGTTTTCTGCTGTTTTTGGTTCCAGGAAAGTCAGAAAATCAATATTCTCGGAATTGGACCGGACAAAAGCCAAAGTTGATATTTTCCCGGAAGACTCACGGAGCCAGAAGATGAGACGGAGAGGGGCCAGGGGCCAGCCACACCATATGGTGGCGCAGGCTAGCCCTGGCCGCGCCACCAGGTGGTATGGGCCCCCTGGCACTCCACCAACCTTGCCTCTTCGCCTATAAGAAGCCTCCCGAGGTATAAACCCTAAGTCGTCAAGTCTCCAGCCACGAAAAGTTCCGTAGCACCACCGCCACCAAAGGGGAGATTCGGGGGACAGAAAGTCTCTATTCTAGCATCCTGCCGGGACGGGGAAGTGCCCCTGGAGCCATCTCCATCGATCTCCACCACCATCTCCATCACCATTGCTGATTCCCATGAAGAGGAGGGAGTAGTTCTCTCTCGAGGCTAAGGGTTCTACCGGTAGCTATGTGTTCATCTCTCTCTCTATGTGTGATATTATTGAGATCATGAGCTTGTAATCTATAGATCTATTCTGCTACTCAAGTGCTTTAATAAATCTCTGCTTTCCCCATGTGTGTGAAAGTGACAGCGTGCCCACCATGGTGGCACTTGGGCTAGAGATTACAAATACTTGTTATGAATTATATTTGGAGTTGGATGTATTTATGAAATTGTGGTATTTGTTGGAACCGTGTAGTGCTCAAGGTGACAGTGTGGGGTTTTCTAGATGGGAAAGGCTTACTTTGAGGTGTGCTGTTATAGCCCTACCATCGATTAGAGTGTTCAACCGGAGAGTAGTTAAGAGTAGTATCATGAAGATAATATATTTATGAGAGAGTGTTCACTAGTGAAAGTATGATCCCTAGGCCTTGTTTCTAAGCATTGATACACCATTTTCTATTAGATCTGTTACATGTTTGCTTGCTTCCATCTTTATTTCAGTTTTAATTTAGTCTTTTCCACGCCACAAAGCTATTTTCTATCACCCTTACCATTGTCGTATATCCATACCACTTGTATTTCACTATCTCTTCGCCGAACTAGTGCACCTATACACCTGACAAGTGTATTGGGTGTGTTGGGGACACAAGAGACTTCTTGTATCTTGATTGCAGGGTTGCTTGAGAGGGAATACCTTTGACCACTTCCTCCCTGAGTTCGATAAACCTTGGGTGATCCACTTAAGGGAAAACTTGCTGCTGTTCTACAAACCTCTGCACTTGGAGGCCCAACAACTGTCTACAAGAATAGAAGTGCGTAGACATCATACGACCGGAATTTTTGTCCGGTCATATGGTTGGTCGTTAAAGCGTCTGCCTCCGCTTTACTGCTCCTAGTTAATTCTGGTTGCTGGAAATCTCGTATCTTCGACTTTAATGTAGTGATTCCCATCTTTAAATAACATTATGTGCATAGGAAAAATATAAAAGAAAGGATTGCATACCCCTTTGAATATTAGGCATTAGTGGCAGGGTTTAGAGAGATATTTCATAAAAAATATGAATAATATCTAGTTTAAATATGGACGTGGATGGCTATATTTCAGAGCCATCAACCTCCCCAAGCTTAAACTTGATCGTCCCCGACCAAGAAAAGCAAAATCAAAAAGGAACTCATCATTTAAACTGAAATAGTGAGATGGTGATCTTACTCATGATTGGTAGTCTCATGTTTCCTCCACTTCATAAATCTGAAAAACTTCAGCATAGATAGAGTAATGGTAAGCATATCATACGGGTTTTACTCATCCTTATAGTGCAGCAAAATTATTGTTAACATGGATGATTCAAATGAGTAAACTTTATTCCATGTCATGTAATCAACTCATAGGCTCATATTTGATTAAGAAAGTATAATAATGTAAATTAAGAGTGTGAGAGTTGTCATGAAAAGCATATATACTAGAGTATCTCAATTCTCCCACATCACTAAATCAGGACTTTTCAAGCACTACTTTTTTATTCATTGTCCTTCAAGAATTTCAGTTCTTGAGTAATTGAGAGCATGCCAAAGGTTTTTATTAGTTTATTGGGCTCTGATGGACACTCATGGCATCACTAAGGTTTTTGTTCCTTTTGCATCATGATTACTCATAACAGCTAGATGAGTGATTCCATTATGATTACAGCTACCCGGGCGTGCCAAGAATTTACCCACTATAGCATTGCTGCTACAAGTGTTTAATGAACTCATAGCCGAAATCTAGGTGTTTCCTCCATGAAGATCGTTCGTAGGCCAGCGGAGTTGTTGGCATCCCATGAAGTTTGACACACATAAAGCGATATCATTCTTATGATTATAAGTCAAACTTTGGCATGCTCATAAAAACTGCTAAACATTAATTCAATCGAACAAATCCTTTTAAAGAGAGCTATCAAGTCGATCAATATTTTCAGTGGTGTTGAGTGTCTCTAGAAATATGCCTTCAAGATTAAACACTACAACACCCAAGCCTTCAATCGTGAGACTTTTTCTTATTACAATTGTTTAGCAATTTTTAGGCAAGACGTGGTTAATTATGAGAGCTGGAAAAAAACATACCCAATTAAATACCCATGCAAACAAAAATCTTACTACAATACAAAGACTCACTCCACCAATATTATATCACAACATTTACTACTAACTAGCATAGATTTCTCAAACTTCAAGAGTGGGGAGTCATAAGGCATACCTCTCATGTTTGGTTCCACTTCTCTCTTCCTTTTTTATTTATTTCTTGGAAACTCAAAGTCAATCACTCTCCTGCAAACATATGAACCTCGAGACGGAAAGAAAAGAAAGAGGGAAAATAAGGAAAAATGGAGAAATATTTTTGTGTTTTTTTAAGAGAGGGAGTTTAGAGAATAGAAATTTGGCTGCAAAGCTCGGCTAGAAAAATCTCGAAAGCAAACTAGAAAGAACTAAAAATAAAGTGTTGGGGAAACCAACACGAGTGCTTATAAACTTAAAAACATAACCTCAAAAATAAAGCAAATGAATGCCAAGTAAAGATACAAGAGGAAACTTCCCCAAGCTTAGGCTTTTGCAAGCCCTTCAAATCATTGTGGTGGCAGGAAAAGTCGTTACTCCATTTTGCAAATTGAGTTGAGAGGTTAATAGTTCATTCCCGGAGGTTCAAAGAGAGGCTATGCATCCTCTCCATAGTCCCTCCAAGTCCTTGGAAATATTGGTATGTGGATAACCGGGTTTGTGGCTGCTCCTCTTGATAAGGAACTTCTTGCTCCTCCTCTTTGTCCTCATCCTCCTCTGGAATATCCTCCTCGGGTTGGCGTTGCTCAACCTGCAAGTCATATAGAAAACTGATACGTTGCAAACGTATCTATAATTTTTGATGTTCCATGCTTGGTTTATATCTACTTTCTTATGTTTTGTCCACACTTTGGAGTACTTTTTATACACTTTCTTGGACTAACCTATTAACAAGATGCCACAGTGCCAGCTGCCTATTTTCTGCTGTTTTTGGTTCCAGGAAAGTCAGAAAATGAATATTCTCGGAATTGGGCGGGACAAAAGCCATAGTCAATATTTCACCGAGGGGGACACGGACCCAGAATACGAGACAGAGAGGGGCCAGGGGCCGGCCACACCACCTAGCCACGCGGCCAATCCTGGCCCACACCAGGGGGTGGTGCGGCCTCCTAGGGCACCCCCTCGGCCTCCCCTTTTGCCTATATATTGCCTCGAATATAGAAACCCTAAGGACCCGATCAAAAATCCACGAAAGAGTCTGTAGCCGCTGTTATCTCCATCCCTAGATCGGGAGGGATCTGAAGCTCTTCCCGACACCCTTCCGGAGGGGATAATTCACCCTGGAGGCCTTCTTCATCACCATGCAAGCCTCCGGTGTGATGCGTGAGTAGTTCATCCTTGGACTACGGGTCCATGTAGTAGCTATATGGTTGGTTCTCCTCCTTTGTGCTATCATGTTTAGATCTTGTAAGCTCCGTTCATGATCAAGATCATCTATTTGTAATCATAAATGTTGTGCTTGCGGGGATCCGATGGATATTGAGATGCTATTTCATTTTGATTATTGATTCTATCATGTCTTTGTTATTTGTGATCTTGCATGCTCTCTGTTGTTAGTAGATATCTTGGCCGAGTAGATGCTAGCAACTCCAAGAGGGAGTATTTATGCTCGATAGTGGGTTCATGCCTCTAGTAATCTGGGTAAGTGAAAAAAATCTCTAAGGTACTAGATGTACTGTTGCTACTAGGGAGAAAACATCAATCCTTTGTTCATAGAACAATCGTATTGTTTACTTTACACGCAATGCTTAATGCAATTATCTGTTGCTTGCAACTTAATACTGGAGGGGGTTCAGATGATAACCTGAAGGTGTATTATTATTCATAGATTCAGTTGGATTATGATCTATGTATAATGTTGTAATGCCCAATCAAATCTCATAGGAGTCAAGATGATTAGTATATGCATGTATGATTTCTCGATGTTTGTCAATTGCCCCACTGTAATTTTGTCCACCCAACATGTCATCTGTCTTAAGGAGAATCACCACTAGTGAACTATGGACCCCGGTCCTTTCTTTTACCATCAATCTACAACTGTTTACTATTTACTTTCTGCAAGCTACTACTATCTTCCACACAATACTTTTAATCCTTAGTTTTTAGCAAAACCAGTGAGATTGACAACCTCACTATAAGTAGGGGACAAAGTTCTGTGGTTGTGTTGTGCAGGATTCCAAGTTGGAAACAACACCTTGGAGGTGTTTCCTTGCTCCTACTGGTTCGATAACCTTGGTTTCACAACTAAGGGAAAATTTGCTGTTGTGCTCATCATACGTTCCTCTTGGGGTTCCCAACGAACTCATCATATCTTGAGCCAACAAGCATCTTTCTGGCGCTGTTGCCGTGGATTGAAGGAACAAGCACCCACATCAACCATGCGCCAACAAGTATTTTTCTAGCGCCGTTGCCGGGGAGTCAAGGACATCTTCACAAGGGGAGTTCCTCATAACCAATATCTTTACTTTGTTTTATTTGTTTTGCTTAGTTTATTTATGCTTTGTTTGCTTGTTTATTTTATCAAAAACACACAAAAAATAGTTCCCACTTCAAGTTGTTTTTATTCCTAGTTCTACTCCAATCACTATTTCATTATGGATAGCCCACTCGGTTTCCTATTTGGGAAAACTACTATCACTGCTAAGATAGTAGATGAACCACCGCCTGCTAGAACCTCCATGGAATATTTTATAAGGTATAGAGAATCTTATAAGGGTAAAGTCATGAGAGCCGTGTTAAAAAGGTTGGATCTAATTGCTAAAATTTTGCTTAAACGCCATGATATAAATTGTTGCTCGGAATAGGATACTAAAAATCTTAAATTCCGATGTGACTTTAGTATTGTAATTATGAACTATCATTGGAATAACTATATTCATCTTGGATTTGAAGAAGTAGAACAATTTTTTTTGTTTATGGGAGCTTCTGAAATAGAATCCTTCATGTCTAAAAACTATGAAACCTGTGTTTCTTGTAAAGACCTTAAAGATATGGTCTCTTCTATCCTTGATCATTGCATAGAAAATTTCAGCAATAATTGTTATATCATTGATTATAAAGAGAGACTAAGTCATGCACAAGAATGTGTCCACAATTTGCAGGAGCCTATGGAAAAAGAAATTGCTGAACCTGGAAGCTCATTAGATGAAAAGAGGAGGAGAGTGATGGACAAAAGGAGGTAGAATGGATTAGCTACCCATTGATGGCTCAATACACGGCGCCTAGAAAAGTGCTTGGTGCGTGGTGTTGATGTAGAGCTTGTTGGGAACCCCAAGAGGAAGGTATGATGAGCACAGCAGCAAGTTTCCCTCAGTTATGAAACCAAGGTTTAATCGAACCAGTAGGAGCAAGGAAACACCTCAAAGGTGTTACTAGCTGAGCTTTGGCAGGGCGCACTACCGGTGCTAGTAGCAACGTGGAGACCTGCACAACACAACCACAGAACTTTGTCCCCAACTTGCGATGAGGTTGTCAATCTCACCGTGTTTTGCGGAAAACAAAGGATTAAACGTATCGAATGGAAAGAAGTAAAAGTTTGCAGAAAGTAAACACAAAGCAGTAAAAGATTGTAGATTGTATGTAAAGTAAGAGGACCGGGATCCATAGTTCACTAGAGGTGGCTCTCCTTAGATAGATAACATGCTGGGTGAACAAATTACAGCAGGGCAATTGACAAACACCGAGAAAGCAATACATGCATATACTAATCATCTTGACTCCTCTGAGACTTGATTGGGCATTACAACATAATACATAGACCGCCATCCAACTGCATCTATGACTAATAATCCACCTTCAGGTTATCATCCGAACCCCCTCCAGTATTAAGTTGCAAGCAACAGATTATTGCTTTACGAACTGCGTGTAAAGTAAACAATACGATTGTTCTATGAACAAAGGATTGTTGTTTTCTCCCTAGTAGCAACAGCACATCTAGTACCTTAGAGATTTCTGTCACTTCCCCAGATTACCAGAGGCATGAACCCACTATCGAGCATAAATACTAACTCTTGGAGTTGCTAGCATCTACTTGGCCAAGATAGCTACTAACAACGGAAAGCATGCAAGATCACAAATAACAAAGACATGATAGAATCAATAATCAATCTGAAATAGCATCTCAATATCCATCGGATCCCTGCAAAAAAAACAGGTATGGATTACAAATAGATGATCTTGATCATGAACGGAGCTCATAAGATCTAAACATGAAAGCACAAAGGAGGAGAAACCAGCCATCTAGCTACTACATGGATCCGTAGTCCAAGGATGAACTACTCACGCATCACATCGGAGGCTTGCATGGTTATGAAGAAGGCCTCCAGGGTGAATTCCCCTCTCCGGCAGGGTGCCGGGAAGAGCTTCAGACCCCCCTGATCTAGGGACAAAGACGACGGCGGCTACAGACTCTTTCATGGATTTTTGATTGGGTCCTTAGGGTTTTCGTCCCGAGGGCAACTTATAGTCGGAAGGGGAGGCCGAGGGGGTGCCGGGAGCGGCCACACCACCCCCCGGCGCGGGCCAGGCCTGGCCGCGCGCCCAGGTGGTGTGGTGGCTCCCTGGCCCTTCTCCGTCTCGTATTCTGGCACTTGATCACTTTCGGAAAAATAGGCACTTTGGCTTTTGTCCCGTCCAATTTCGAGAATATTCATTTTCTGACTTTCCTGGAACCAAAAATAGCAGAAAATAGGCAGCTGGCACTGTGGCTCTTCTTAATAGGTTAGTCCAAGAAATCATATGAAAAGTACTCCAAAGTTGGAAGAAAACACAAGAAAGTGGATAAAAGCAAGCATGGAACATCAAAAATTATAGATACATTTGCAATGTATCAACATCCCCAAGCTTAACTCCTGCTCGTCCTCGAGTAGGTAAGTGATAAAAAGAAAATAATTTTTGAGGTGACATGCACCATCAAAGACTTGATCTAAGTATTTGCAAAACATTCAAAGCTGGGATCATAGTACTTCAATCATAACATGAAAGACAAAGTTCTAGCAATAAGCAAAGAAACTATGATGCAACATGAAAAGGCACAAACAAAAGATTCATGAATAACAATGCTTTGCAAGTCGTTTGTTGGTTTCACATAAAGAAAACATAGCATAATAGTATTCAGCTTGTCCCTCAATAGAGTAGCAAATATAAATGCATAGGACACCTTCAAAGTTCATAAGAGTGACTAGATACAGTAGTTTCAAACAAGCAATAACAAGTTATGCATCAATCAACTAGTCTTGGGACAATGCACATAGAACTAAGAATGGCCACTATGCTCTCAAAGTAGGTGCATAAAGATAGAAGGTGGAGACTCAATATAATGGTAGAAGAAAGGCCTTTGTAAAAGGAAGTAGGGATTCAAGTCTCATAAAGAGCTTCCAAAAATTATGGTACTTATAACTTTTAGCTCTCATTGCCCCTATCATAAGCATCTTGAAGTTATTAAGGTTAAAGTGAACAAACTATGGTGTAAATGCTTGACGAAGTATAAGTCAGAAATCTCATGTCCCTTGTATACGAGGGTCGCTCCTCATGCTACTCAAGTTTAGTCACCGGTAAGTTCTTGTCATTGTAAGTATATGTGTATCATAGAGAACCGCCAACGGGGTACCCCTTGCCCGATGATATGGAAGAATCCCCATATCAAAATGACAAGGCAAGCAGACAGCGAGCATCTCAGCAATCTTCTTATTTACCATGGGAATATGGTGCTTTTTTCTCTCTTTCCTCTTTTCATAGTATCTCCTTTTTTTCTTTTTTTCTTTTTTTCTCTTTTTTTCTCAATATAGGACTCTTTTTTTATAAGAAGAATGCTTCATAGACAGCTCATTATGGTTACGCTGCAGGTTTCCACCATGTCAGTATGGATTAGACCAGCGGCCGAGGCGTTTCTCTAACACATATACATAACTCCATGGACTTACAATCTCCCCTTTCATTTCACACCGACGACATCCATATACAAAAGAGCATGATATTAACTAGGTACAAGTACCAAGTGCAATGTTGAAAGCGTTCCCCGTGAAAGCATGGTTCTGCTAATCCCGACAAATAAGTGCAAGCATATACAACATAGAAGACACAATGGTTCAAGTTTATTAAGGGCAAGTAAAGTAAAGTGTGCCATCAAGTTCGTGAGAGCTTTAATCACTAGTTTTTTCATAACAAGTGGAAGGTAAACAAAAGCATGAATATACTTGGAATAGCATAAGCTAGTAGGTAGGTATGGTGGACTCCTTGGAAAAACTTGGTTTGAGTTGGATGCATCAGTGGAACTCATACTTTGTTGTGGAGGCTAGCAAAAGACTGGGAGCGACAAACTAAGAGAGTAATAATGGCCATAATCATGCAGAGCGACAAAACATCATTGATCAAAGCATAAAGTGATGCTACAAGTTGAAAACTAAAGGATCATAAAGGCTATGGTGACTTGAGATAGTCATAACATGGTGTGAGCATGTGCCAAGTCAACCCAAATAAAGCATCAAAGGAGAATACCACTATATTATGCTTTAATATGCTAAAACAACGCATGATTCATCCAAGGCACATTAAGCAATCTCAATTGTTTATAACAAGTCATGCTACAGCAAAGAATACTAAGCATAAAGCCAAAACAATATCAAGCATGGCATGACAAAGCATAGGCCACAGTCAAAACAAGCTCTTTTTACCATAAAAGCATGAACATTCCTACTCTTTTCCAAACCAAACCAAACTATTTGCAAACCAAAGTGTGAAAGAGAGGGTCCAAACAAATTATTAAGAACACTAAGCAAACCAAGCAAACTAAAAACCAAAACAAAAACGAAAAAGAAGATGCTCCAAGAAAAACACAACTGTGCATGAAACAATAAAAATGAAGCGTTTGGAAGAAACCTGGGATTTTTATTGATGAAGAAGGGGATGCCCAAGGCATCCCTAAGATTTGACGCTTGTACTTCTTGGATATTTCTTGGGGTGACATGCGTGGCATCCTCAAGGTTGAGCTTTAGTCCATCCTTCATCTCATTACTCATTCCTTCCATACACCTAGAAATTTTCCTTCATACAAAACTTCACACAATCTCATTAGCAACATTAGTGCACTTAAGATAAATAAGTCTCAAGGTTCAGTTATAACACCAAATAAACTTCCATTAGAACATTAGCTACTGTAGAACTTCCCTCAAAAAGCTCAATTCCCCAAAGGAACTCAAGAAGGAACTAACAAGAAGCAAATGCAGAAAATGGCAGAAATCTGTCAAAACAGACCAGCAGATAAAGACGAATTTTTTTGAAGACCTTATGTTGCTCAAATCAAAAAGTGTTGAACTAACGAAAGTTAGATAACAACCTGGGGCAGAAGCACAACAAATTACAGCTCAATCCGACGTACATAGCTCTCTCAGGAATCTTTACGGTGAAGCACAGAAATCTGTTTCGGGACAGCAACTTTCCCAATCATTACTTCACTCTCATTAGAGGTTACTCTTGGCACAAAAAGCAAATAAAAAGGATAAGGAGAGTTTATTACAGAGGTAATAAATTCCAAGACTCAACTAAAACTCTTGGGTTATCTCCCAACAAGTACTTTTCTTTAACGCCTTTAAGTTAGGCATAAGAAGCAAAGAAAAAGGATCAAGTATTCTCAAATGAAGAAGCATTAAGATCAATAACAGAAATACTTTCAACAAGGCAAGGTATATCATCCAAATAAGTTCTATAGGATCCTCTCTCAATGCTCTTAGGTTTACTATTCTCATCAAAAGGGTTTGCAGGAACAATCCAATCAAGATTCTTTTCTATGGCATCATGTATTGCTACTAGTTTGAAGGGTATTGGTATCTTAGGTTCCTCCCCATTAGGTTCGGTTTTGTTCATCTTTTCTCGTGTACCAACAACATCCACACATGAGCCTAGCATATTGAAACATTCAAAAACTTTTCTAGCTTCCTTGGCAACATCATAGAACTCCTTAAACAAAGTTTCTAAAATAAAATCTCTTTTTTCAAGATCCTGAATTTCTTTAAGCATAAGAAACATTACTTGCATTAAGGGGTTGAGGTTAACAAACCTAGCTTCTAACATGTGAATTAAAGAAGCTGCAGCAATCTCATAATTTGGAGCAAGTTCTACAAGGGATCTATCCTCAGTATCTTCATGTTTGCTAACATGATTAAAGAATTCTTCAATGTTATCTTTCCCAATTATAGAACCACTACCGATTGGAAGGTCTTTCAGGGTGAATGTAGGGATCAGCATGGTGAGCTAAGGGAGAGGTGACAACTAAAGGAGACTTAAATGTTTTGTGTTTTTGATAAAGAAAGAAAAACAAGTAAAACTAATTGTTTTGTGTTTTTGAAGAACAAAACAAGCAAAAAGAAACTAAGCAAAACAAAAACAACAAAGTAAAGAGATTGGTTGTGAGGGACTCCCCTTGTGAAGACGTCCTTGACTCCCCGGCAACGGCGCCAGAAAATCGCTTGATGGCTCAATACACGGCGCCCAGAAAAGTGCTTGGTGCGTGGTGTGGATGTAGAGCTCGTTGGGAACCCCAAGAGGAAGGTATGATGAGCACAGCAACAAGTTTCCCTCAGTTATGAAACCAAGGTTTAATCGAACCAGTAGGAGCAAGGAAACACCTCAAAGGTGTTACTAGCTGAGCTTTGGCAGGGCACACTACCGGTGCTAGTAGCAACGTGGAGACCTGCACAACACAACCACAGAACTTTGTCCCCAACTTGCGATGAGGTTGTCAATCTCACCGTGTTTTGCGGAAACAAAGGATTAAAAGTATCGAATGGAAATAAGTAAAAGTTTGCAGAAAGTAAACACAAAACAGTAAAAGATTGAAGATTGTATGTAAAGAAAAAGGACCGGGATCCATAGTTCACTAGAGGTGGCTGTCCTTAGATAGATAACATGCTGGGTGAACAAATTACAGCGAGGCAATTGACAAACACCGAGAAAGCAATACATGCCTATACTAATCATCTTGACTCCTCTGAGACTTGATTGGGCATTACAACATAATACATAGACCGCCATCCAACTGCATCTATGACTAATAATCCACCTTCAGGTTATCATTCGAACCCCCTCCAGTATTAAGTTGCAAGCAACAGATTATTGCTTTACGAACTGCGTGTAAAGTAAACAATACGATTGTTCTATGAACAAAGGATTGTTGTTTTCTCCCTAGTAGCAACAGCACATCTAGTACCTTAGAGATTTCTGTCACTTCCCCAGATTACCAGAGGCATGAACCCACTATCGAGCATAAATACTAACTCTTGGAGTTGCTAGCATCTACTTGGCCAAGATAGCTACTAACAACGGAAAGCATGCAAGATCACAAATAACAAAGACATGATAGAATCAATAATCAATCTGAAATAGCATCTCAATATCCATCGGATCCCCGCAAACACAACATGTATGGATTACAAATAGATGATCTTGATCATGAATGGAGCTCACAAGATCTAAACACGAAAGCACAAAGGAGGAGAAACCAGCCATCTAGCTACTACATGGATCCGTAGTTGTTGGGGGGATACCCCCGGGTAGGGTCACGCCGGGGTATAAAGGCCGAGTTAGCCGAGGTTCGGCAAGGCCAAAGCAGATGCTGGCCAGGTCACCTCAAGGTAGACCGAATCACGGGGTAATCCGGACCTGGGGGCGTTCGCCTAACTAGGTCTCATCCGACTTAAGCGGTAAGTCAGAAGTACATGTTCCACCTGTATGCAGGAAAGGGTGTGGCCGGATGAACCATCATCCGGGTCATAGCAAGCTTCTAGGAGAAGGAAGGAATCTCGCTGGTCAAAAGGAGCCCCGGTACGCACTGCCTGAGCGAAGCAAGCAAGGACAGGACCACCGGGGCGTGGCCGACAAGCGTGACGACGCCCGTGTCGGCTGACGAGGGCGCTGTCAGAGGCTCACGTAGCTAAAGCATGTGTGACGCGGGGGAAAAAGCACCCCGGTCGGCTTACCACTTTGGGAGGAGGCATATTCCTCCACATATGCCCTAGGCAGAAACTGAGCCTCCCCTATAAAAGGGGGCTAGGGCTTCTATAGAAGGGGTTGGTCTCTCTACGATTCTGTTTTGGGCTAGGGTTTCAGGTGAGATCTGTGGGGGAGAGTAAGAGAGCTCCTTCTTCCTCCTCTCGCCAATACAGCTCTAGGAGCACTTGTAACCTTGGAAGTAAATCAATACAAGCTCTTGTGTGGAGAATAACTTCACTATCCCTCCCTGGATTCCCCTAGCGAGTATTAGTCCCCACCTTTAGCCTATACATGGCATCTACCGTGACACCACCACGACAGTTGGCGCCCACCGTGGGGCTAGCGGCGCTAGCAGGGGTCAAAATCCGGACGGGAAAGTTCATCGCCACCGGCGAGCGCATCGTCTTCGGGCTCGTTAAGCGCTTTGGAGCGTGGGACTTCGTCAGCGACAACGCAGGCTGCTTCGGCACGCGCCCTCTCCCACGCAACGACATTTTCGTCAAGCTCGGCGCACACAAGGTCTACGTTGCGGTGGACGTGTCTAGCGTTCATCCACGCCACGTCGTCGAAGCAGGCGAACCGCCCCTCACTATGGCTCGCGGGGAGCGTATCGCTCGTTCCCCGGACCATGCAGAGGTAATGATGACAGCGCCAGGTGCGGGTGCGAGCAAAGATCCGGCGCCAGATCCGGAGGTAACGCCCAAAGCTCCAAGGAAAGGTAGAGGTCCTCCGCTAGAGAGGCCGGAAAATGTGCTGAGAGGGGCAATGGATAGCTTGGCAAACCCTGTAGTAGCAGCGATAGATCTGGCTCGTGCACAGGCCGAGCTGGAAGAAACCAGGCAGAAAATACTAGAGGGCGCAAAGAAAATAGCCGCGGCCCAGCAGTCATTGAACATGACGCTGCGTGAGTATGCTAAGGCGAACAAGGTTGATAATGTAAAAGTCAAAGGGAGAAATCTCATGAGCGAGATGAACAGAGAAGGTGATGCCGGAAATGAGGAGTCAGAAAACTGTTTGTCCGTGGGGCTGCCGAGGTATAGTACCCCGGCCAAGAACCTCAGAGCAGCGGATGCAGCTACGTCTGAGTTAGAGGGACTGACGGGTGAAGCCCGGCAAAGGCAGCAAGATCGGGTTAACGAGCTGGTTCGGATTGCAAATAGGCAAAACGAGGAACTACTCAGGGCAAACCCGGAAAGAGCTGGAGCCTCCAAGATCGTCCGTTCGGCGGTGGGTAACCCGGAGAAATCCGCTGGAGCCGCATCGTCCCCTCATGGTGGTCCAAGGAGAGAGGAGGTGGTGACCTCGGCCAGACGGAACAAACGATTGTCCCGTATGACCCGACACGGGCAAGGAAAGAAAAAGAAGCGCAGAAAAATGATGATCGACGGAGTGCGAGCCGAGGCGAAGCTGGCCGAGGTAACCGCGACCAAGGCAATGCCGGTCAAGGGAACGTTGTCAACGGCAATGCCGGGCAGCAAAACTCAGCTGGAGCAAGACAACCGCAGAAGCGGAACATGCCAAGGCAAGAGCACTGTGCCGGCCGAGGTGTGCAACAGAAAGGTGCGCCGCAAGAGCAAAACCGGTATAACGATGGTGATTCGGAGATGGCAAATGCGGGATACCCGAGACCGGACTATCATGTGATAGGGTCAAGATTGGGAAGTAGGGATTTGATGCCGGACGATGCAAGGTTGAAACTGGATCGACTATATAGGTCGGAACAGATTGAATGTCAAGGTCCACCGGGTCCAGCATGTTTTGGACCCCGGATCATGAAAGAGCCACCAGTACCGAACTTTCAGCTGCCCAAGGGCACCAAGACCTATGACAGTAGTACCAAGCCAGAGGATTGGCTGATAAACTATGCTACGGCTGTAAAAATTGCCACATGCAACCTGAGATGGGCCGTACGGTATGTACCCCAAATGTTGGAAGGCCCGGCAAGGGTGTGGTTGAACAATTTTCCACCAGGAAGCATCAACTGCTGGATAGATTTCGAGGAGATGTTCATCAGCAATTTTTCGAGTATGTATCAAAGGCCAAATAGGCCACAGACCCTAGCTATGTGCAAGCAAAGACCCAATGAGATAGACCGGGAGTTTTTGACCCGGTGGTGTACCGTGAGAAACTCATGCGAGGGCGTGATAGAATCACAGGCCATAGCATGGTTTGCACAGGGGTGCAGATATGGAAGCGAGCTGTGGATGAAGTTGCAACGGAAAATGCCGGCTATGTTGGCAGAAATGATCCGGATTGTAGATTCGTATGCGTTGGGTGACCCGACCCAACCAAGGCTCACCTCAAACGAGTCAAGCGATGAGTACTATCAAAGGGATGGATCCGGATCATCCCGGAGGAATGATTATAGAGGAAAAAGGAGAGATGATAGACCGGACCACCGGTACGGTTCGCACCAAGTGGCAGCTGTGAATCAAGATCAACCCGGAGCAGGGGGTAGCCAGCGCCAGAAAACTGGAGGTCAATGGACTCCAAGGAACGAGGGGAAGAAAACTTGGACACCGGAACAAAAGAAGCAGTGGCAAGAAAGGAAAGACCGTCCGAGGTATACTTACGAGTCGATGTTGGACCAGCCGTGTAAGTTTCACACGCCAAATCCGAACAACCCAGCGGGTCATACGACGAGGCAATGCGAGTGGATGCGCAAGATCGAGCAAGGTGGTTCGGGGAATGCTCAGGCACCCCGGAATGATCAGCCTCGCCAGGAGTTACCCCGGCAACAATTGCTCTCCGGAGCGAACACGCAACAGCTAATGTTGCCTCCCCCTCCGCCGAGGTATGATAACAATGAAAGAAGGGCTGCAGTGCATCAGGTAGAAAATCAGCATCAGCCGGATCAGAGGCACCTCGGAAATGAGGGGAGAAACGACTACAGGGAGCATCACCAGAGCTACTGTGTATTCACCACAGAAGAAACTGATAGAAAAAGCTTGCAGCGTAGGCATATGGAGGTGAATGCAGTAATGCCTGCAGTGACGAGGTACATGCCTTGGTCCGATCAGGAAATCACCTGGAGCATTAGGGATCATCCCAAGCTCATGCCGAGCCCTGGTTCGTATGCGTTGGTGCTGGATCCTACGTTCATTGGACCTAGCATTAACGTAAGGTTCTCAAAGGTACTGATCGACAACGGCAGTAGCATAAATATCATGTATGCGGACACGATGCGCAAGTTGGGTATCTCGGAGAACATGCTCTAGGCCACGAGGACAACTTTCCATGGCATTGTGCCCGGCATTTCTTGCGAGCCCATAGGCAAGGTCCGGGTCGACGTCTTGTTCGGCACGAGGGATAATTGCCGAACCAAAAATCTGGAGTTCAAAGTGGTGAACTTAGAAAGCGCGTATCATGCGTTGCTCGGAAGGCCAGCGCTAAACAAGTTCATGGCAAGTTGTCATATCAGCTACTTGAAGATGAAATTGCCCGGACCAAACAGAGTGATTACCATTGCTGGGGACTTCCGACGTTCCATGGAGTGTGCGTCGGCCGGATCAAACTTAGCCGAGTCACTTGTGATCGCGCAGGAAAAGAGAAAAATTCAAGAGGTGGCGGCATTGGCTCAGTCCACGCAGCAATATATGCCGGCGCTGAGTAACCCGCATGGAACTGTCTCTTTCTAGGCCACGAAAGATAGTTGATGACATGTTCCCAGAGCGCACCGTAACAATTGGTGTCGGGCTAAGTGATAAATAGGAAAGCGAGCTCGTCAGCTTCCTCCGTGAGAATCGGGACATTTTTGCTTGGTCCACACAGGACTTGCAAGGTGTTCCGAGGGAGTTGGCCGAGCACTCTTTGAATGTGAGACCCGGAGCCAAGCCGGTGAAGCAACCTCTCCGCCGCTTCGCCGAAGATAGGAGGAGAGTCATTGGGGATGAGATAGCTCGGTTGCTAGCTGCAGGATTTATCATGGAGGTTCTTTACCCGGATTGGCTGTCTAATCCGGTGCTGGTGGAAAAGAAGAAGGATGACCCGAACGTGGCAGTGGTTTGGCGCATGTGTATCGATTACACGAACCTGAACAAGGCGTGTCCAAAAGACCCATTTCCGCTGCCAAGAATAGATCAGGTCATAGACTCAACTGCTGGCGAACTGTTGTCATTCATTGATGCTTATTCTGGTTTCCACCAGATACCTCTGAATCCAGATGATCAAATAAAGACTGCGTTTATTACCCCGTATGGGGCTTATTGCTATCGCACCATGCCGTTTGGTTTACGTAATGCAGGGGCAACGTACCAGAGATGTATGCAAAAATGTTTGCACGACCAAATAGGTCAAAATGTACAGGTGTACGTGGATGATGTGGTTATCAAGACCAAGGAAAGCAAAACGCTCTAATTTATGATATCAGGCAAACGTTTGCAAACCTAAGAAGGTTCCGGATGAAACTTAACCCAGAAAAATGTACCTTCGGTGTCCCGGCTGGAAAATTGCTCGGTTTTCTCGTCTCCAGTCGAGGTATCGAGGTTAATCCAACCAAAATCCGGGCCATCGAACGAATGGAACTGCCGAAGTATCTTAACGATGTCCAGAAGTTCACAGGTTGCCTGGCCTCGTTAAGTCGGTTTGTATGTCGGTTGGGAGAAAAGGCTTTGCCTCTTTACCAACTCATGAAAAAGTCGGATAAGTTCATTTGGACACCACAGGCCAATGAAGCCTTTGCCCACCTAAAGAAAATGTTAGCCATGGCACCAGTGCTAGCCTCACCACTATCAAAGGAGCCAATGTTACTCTATATAGCCGCAACCAACCGAGTTGTAAGTGCAGTGATAGTGGTGGAGCGCGATGAGGAAGGTAAGTCGGTGCAAAGGCCGGTGTATTACTTGAGTGAAGTGTTGTCAACCTCAAAGCAGAACTACCCATATTATCAAAAAGTGGCTTATGGCGTGTACATGGCCGCCAAGAAACTGAAGCACTACTTTGAGGAGCATCACATCCGGGTCATATGTGAGGCCCCCATATCCGAGATAATGAGTAACAAGGATGCAAGCGGGAGAATTGCAAAATGGGCAATTGAGCTAGCTCCTTATGCTCCGCAATATGACAGACGAGAAGCCATCAAATCTCAAGCTGAGGCGGACTTTTTCGTGGACTGGGTCGAGGTGCAGTACGAACCACCGCTTCCTGATCCGAACTATTGGCGAATGTACTTTGACGGATCAAAGACCAAAACCGGGCTAGGTGCCGGAGTTGTACTCACGTCGCCGAAGAAGGACCAGTTGAGATATGTGCTGCAGATCCACTTCACCGCATCAAATAATGTCGTTGAGTATGAAGCACTTGTGCATGGGCTCAAGGTAGCAAAAGAAATCGGTATACGTCGGATCATATGCTTTGGCGACTCGGATTTGATGGTGCAGAAAGTGTCCGGAGTGTGGGACGCCCTTGATACAAACATGGCACTATACAGATTTCATGTGCAGAAGATTTCTGGTTACTTTGAGGGATGCGAATTTCATCATGTACCCCGGGTGGAAAATGAGGCTGCCGACATGCTGTCAAAGCTCGGGTCAACCAGACAAGCAATTCCACCGGGTGTAGCATTAGAGAACCTCAAGAAACCATCCATCAGGCCATCCCTGGAATCCGAGTCAATCTACGTCCCGGAGGACACCGAATCCAGAGTTGTGCCCATGGACGTGGACACGGGAAGTGGTGCGCAAAACCCGGGGACTGCTTCGGCAAACCCGAGGACTGCTTCGCAAAACCCGGGGAGTGCTCAGCATGGTCCGGTTGAAGTTATGCCGGTGGATCAGATGGAGATAGACGAGGACGTGTTCCCCGTGCGGCCAATACCGGCTTAGGCACTGCATATATTTCAATTCCTGAAGGATGGAACATTGCCCATTGAGGAGGTGTTGTCCAGGCAAACACAGACGAGGGCAAAGTCCTACACGATCATCAATTCCGAGTTATACAAAAGAAGTGTGACCAATGTCCTACAACGGTGTGTTGACCCGGAAGAAGGGCTTGAAATCATCCGAGATATACATCAGGGGGAATGCGGGCATCACGCCTCATCCCGAGCCTTGGTAGCAAAAGCTTTCCGGCACGGATTCTATTGGCCAAATGCCTTAGAGCAAGCAGAAGATCTGGTGAGAAAATGTAATGGTTGTCAGAGGTACGCTACCAAGACACATATGCCAATGTCGGAACTCAAGACCATCCCAATCACTTGGCCATTTGCCGTATGGTGCTTGGATATGGTTGGCCCGTTCAAACCAGCAAGGGGAAATATGACCCACATTCTGGTAATGGTGGACAAGTTTACGAAGTGGATTGAGGTGAAGCCTATAAGAAAATGTGATGGAGCTACGGCCGTAACGTTTCTAAAAGATATCATCTTGAGGTACAGTTATCCACACAGTATCATAACTGATAATGGCACAAATTTTGCGGAAGGAGCATTCACTCGTTTCTGCCGGGATAAGAGGATCCGGCTAGACGTAGCTTCGGTAGCCCACCCCGCATCGAACGGACAAGTGGAAAGATCCAACGGATTAGTATTATCCGGGATAAAACCTCGGCTCATTGAGCCGCTGCAAAGATCAGCGGGGTGCTGGATAGAAGAACTACCAGCGGTACTGTGGAGTTTAAGAACAACTTCGAATCGATCAACAGGCTATACGCCGTTCTTTCTGGTATATGGGGCAGAAGCTGTATTACCAGCCGACATAGAGCATGATTCGCCTAGGGTCACCCAATACACAGAAGCCGAAGTGCAAGAAGCCCGGTAAAATGATGTTGATCTGCTGGAAGAAGTGAGAGAACTGGCACTGTCCAGATCCGCCATATATCAGCAAAATCTCCGACGCTATCATAGCCGAAAAGTGTGCCCCCGAGTCTTTCGGGAAGGCGATCTGGTGCTCCGGTTGGTACAACGTACTACTGGAATGCATAAATTATCCCCCCATGGGAAGGGCCGTTCATCGTGAGCAAAGCATTGCACAATGATTCTTACTATCTTATAGATGCAAAGCCACAGGAAAAGAACAAGGCGGACAGGTCCGGAGAGGAATCCAAGCGACCATGGAACATAGCTCTACTTCGGCCTTTCTACACCTAGCTAAGAAGTGTATGTATCTGGGTTATCTCATATGTCGGTATGTATGTCGGCAATGAGCTTATCAATGAAATGTTGGCACCTCGAGCAGTAACTCAGGGATTGCCTTAATAATGTGTTATTTTCTGTGCGTCAGCTGGAGTAAGTTATTCTACTTAACTCGGATTAGTAGTGTGTGAGCACCAAAAACCCAACTCTTCGACTTGCTGCTGTCCAACAAGAATTGGCTTCATGGCAAGCAAGAGAACAAGTTTGGAATTGCGTAGCACATGAAAAACGACTAAGGAAAAGAATTTATTCGAGCTGACATTTTTGTTTCGGACTAACCCCGTATTTATTTTCAAATTGTTATATAGTTTTATTTTTGAGCTAAGTCTAAAAGTTTCCCAGTATTGTTAAGACAATTTTTCAAGCTCGGATTCGTAAGTTGTAAAACCGAATCAAGGTAGACACGATCCGAGCCAAAAGATTGAACGAACAAGAAAAAGAAACTTGGGGACTACGCCCAAGTTAATCCGGCATAAGTACTCAGTAGCAAAATATCACATGTGTTTAGAATACAATTCCACCCGGCATACCGGGGATCTCATAAATTTTCAAGTGTTTTTTCTTAAGGAGCAGCGGGAGGAAGTTCGGCATCATCGTCGCCCTCTTCGATATCCGAGGCAGTGTCCTCTTCGTCTTCACCCGAGTCATCTTCAACGTTTTCAACTTCCTCTTCGCCTGCGACTTCCAGGAAGCTCGGACCCTCAGTCCATTCATGAATGGGGGCATATTCGATGAGGCTGTGGGCGCAAGCGTGGCGCCGAGCTACCCACTCTGGGTCATCTGTCCATTTGGATCCGGTGCGCAGGCGTGTGAGGAGGCTAAGATCTATCTTCTCATACCACGTCAAAATGTGGTGAAGGATGGTATCGGCTGCAGCACGTCCAGCGGACTCTCGCCAGAGGTCGAGCTAGGTCTCGATTTCCGAAATTTTTTCAGCGAGCTGTGTGACTCTCTCCGGAGCATCATCGGCGGGCCAGAAGGCGTTGAAGACTCGGACTACAACATCGAGGAGGTCCCTGCCGTAGTTCTTGATGATTTCCACGCGAGACGACAGGCTGACCAACAGGTCCTCCATGTCAAAGGGAATGCTCTCACCCTCAGGAGCGACCGGAGTACCCCTTTCTCGGCGGAAATTGGCGACAACAGCACTTGCAATAGCAGTACCCTCTGGAAAATGGCCTGGGAAACAAGGCAAAGGACAAAGTTGAGAAAACAAGACATATGAAGTAACCCGAAGAAATAAGGCGGATAAAGGAAAAGAAATTACGTGAGGTGTGACTGTGAATCCGGGTCAATTCCTTGGTGCAAGCTTCATGCCTCTTCCGAAGCTGCTCGAGCTCAGCATTTGCCGACTCAAGTTTGACCTCGGCTTCCTGAAGAAGCTCACGGTCCTTAGCATTTTGGAGTTTGAGGCGCTTGCGTTCTTCGGTGTAGTCCTGGCCAGCCTTTTTTAGCTCGGTTTGGTGCTGCGCCTTCATTTTAGCCATCTCAGCCTTGAGCTTGGCTATCTCATCATCTTTGGTCCGGAGGAGGGAGAGCTCATCATCTTTCTTCTTTAGTTCGGCTTGGTGCTGCCCTGCTTATTCGAGAAAATGTAGCATCACGTCAGGCACAGGCACACTATCTTCAAGCGATGCTGAAATAGTGCGTTGGCCCGGGAGTGCCGAAGAATGAATGTTTGCCGAGCCAAGGAGGAAAGCCGATGGAAACCACGGTAAAGACAGACAAGAAGGATGTACCCTTGATCTGCTCCAAGTTCTTCCGCATTATCTTGTTTTCAGCTTCCACCCCAGCTGTGGAAACCGAACAATCAGATTAGTTCGGCAAACGAAGTTGAAGAAAATTGAGGAAAGGATGAGAAAGAAATTTACCCCTTTTCTCGTACTCCGCGATGAGTGCAGCCTGTTTCGTGCGAAGATTCTTGTGCGTATCCAGCAAGCGTTAGAATTCGGCACTCCGACGGTTGGTAGTCACCTAAAAGATATACAGAGACTTAAGTCAGCCTAGTGCATATTCGACGTGTACTAAAATCCGGGCCAAGTGGAACTTAACCCGGCTCTAGGTGTGTGCATGTTCGAAGTGTACTAAAATCTGGGCCAAGTGGAACTTAACCCGGCTCTAGGTGTGTGCATGTTCGAAGTGTACTAAAATCCGGGCCAAGTGGAACTTAACCCGGCTCTAGGTGTGTGCATGTTCGAAGTGTACTAAAATCCGGGCCAAGTGGAACTTAACCCGGCTCTAGGTGTGTGCATCTTCGAAGTGTACTAAAATCCGGGCCAAGTGGAACTTAACCCGGCTCTAGGTGTGTGCATGTTCGAAGTGTACTAAAATCCGGGCCAAGTGGAACTTAACCCGACTCTAGGTGTATGCATGTTCGAAGTGTACTAAAATCTGGGCCAAGTGGAACTTAACCCGGCTCTAGGTGTGTGCATATTCGAAGTTATCATGGAGCTACGTTAGTTCTATAAAAGAGCATCCGGCCGAGTAACAAGTTACTCCCCCGGAGGCTCGGGGACTAATGGTTATTATCTACAATTTTCAAAGGAGAAACGACGTACCTCCATCATTCGTCCAACGAGGTTAATGGCCTTTGCGGCGGTATTCATCTGAGCGGAAAACTCAGCGGGGCCGAACTTTTCCGGGAGATCAGATTCCTGGACTACCTCTGCCTTATTCCAGTTCATGACAAATTCCATCAGGCTCGGAGGATACCGTTCACCCGTGGGCATATGGGGCGTCACCAAGCCTTTTGCATGTGCTTCCTTCCTCTCCACCAAGGCAAGGGCGGGGCTGGTGTGCAAAACCAACTGCTGTGCTTCGGTTGGCTCGGCAGGCGCGTCCTTTGCCGCTGATGTCTTCTTAGGGAGCATTGACACAAGGGTGCGCTGCCCGGACTCGACGGCAGTAGGCTTGGCAGCGTCTGGAGCTTTCTTGCCTTTGGCTTGTTGAGTAGAGGAAGCTGTGGCGGCGGTTTTCCCCTGCCGAGGTTGAGAGGACTCGGAAGATGCAGAGGAACTAGGTGCTGGTACTCTCGCTGCTGGGCTTGGTGCCGGCGCTGAAGTTTTCGCTGCCGGAGTTGATGCTGATGCCGAGGTTGGAGTTGGTGCTGGTCTGCTTGCTGGTACGGGAATTGGTGCTGGGGCCGAAGTAGCCTCGGTGGCTGCTGGTTGAGGTGTTGTCGAGGCGGTGGATGCCGTTGCTCCGGCTAGGCCGGTCTCCCCCACTCCAAGGTTACCCTCCTCTTGCCGAGGTGGAGCTGAACCCGGAGCTGCCGTAGAACCCTCTGGGATAGGGCTCAGCGGGCGTGACTCGTTGTCACGACGGGGATAAGGGCTAGGTCGGAGAGGGGAAGAGATGCTAGATCCACTTTGAGGGACCTCCACCGGAGCACTGTGAAATCAAATAACGTCAGAAGAAAAATTACAACAAAGTGAGGAAGAACGAGTTACAGAAGAAAGAAGGACTTACGCATCCGAGGTTTTGGCCGCTTTGGGTTTCCGAGCCCTTCGTGCTGGGGCCTTGCCTGCTGGTTTGGGGGCAGTCTTTGATGGGTTCGTAGCATGGAAAACAAAAAAATTCTACCGCAAGAACGAACAAAACCCAGATCTAATCTAGATAAAAGCCAAGATCTAATCTATTAGACATGTGCATCGAGATAGATATGTACTAACCCTTGTAGATCCGAAAGCGTTACGAGATTGGATCTCGTGGTTGATGTAGTCGATCACTTGCCGATCTCAAGATCGAGTGGATGATCCTTCCGGCGCCGCGTTCCGGCAGCGCTTCCGCAGTCGGTCACACGTGCGGAGTCGAAGCAGACCTTCCTCTCCCCGTTCCAGCGAGCAGCGGAGGTAGTAGATCTTCTCCACGGAATCCCAGCAGCACGACGGCGTGGTGGTGGTGGTGGAGTAGAGAATTCTGCAGGGCTTCGCCTAAGCCTGAGCAGAAGAAAGGAGGAGGAGAGAGGCGGCTAGGGTTTGGAGTAGTGGAGGGGGCCAGGGGGTGGCGCCTCCACCCCTCTATTTAAAGGAGGGAGGCGCCATGGGAGGGGGAGTCCTAGTAGGACACCCCTCCCTTCCTTGGTCGGCGGATCGGGAGGGGGGAGGAGTCCTCCTCCCCACGACTCCTTGTCTTGCCCCACAAGGACTCCTTGATCCTTTCTTGGTTTTCAAGAAAACTCCAAGAAATCTTCCAGAACCTTCCGGAACATTCCGAAACCTTCTAGAATCCTCATACAAATACTCCAGAACATTTCCTAACTCAGAAAATGATCCCCAATATATGAATCTTATTCTCCGGACAATTCCAGATCTCCTCGTGATGTCCCGGATCCAATCCGAGACTCAGAACAACATTCGGTCTCCAACGCACATTCCATATCTACTTAAAACAACTTCGAACCTTAAGTGTGTCACCCTACGGTTCGTGAATATGCAGACATGATGAAGACACCTCTCCGATCAATAACCATCAGCGGGATCTAGAGATCCATAACGGCTCCCACATACTCAACGATGACTTCGTGATCGATAGAACCATTAACATACGAAACCAATTCCCTTTGTCACGCGATACTATACTTATCCGAGGTTTGATCGTCGGTATCTCCATACCTAGTTCTACCTCGTTACTGATAAGTACTCTTTACTCGTTCCATGTTATGTCATCCCTTGTGACCCAGTCACATGCTTGCAAGCTAACTAGATGACATTCCACCGAGAGGGCCCAGAGCATATCTATCCGTCATATGGATGGACAAATCCCAATCTTGGTCCATGCGCTTCAACACATACTTTCAGAATACCCAATGACACCTTTATAACCACCCAGTTATGAAGCGGTGTTTGATGTCATCAAAGTACCCATCCGGTGATGGTGATTAACACAACCTCATGGTCGAAGGATTAGGTTACTATGCATTTAAAAGTTTATAGCAATACGAACTTAATGACTTGATCTTATGCTACGCTTACTATGGGTGTGTGTCCATCACATCATTCTCCTAATGATATAACCTTGTTATTAATCATATCCAATGTCCATGATCAGGAAACCATGATCATCAATTAATCAACAAGCTAGTTCAACAAGAGGCTTACTAGGGACTCTTTTATGTTTACAAAACACACATGTATTAGTGTTTCCTAATAATACAATTATAGCATGGGATGTAAACATTCATCATAAACACAAAGATATAATAATAACCACTTTTATTATTGCCTCTTGGGCATATCTCCAACAGTCTTGTCCCCGGACTTCTTTCGCCTTTTAACGGGCTGAGAGGGTCCGGAGGAAGAACTCGAAGAAGCCCCACGTTTCTTCTTCGTTGCCACCGGAACCGGCTCGCCCATAGCGAGAGGGGGATCCTCGTGAATATGACCGCCGGGGTGAGCTGATGGCGGAAAAGCAAAAGAAAGGGGGACAGCCTCAAAAGGTTCAATCACCTCGATTTCCGAGTCATCTTCATCATCGGGCCAATCTCTAATAGAAGAGGATTTACCCGTGGGTCGTTTCGTGGTGTCGGTCATAGGGAGGAACATCTCCTGGTCCGGCTCTTCCTCATCCGGAGTCTCCCGGTCCGGCGCCCACTTGAGGGACGGATCGGTGCCGTCCTCAAGGGTCTTCTGAAGGAATTGCTGAGGAAAAGAGCAAACAAAAGAATCAAAAATTGCAACAATAACTGACATGTAATTGTTCCGGGTTAAGTTTGCAGCATGAAACTTACCGTGGGAGGAAGCCGGTCACGGCAGAAATGCTCAATCCCCCAAGACCAATCAGTGGAAAAGTCCTTGTGAGTGGTGAAGAGAGCCTTAACCCGGCGATAAATCTCCGAGTTGGTCAGCTCGAAGGATGAGGTCCGGTTAGGATCGCAGCCGTAGCTCATGTGGCACACCTTGTGGGTGCGCTTCTAGAGGGGTGAGATTCG